>OZ020264.1:9690564-10264030 GCA_963971285.1 Astropecten irregularis | reverse complement strand
GATGATTTATTGCTCTGAATTGGTGCTGTAATTTTTTCATTTTGGGACTCGTATCGAAACTAATGACTTTAATAATAAGTAACAACATCTTTTATAATTTTTATATCGTTTTTGATTCTCTTTATATATCTCTTAAAGGTACTATCATACATTGGTAGCATATCGAAACAGAAATCTTCACAGATTTACCTATAACTAATACAGGGTATGAAGATGGTGATGGTGGAAACATATCGTTCATGTTTTTCTGCATGAAATGCTGTATTTATCAAGAAAAGAGTCAAACCAGTGACCAAAAACAACTTCGATCTTTGAAAGATCAAACATAATGGTGAAAAGATTGAAATAAATTCCATGGGCGTTTTTTCACTGTTTCCCAAAAGGTGGACACCGTATGGGACTGGAATTTCACAGATGGCAGTTGCTGTATCTTTCCTGATATTTTGCCCATGAATCGGCATTTTTTTGACAAAACCAAAGAATGTCAAATGAAATCATTCAGCTAAACGCTGAGGGGGAGGGGGGGGGGGGGGTTGAACGTGAAGGAATATAGAGGACGACGAATTATGCACAGACAAGTTTATGCTGGTCTGGGAATGTTGATATTAAATAATGAAAAAATTCGCCTCGTTTGAAAAGTGTGTTTATGGAAGCTATAAAGTATAGACTGAATAAATTGATGTACTGCGGAGTAAAAAAGACTCAAACAGTTCGGGGGGAACAGACAGTTTTTCCCCAGAAAATTAAAATCCGTCTGCAAAGCAGGAACGGCGCAAACCTCACGTATTGCCGAAACCCGATAATCAGATCCCGGTCGCGTCGAGCACCGCGTCCACAACCGAATTACTGGGCTCTTTTAGCCGTTTGCCCGTGAATAATTGATACTATTTACCGGACGGTGTCTCGTCTTCTCAAGAGGGAACAAAAATCCTAGACCATTCCCAGAGGTCGCATTAACCTTTATTTTTGTTAACCAGCTGGTAGCATCACGCGGTGCATAAGTACCTGTGTATATTAATGTGTTTGGACACGTGTCGAAAACCGGTGGCTATAAAATACACGATTGCGCGCCAAAAAACAAGATATAAAGGTGTGATGTTGTACTCTGTACTGCACTCATATAGTTGACTGATCGTACGCGGGTGTTTTTTTTTTTTCGGCAAAAGGGCGTCGGGGATTCGATTGTTTTGCCTAAAGACCCGTTTCCGTTTCACTTGAGTGAGAGATCCAGGGCACCGCCTGTATGCTTTCAAGAAACCCTTGCTAGTAGGGTTGTGACGCGTTCGGTCTCGGGGGGGAGCTCCCCCGGCCTCCCAACCAACCTCCTAGTCGCGCCGACTTGCGAATCTAGGGGACGGGACGCGAGCAGTTAACAAATTACCACCAGAGGATCGAATGCAATGACGTTATCACGTTCTTGGATGGCTAGGCCTATCAGGCAAAGGGGGGAGCTAGGGAAGGTGGATAGACGGGGGTCCCAGTGTTGAGTGGCAACTTGATCGGACCACTTCGGATAATAGTCCCTGTTTCATCCCGATGCTGTGTCATCAATAAAGGAACGCTCCTCTCCAAATTAAGCCCGAGCTATTATTAGTTATCCTGCCTCTGAAATCTGAAACAGAGACGTCTGATGTATAGCTCTTGGGGAAGGGGTGTCTTTTTTTGGTCTCGTCATAATCTTGTTAACATCTCTCTCTGTTTGTGCCTCCAACAAATGCTATTCCAGTAAGCCTATATTGTCGCATTACTCCCTGGCCGTTCCAAAGGCGACTCGGTTCCGCCGGGAGCCGGCCTCGGGTCGAGTTGGAAACAACCGCTTGGCTCCAGCTCGGAACATGTATATGTATATGCTACATGTATATAGGTCTATATATACAAGGTTCCCATGGTAATATCGTAGACGTTCTTTCCCCGTCACCATTGGGGATTTTCATTTCAGTTGATAAGCGAGGTACGCACATTCAGACAGCTAAATATGGTACATGATACTCTATACACTGGCATATACAGTATAATGGGATCGTACTATAGGGTCCGCCATAGAAAAGACAAATAGGTTTTGTTTGTGTGTCCGTAGAGACAATGGTCGTTTACGAAACGGAGGCTCAAACTTAAACTCAGGCTCCAGCTCCATTTTCGTGAATCCAGTCTGAAATAACGGGTATCAAAATAGAGGCTTTTGGCTGCGGTTCTGAAGTAGATTCTCTGGTTTGAAAAAGGAAAACGGAGCTTCAGCTTCAATGAAAAACCACAACCTATATTTTCAGCATATGGATGTCAGAGCTGGAACATGCTTATTTGTTTTGCGTACTCTTTGCGTATAGCACTGGTCACATAATATGACGTACGCAGTTTTTGCGCAAGTCTACGCAACACTATACGCTACTGTACGGCATGCCTCCGCAACAGTACGCTACCCTACGTCTGTTATACGCAATCCTACGCGCTAGTACGCTTTACTTTTTTGGGGGGGGAGGGATCATGACATGTACTGCTGTCTTGACATTTTCTCTGCGACGGCTTGGCATGAGCGTTGCTATGATAGCGCACGGTGGTTGTAATGAACATCACATCACATCACATCACCCTAACGTTATTACAGCACTGTTGAATGTTATAATGGACGTCAGGTCCGTGCAATACGGGGACACACAATACAAAAAAACTGGTTATTGAGTTTCAGCTTACACGCTATAGCAATGTGGCCGTTCGCGCCCCATGGCCTGAAACTGGCAGATGGAAAAATGCTCAAACGTCAAATATTGACAAGGAATTTGTGTATTTTAGCCTGGGGTCGATTTCACGAGACCGTGCGATCGATCATAACTCGAGTTACGAAGGATAACACATATCGTATAGGGGCCTATCCCACGTAGGGCTTCAATGCATGATAAGTCATATACGATTGATTGTAAGTTACGATGAGTTTTGTGAAATCGACCACCTGTCATATAATATGTACAGACGGACATCTACATGTGAACGCAGGGAGAATATAAACATAGGCCTACCCCGGTATTGATCATAACAATACAAATATCTTTCATGTAGGCTGAAATTCACCAGTCACGACATGTCGTTGGGGAAAAGAGCGGGAAATTATGTAGAATTGTGGCCATAATAGACATAGCTCGGTGTCAATCGTGAATTAGGCCTATGTTTAACTATGTTGGCCTATACAATTTGTGTATCAGAAATTTCAGCCAAGATATAGCTAATAGCATTTCATAAGATGAAAAAGTCCCGGCTGTATGCTACGTAATCAAATCTAAATTGCACAAAAATTATCATGCATCTAGCAGAAGCCAAGGTTTTGATATAAACGGTATATTTACGATTTCACCAAACTCATCGTAACTTAGTATCGTAGGACTTTTGATGCATTGAAGCCCTACGTGGGATATGCCCACTACGATGGGTTATCCTTCGTAACTTGAGTTACGATCGATCGTAGGGCTCTGGAAATCGACCCCTGAACCGATAACTCATAGTATCATACTTTGGTAAGAAACCAAAACAGAAATGTTCACAGATTTACGTATAACTTACAGGGTATGCAGATGGTGGTGGTGGAAACATACTGGTACAATTTTTCAGCCTGAAATGATGTATTTATCCAGAAATTTGTAAAACAACGACCGAAAATCTTTTTGATCTTTTAAAAGATCAAAAATAAAAGAGAAAAGACTTAAGAAATACTGTGGCCTTTTTTCTATGTTTTCTCAAAAGTGGGCCCGTATGGGACTGAAATTTTCACAGATGACTGTTACTGTATCTGTCTTGATATTGTTACCCATGAATCTGTATTTCTGTGATAAAAACTTGAGTATGATACTACCTTTAATGGGAAACCAGACTATAGAATACCCCACTTCGACGGTGCGCCGCCACACGTGTATGTAGGCCTATATAATTATGTCCATCCAGACGCTCTCCCCAAATTATTTACCCAGCATATTGCCCAGTTACCTAGGTAACCCAACCCGACCAGACCTGTTTTTTACCCAAATCGAATCTAGCAAACGGAGACGGAAATGGGGGACACACATTATACACAATAGGCGCAGTTACATGTCCACGTATACCTGGTTGTGGCAATTGATTATAGAACGGAGTTTGAGACTAGAGAGCGGCGCCATATGTAGTTCCTAAACACTATTTACCGAACGAATTTGCAATATCGTATGTACATGCAAGATGCAGTCCTTAAAAAAGAAGCAAGGGAACGAATGAAACTAGCGGTCAACTCTCATTGCCATCAGTCTTTTCCCCGCTTATATCAATAGAACCTGAGTAATTATTGCTTCCGTGCATGGGAGTCGAATGATGACGAGGTTTTCGAAGGCGAAGCGTGTTTTGTCGTAGTTACTCGTGGGGAAATAATGCATGTTTTTCCGCGGATTTTCTGCATGTTTGACCGACTTTACTTTTTTTTTTTGCATTTTGGCCGTTTGATTTGTTTTCCATACCGATGCTACATTCTGTTGTTTTTTGAGTCGTGATGGGTATAATGAGTTTGATTGCTTTCATTATGGTTGTCTTGATAAATACGGTGGATGCTTGATTTGATGGAGGACACGACGAATCCGGTTGTCTCCGTGACCTTATATAGATATCACTACAAACGCTCACTCAGCAGTGAATGTGATAACTGGATTGTCTGCAAAATTTAATCAAATTCCTGTCTACCCACATGGCCCATGCATGACAGTCGGTAGTCTGGCTCCTCAAAGCGCAAGCTACAATAACACCGCTCCCTGATAACAACATCGCACAGGCATTGATTGGTGAGAGAGGTAGTGCTCCAGACCTTCCTACAATGGGAATGGAAACTGTCAAAATAAATTCCAAATTATCAGCTTTAGCGACAAAAAAACTTGTGGCGTACCTATACATCTTTATAATTTCCCTGTGGAGACATAATTATTCATCATGTTGTGGTCGATGTCCATTACAAGGCACCAGATATGCGGTCACCCACGCAAAGAATGTGATAATTTACCGTCCCATGTTGAAAGATTCCATTCATAATTAATTGACTCAGTACATAGTTTCTATTCAGGTCTACGACGGCCGAGATATGCCACACCTGAAGCAGTATATCGATTGAGAACATTGAACCGCGTGTGTTGAAACACGTGAAAGTTATTTTCAGTAGACGATGCTAATGTTGGCATTTGCGGCCGTAGTAACCTACGGCCTTATTTAGAGAGCATACCAACTCGTCCATCCAATGGGACATGACAGGGAGGTATGAATTTTCATGAAAAATCTTGACATGTCCAATATGTTACCGTATTAAGCAACTGGGGCCAACTTCACGGCCTCGCTTAGCACAAAGATCAAGATCTGCTAACCATGAAATTTCTGTCTTAATGAAAACAGGATTGACAACAAATGTCCACATGAATTGTGTATGATTCTTTGGCGTTGTTTGCTGACGTGACCTTGAATATCAAATGCAATTCTTAATGGTGGTTTGTTTGATTGAGCAAGACATTTTGTGATAAGCAATTTTTTTGGTGCTTAACATCTCCACGAAATTGGCCCCTGATTGGCGCCCTTACATGAATTCTTAATGGTGGTTTGTTTGATTGAGCAAGCCATTTTGTGCTAAGCAATTTTTATTTCAGCTTAACATCTCCATGACATTGGCTCCTAATTGGCGCCCTTACATCCGCAGAAAATTCCATAACCAGCGGACGAATATTATTCTTATCTTCTCAAATACTTCTTGAAAGAGCAATTAAGAGAGATAAAATCGCTCCGCCGTGCCCTCGGCAACTTAATAATGTTCCAGGGCAGCAGCAATGTGGAAGAGAATATGAGCAACACGACCACAAGGAACTTGGACCATGGGCTGTATAATGTTGACAGGACCCCGCTCGCGGTATTGCAAGTTAATGTACAGGGTATGTTCTTTTCTTTTCTGGGGCATGTACGATAGAGAGGATGAAGGCAGAAATTGACTAGACACCTCCCCTCAAGTTGGAAACTGTGAAGAGATGTTGTTTGTGAGGATGTTATAACGCCGGTAGGGTCGGGGATGTGAATTGCCATACTTAAGGTGTAGGGATACCTTCTAGTCATTCATCACAACGCCTTGGTCTTGCTCTTTCTCCTATGTTGTGAGTGTCAGGTTAAGTTCACACCAAAGGGTGGTTTGCATTATAAGTGCTGTATTGCCACGAACTGTAATCCTCCTGACAAATCATATTTTAAAGAGATCGGCAGACTTGTTTCGAGAGCTAGAGGAGTTGTATCTTCTTCTTCTTCTTCTGCACATCTCAAAGGTTTAGGGTTATCGATTGTAGTCTTATTCTTGAGTCGGTGTCTTCCTCGGGGTTCCTCAAACGGACCTTTACCTTCTTGCTTCAGTTTGAGGGACTAGTTTCTTAATCAATTCCCTTTTAGCCATCACCTTGAAGTAGCTGAGGAGCCTATGCACAAACAGACTTCACCTGTGTTTGGTCCACTGACGTTCGTCTTCACACTCTTCTGAGATGAAAAAAAAAAAGGTCACACATCTATCCAAAATGCAAGATGGGAATTCAAGATGAACTCGATATTGAAAAGTCATAATCGTCCATCACTTTGGGATTGATTGTCTTCTAGCTTCTTCTTTCAAGAAGGGCGTTAAATTTGACCCCGTACAGTCAGTGCGCAGTGTATAGATAAGCGCTCTTGTTTATTTGCTACGTATGCATGAACTGGGCCAGGAAATGAATATTCATGAGATTGATGACAGCGTTTTCGAAATTGATTTTCACGTGAACGTATGTTCAAAAGTCAAATTTTACTCAAAGGAAAGATTGCAGGTACCATAGTTTTATTGCTGATCAGGTTTTATCAAATTTCTAATGATTAAGTTTGAGAAATATCGGGACGATAATATTACTGTTTTTGTCGTGAATATAAGGTCGAAGAAAACTGCTATTTTTCAATATCAAACAAACTTGGCCACCATAAGTAGACGATTTAGTGAAAAGTACAAGTACTAAACTACCTATTTCTGTAACGAACTGCTCCATTCATAGCCCAAAACAGTCAGGATCACTGAAAAAACACGACCATTCCGGATGGCAAAGTCACGAACATAAGGCCTCCGTGGAAGCACGTGTAATACATGAGTGTGCATTCCTCATTGGGTAAAACCCCAATCATAGTCACGTACTGACCAATCACGTATTATGTCAGTCCCGCGTAGGGGTCTGTGTTGTGTCGGGTACCCTGTTCAGCAAGGACTTGCATATGGTTAAATAGAAGAAAAATAGGCTCCCGACTATAAATAAACTGGCGATCTGTCTTATGTGTTTTCGCAATTGGTATCAGGAGGATTTTTGTAATTTAAGTAATGTTCCTTCATGAGCAAAGACAAACATCCTAAATAATTACCAATGTCTGTCCCAGTGTCCCAACTGTTTTCTTTCTTTAACTTAGTCGGCTACCTTCATTGGTTTAATTAATGATTTCACATTATTGTTGTTCATTTTATGAAGTAGTATCTTTTTAAATAATAATGGGAAATCAAAAATTAATTAAGACACGGACAGTTATCACTTTGTTTCATCGTAAAACACGAAAATTATTTATTTCAAAATTTATTAACAAAATAAACAATACTGAAAATTGCATAGTTGCATTACACCAGCTGCATACTGAAAATTGTAAAATGACATAAATACCAGCTGCATAGTCAATATATTGTTGTTTGTCATTAACACCCGCATCCAATAAATATAATACTAATAATAAAGTTAAACAATATAACTTTTTGTCATTGCCATGAATAAAAAAGGTACACCGCATTGTACCAATGAAGTTGGAATTCGAGTTGGAAGAGTTGGAAGATTGCGGTAACATGTATGAATTTCAACAAAGCTAAAGCAATGTAGTTTTTAGTATTTTTTTGTTTTCAATATCACTTACATGTGGTTTTAAATATCACTTACATTTACTTTTATCACATGTAGTATTCAATATCATTTACATGTAGTTTTCAATATAAATACCTGATGCAGTATAGCACATTGGGGTTGAGTTACATCATAGTACAGTAACTTTATAAAAATAACACCTTCTTCAGAAGATTGGCAAGGTGAAAAAACTATTGCGGTACACAAGTTATTCATATTTTGCACAAAGTAAATTAGGAATATACAACCTGACATAAACATCAACTATTACGATAAACACTCTTTAAAAAACATGGGCCGGTAAATAAAATATGTTGGTAGAGATATATAAATCTCTACACTTACAGGCAAGTGCAATAGAATGGCAAAAACTAGTCATTGCATACCATAATGACTACTAATTTTGAAGATTAAAGGTTATATCATACATTGGTTTTTGTCAAAGAAATACAGATTTATGGGCAAAAATATCAAGGAATACACAATAATAGTCATCTGTGAAAATTTCAGTCCCATACGGTGCCCAGGCCACTTTTTGAGAAAACAGTGAAAAACGGCCACAGTATTTCTTAACTCTTTTCTCTTTTATTTTTGATCTTTTAAAAGATCAAAAAGATTTTCGGTCGTAGTTTTTCTAATTTCTGGAAAAATACAGCATTTCATGCAGAACAATTTTAACGGTATGTTCCTACCACCACCATCTTCATGCTTACAGGCAAGTGCTGTGGAATGTTGAATATTAGTGCACAGAATTACAAAATACTGACAACTTATGCTAATGCTAACACAATACACCAACATCTTACTCTTAGTCTTAGACAGTTGGAAATGGTCAATGAAAATTTAAGATTTGCCTGTTTACTTCATAATTAAATTTTTTTTTTAATTAAGTCATAACCAAATAGGTAGGCAAATATCCTGAGATAAAAAAAATATCACATTTGTGTGTAAGGAGAAGAGCAAAATCAAACATGTCACCGTTGAGAAACAGACCAAGAGAATAGTCCCCATAGTTTGACCAAAAAAAACAAAAAAGTTGATGTACATTGTGGTTGATCATAAAGAGTCATCTTAGTTTAAGTAAAAGTGCCGATACACGGAAAAAATACCGGTTGCTCTCTCGAAAGTTTGAAGTATATGGGAAGATGCCTGGTGATGGAATCTCCAATAATCTGCACTATGAAGAAGGGAAGGTCACTCTGAGTGGTGGGCCTGTAAGAAAAATGAAATGAAAAAAAAAAAAAATGAAACGGAAAGCACCAACATGCAGTTTTCATAGAGTAAAAAAGCCCTACCCTAGCCTGAAAATCAATAGGGCCTATTTTGTATTTGTCTAAATTTTGTTCACAATAATTCCAAAACTTCACAAAAAATCCAAGCCATTTGCCATTAAAATAATGCAGACTTCCGTGCAGACAGACAAGATTTATTATCAGAATTTCACTTTTTGTAGGCTGTACACATACATATGCATGATACATGTAGCCGCTGCAAAGTCTACGTAACGTACACACGGAAAAAAAGGTGACGTCATACATGTACACCGATGCACGTAAATTGTGAAATTTTTCCCCACAATTCGGATCGAAATAAAAATGTTCCAAGGTATCGGCCACAGGTCGGAATTATACGATTGGCAAGCATAACTCTTCATGAGCCCAAAACATAACAACATTTGTCACAGAATGATCCAAAACAGTCAGGATCACCAAAAACGTAAAGGTAGTGTAAACATTCTGGATATTTCATAGTACATTTCACCAGACTGATAAATAACTTTTAAATCAAAATAATCATACAAATTAGGTATCATTCGACGCAGAAATTCGTCTATTTTCACTTACCACTCCATCTTGGCCCAACACTGCTAAGAAAGGGGTTTCCTAACGATTTTCTCAGGGGTTGTGCCGAACACTCGTAAAATCTCGTTGATTCTCGAACGGTCCGAGACCGTAGACTCGCTGCAAATAAAACTTCGCTGAGTGCCTCATTATCGAGCACGCTGCGCACTGACTGCGTATTCTTGACCGTTCGTGTCATTGGCGATGACCAGTAAATCACGGACGTCAGGCCAGGTCCTCGAGCGAGCAAAGCCATAGATAATACTGTCCCGAGGGAAATTATAATCATGCCCAGACCGAATAGGGGGAAATTAATTGTACATTTCGCTCCAGGGCCTCGCGGTCAGTCGCCATATACTCAGCCACGCCGTCAGCTACGGTCAGATGTTTTAGACTTTATCACCAGCTAGGGAACGCAAGGCACATCAGTTCTGTTCAATTGGCCGAGAAATTTATCGGTTGTATAAGGCGCGATCGGACAAGCGTTAAGCCATCCTTGGTTCTCCTGGTTTGACTTTAAAACTCATTAAAATGATTGAATGCAATTTGCTGGGATGGGAGAATCCTGAATCTAGGTGAGAGAGGAAAAAATAGCCTGGAGGAAAAAGACCTTTCACTAATTCAGGCTATAAAGAATTTTTGTATAGGAGAAGTAAAGAATGCAAGACATCGTCAGGCACCCATGTCGTTTTTACGCAAACGTCAATGGCGAGACCACAGGGGCGCAGACCATTAGGGTGCTGCTTTACTATACAAATAAAAATACATCTCAATGATAAACCGCTACGAACTGGGGCCAATTTCATGGCGCTGCTAAGCACAACAAATTTGCTTAGCACAAAAATGTCTTGCCCAATAAAACAAACCATCAAATTTCATTTGATGTTCATGGTCAGTGAACAACAGCCAAAGAACAACCACAAGCGATACACAACACATGGAAATTTTGGTTGTTAACCCTGTTTTTATTAAGACAGAAATGTCATGCTTATGTGCTAATGTCATTTTGTGCTAAGCAGGGCTGTGAAATTGGCTCCCGCTCATCACGTAGAGAATTAGAGTTGGAATTATGACATGCTTTATCTATGAAGATCCAGTTATTCTGTAGGATGGGAGATAAACAGGTAACTCCGCACTTTGACCTTAAAGGGAATAATAACACATTTTAGACTCTGTACTATAACCATGAAACCGTGGAGTTCCTCTCTTCACGTGATTAATCACGCGGCCCTTAGAATCGTCTTGACCCTATGGTTCATGGACCTCATCCCCTGCCAAATCTCACCTCAGTCGGTTGGGAAATAGACAACCAAGGGCCCTGATTGATTAATCAGACAAAAATATGCCTTTATCATTATACTGTTGTCATTTAAATAACCGAGGATGGGACCTTTAGGGAGACTTTCCCATAGGGTCGTGCATGCACAGACTTTACTCACCTATTTCTAAACATCCTCCAAACCAATGAACTTGAAATTGACATATGTTCATATTGAGAGCATTCTCTGACTTCTATTAAAATATGGACAGTGAAAATATGTCTTTAAAAGGTAGCTGGTACCTTAGGGAGACATCGAAATGTCTCCCTAAGTCCCGATGTCTCCCTAATGTTCACTTTTAGATGCTAACGTGTCTCCCTAATACCCCATTTGTAATTATTTTTACTCGCTAAGAAGTGGAAAACACGTGTATAGGCCTATATACATGCCATGGGTCGAATGTCCATAACGGAATATATTTATTGGATGAAATGATAATATTATGAAAAGTTCGGCCGCAGATCTCGACCGCAATTTTATTTGTGACCGAAGTTAGTAACCTCATTAGGGCTCGTTCTTTATCGCATGACCAATTAAAATACTGCTTTGATTTGCCCTGTGAGCTGCTTACGTGGTTTAGACGCTTGTATGCTACCTTATATTGACAACTCATATAACATGGGGATTGGACTTTAAGCACCTTATCTTTTATTTCAATCTAAGGACTTATTATGCAGTCCTGTCGTAGACATGTTTTAGCCACTAATCCGGCTTGCTTGTTATGTAGGCACTCGCAGATATTCTATAAGAGAAATCCAATCGTATGCGGGTATTTAATGCGCTTACATTGCGCTGGCGCCCGAAGATTATAAAGATTCGTTGACATTATGGGAGATAACAGGATGTCTGTTAAAGTTTGACAACCTTCAGAAGGGATCTTAAGACATGCTCGACATGTGTCGAAGATAAGGCCAGCAACGTGCACGGCTCGACAACCACAGTACGTCGAGATAATAATGTCGACAATAATGCTCGGGGTCTTTCATATTAATGTTTGACAACCTTCAGAAGGAATCTTAAAACATGCTCGACATGACGTGTCGAACATAAGGGCAGCAACGCGCACGGCACGACACCTACAGTGCGTCGAGATAATCATGTCGACAATAATGCTCGGGGTCTTTCATATTAATGTTTGACAACCTTCAGAAGGAATCTTAAAACATGCTCGACATGACGTGTCGAACATAAGGGCAGCAACGCGCACGGCACGACACCTACAGTGCGTCGAGATAATCATGTCGACAATAATGTTTGGGGTCTTTCATATTTAGGTTTGACAACCTTCAGAAGGAATCTTGACACATGCTCGACATGACGTGTCGAACATAAGGGCAGCAACGCGCACGGCTCGACAATCACAGTGCGTCGAGATAATCATGTCGACAATATGCTTGGTCTTTCATATCAAATCGAAGCTTGAAAATCAATTATTAATATTGCAGCCCGTGATATTAATAACAACGTACATGTCCGTAGTCCAATTTCTCAAGGGGGGTTAAGGTCTACGAACGCGTATTAAACGTAATTGCTTAGCATGACGTCACGAAACCAGTTACCATAGCGATGCTGAAAGTGAATATCTTGGCTTGATATTAAAAAAAATATAATGGAATGAAGACGTGGTCATTTGCAAGATGACTCGAGAGTCTGTTGGTGGTCATTCAACCGTGCCTGTACGTACAAGGCAACATCTTCATTCATTCGGATTAAGGCTATTATTAGAATACCAGGGGACGATGTCAAGAAGCCTTACGATCGATCGTAACTCGATTTATGAGGGATAACCCATCGTAGGGGCCTATCCCACGTAGGGCTTCAATGCATCAAAAGTCATACGATTGATAATAAGTTACGAAGCCCTACGATCGATCGTCATTCGAGTTACGAAAAGATAACTCATCACATCCTAGGATTTTGTGGCGCTGCAATGCATCATAAGTCCTACATACGATTGATAGGTAGATACGATTGGTATGAGTTTAGTGAAATCGACCCCTGAAGAATTGCGATTGGATCTGGCAGGCAAAGGCCGATAGCACCAGAAGAGTGCAACGTTCTTTTCTCTATTTTTCTCCAGAACATTCTCCAGAGTGATAAAAATAATTGAACTATGAGATTCAGTTGTTGTTAATAGTGTCTCACTCTGAAACAAAACCCTGGGGTCCATGATTTCACGAAGCCCTGCGATCGATAGTAACTCGAGTTACGAAGGATAACCCATCGTAGGGGCATATCCCACGTATAGGGCTGCAATGCATCAAAAGTCCTACGATTGATAGTAAGTTACGAAGAGTTTGGTGAAATCGACCCCTGTTCTTTACCGTACAAACAATGACTGAGAAACGTATCTCGTCATCAGTGAGCTGCAGTGATGCCTCTATTTCCTTTTAAAGGTACAATCATACTTTGGTAAGAAACCAAAACAGAAATGTTCACAGATATAATGTAGTACGTACAGGGTATGAAGATGGTGGTGGTAGAAACATACCGTTAAATGTTTCCGCCTGAAATGGTGTATTTATCCAGAACATAGTAAAACAGCGACGGAAAATCTGTTTGATCTTTTAAAAGCTAAAAAAAAAAAAAAAAGACTTAAGAAATACTGTGGCCGTTTTTCACGATTTTCTAAAAAAGTTGGCACCGTATGGGACTGAAATTTTCACAGATGACTGTGACTGTATCTTCCTTGATATCTGTACCCATGAATCTGTATTTCTTAGATAAAAACCAAAGTATGATACTACCTTTAAACAGAGTGTCTGACGACAAGACAGGACCCATGGTTCCTTGTTTTGTAAAAATACAAAACACAGACAGGAAAAGTGGGTAATACAGTCCCCGTGATGGGGAATCAAATCCTCCGCTCTTGTTTTAATAATGTCTCAGAAAATGACATTGCTCCCCCGCTGTCGGTATACTAGAAATGCCGCGCTATCTAAACACGCGGTACGTGGTTGATGCGTTTCTTACTTCACTTACCGCGTCACCGAATCTCCCATTGAGATTGCGTGGGACCTCATGCCCCTATGTGATGCTCATGTTTTCCGTGACGTTTAAAGGAGAGTGCCTATTGATAATAACTCTGTGGTAAGGACTGCGACACTTCAACCTCTGATAATAGCTTTTTATTTAAAGTCCCAAACGCCCTTTAAGATTTTTTTCCGTCACGGCATCGAAGTGGTGTTAAAGTACCGACCCTTTAATAATACTAGTCAAAAGGGAAATTATTCAGAAGATTGATAGGTATTTTTTGGTGCGAACAAAATGACCAATAACTGTGAACTCCTATCACTGACTACATGATTAGTATACAGTGTGTCCCAGAAAAAATGAAACGGATATTTGGCAATTAATGTTTAATAATCCTATTTTAGTTTCACTTTTGAATAATAAATGACACAAATCTAAAAAGCCTAGTTCCGCAGCATTCATTTGATACATTCATCTGATACATACTTCACGCATGAGTGAAAATCGGTCAGGTGTGAAAAATCGAAGGATTTCTGTCATCCCTTGCTCATTTTTCCTGACTCAGGCATCATTTGAAAGGCCAGGAAATGTAGTTTCTCAAAAATAATGTAATCGATTCTTAAGAATAAAACTATCGTCGTGCAAATTACTTTTTGAAAGCCTTACTTCATATTGTCTTTACTCACTCATGTGTGAAGTCTATATCATATGGATGGTATCAAATGAAAGCTGAGGAAATAAGCTTTCCAGATATGTGTCATTTATTATTCGAAAGTGAAATTAAAAATGCTTCATTATTCGGCGAAGGGAAGACGATTTTCACATCGTTGATAAGTGTATTCTCCTCCACGCACGAGGCAATGCAAGACAGGAGATGTGGCAAGCGGCACGCGCAGCTTTCTTGAAGGGATAAAATAAACAAACATGACCGGTAGTTGTTGCCGCCTTGATATCACGTCTAAGCGATCGTTGACACGCGTGCGTATTTTAACGGTTTAAAAACTGCCGAAGAAAAAAACGTGTGATTCAAGCCGCTGTTTGGCATTGCAATATTGCAGAAGTCCCTTAGTCCCTCGCGTCACAAATTTCCTGACCGAATCTTACAATCTTGATAGATAAATCTGTAGATTTTTTTGGTTTTTTAAATGTCACGGTGGCCGACGTTCAGATGCGATTCATCAGGATATAGTGACGTGTGGGCCGGGGTACTGGCTCTGTTAGTACCGGTGCGCGCCGGGGCTGTCGTCCCGCCAGACGCAGTAAGCCGATTACCCGTTCATCACTATCGATCGTATAGCATGTTGACGCAAGGCTTTGGAGAAAAGAAAAATCTCAAGCTATATTTGTCACTTATAGAATTTCACGCTGCTTTTTCGCCGTAATGACTGATTGATCTTTTTTTTTATTTTTTTATTTTTTTTTTAGGATTTTCTGTCCGATAGATGTTAAAGGTAGTATCATACTTTGGTAAAACACCAAAACAGACATGTTCACAGATTTACGTATGACTTACAGGGTATGAAGATGGTGGTAGTAGAAACATACTGTTAAAATATTCCCGCTTAAAATGGTGTATTTATCCAGAAATGAATAAAACAACGACCGAAAATCTGTTTGATCTTTTAAAAAATCAAAAATAAAAGAGAAAAGACTCAAGATATACTGTGGCCGTTTTTCACTGTTTTCTCAAAAAGTGGGCATCGTATGGGACTGAAATTTCCACAGATGACTGTTACTGTATCTGTCTTGATAATTTTTGCCAATGAATCTGTTTTTCGTTGACAAAAACTAAAGTATGGTATTACTCCCAAGAGTAAAAAGAATGACATTGTTTCATCTGTATACCAAAGCTTGCTATAGGTCTGCAGCACGTCGGAACTTTAACACACACACCATATCAAGCCTTAAGATACATCTACTGCGGTTTTAGACTAGGCCTAATTATTCATGTTGGCTGAAATGCAACCTATTTGTGCTTCGGGCGTGCAACGTGTAAGGCGTTTTAAATACGTTGCACTGCTGTGGGCAGTGTGCGTAGAACGCAGGTATAGGTTATTTCACACGCACACGTAGGAACAGCACGTCGGCCGCGTGGTATAGTTCAATACGAAAATACCCCGGTGTCATTCTGTTCAACTTGAAAGTTCCGTTGCTTCCAGATTATATGTCGAACTCGACTCTTAACAAACAAACAAAAAATAATCAGACTTTTGGGTTAAGATGTAATCAAGACGTATGGGTGTACGTCCGTTTTGGCCAGAGTTTCACCGATCAAATCATATGGCACAAGTAGTTTTTTTGGGCGTTAAAGGTAGTATCATACTTTGGTAGCATACCGAAACAGAAGGTTTCACAGATTTACCTATAACGTACAGGGTATTAAGATGGTGATGGTAGAAATATGCCGTTAAAATTGTTCTGCTAGAAGTGCTGTATTTATCAAGAAAAGAGTAAAACCAATCTTCGGAAGATCAGAAATAACGGTGAAAAGATTTAGGACTTTAAAGGTAGTGTCATACTTTGGTAGTATACCGAAACAGAAATCTGCAAAGATTTACCTATAACCTACAGGGTATAACAATTGTGATGGTAAAAACATGCCGTCAAAATTGAAGTTCTGCCTAAAATGCAGTATTTATCTAGAAAAGAGTAAAACCAACGGCCAAAAACAATTTTGATCTTCGGAAGAACCTGGCCGTTTTTAAATGTTATCTCAAAAATTGGCCACCGTATGGAACTGGGAATTTTCACAGATGACTGTTACTGTATCTTCCTTGATATTTTTGCCAATTAATCTGCTTTTCTGGAGCGTGATCGCCATAGATATATTAATGACCGCGCCGCTGTTCATGCATGATCGGACTCGTGGGTGTTGTGCATATGATTTCATGATTTTTTTTCTAATGTGACGGAGATGATTTGATTCTAGTTTTGCGGTCAGTGCATTTTTTTTTTTGCTCTTCATTGTGAAGTTCTTTGAGGTAAATGGTCATGATTTATCGTTGACTTAATAGGGAATAATAAGCTACCGCGATATGAAGCCTTCGGTCTTGCATAGCCCTAAACCATGGGTTCGCCGGCCGAGCCTCCGGTTTTTAAGCGGTCTGTCAGATGACGCTGGTTCCTTTTAGCGAGACCTCACACCGTCAAGCATGTTGCTAAGCTGCTCGGAGGGGAAGGAACTGGCGATTTTAAGCGACTCTCCGGGGAAAGGGATTAAAAGAGATGCTGCCATTACATCGCCGGAAAGTAGAAGGCTAAGGTTAATGCCCCCTAAGATGGCAAAAGAAGAAGAAGAAGAAGAAAAGTCAAGCATCAAACGAATAAGAAAAAAAAAATGGAATGGCCGGGGTAACGGCTAAAGCTTGCTCGTATCGGGTAAGGCTGTACCGAAGAAGATTCTTTCTCCTTCCCTCGGAAAAGTGCACGTGCAGGTGTCTCCCTTGAGAAGTGGATTTTGAACCAGCCGCTTCACGTAAGCCCGCGTACCCTTGAGAGATTTTGTATCCGTGCGACTCAAGAATGCGATTCAAGAACGCGGATCTCTTGCTCAAATGCAGCTGCAGTGATGGAGTCGAGCCATACAGTAAAGCTTTGCCCATAGGTTGTGTACACGTACACCGTGCACGCGCAGCGCTTCGAAAAGGGGTCATCAATTATCTTTGCTCCGTTTCATCACAGGTAGCAACAACGAGCTCTCGTTCCGTTTCCCAGCTTCGTTTTAATTACCGCAACAGCCTTCAGGGGTTGGTTATCAACAAGGCACGTACGTTGGGCTGACCCACCCCACCATCTCTCTCTCGTTATCAAAGATCCCATCCACGAACGAGTCTGCTGTTTAACATGTCCACGATGCGTTGATAGCTAACTTATAGATGAACTAGTATGCGCAGCCCGTGTGTGTTCAGAAACGCTAAAGCCATGTTTTATTCTGGTAAGCTAGGACGATGAAGGGGCCTTTGCCTGGTTTACCCCTACAAGCCCACCATGACGTCGACGAAAGATGTGATTAAATAGAACCTGTATATGCCTACTGCAAGGGGAAGGACGGTTTTGGGCAAGACTGTCGCCCAACGTACGGTGATGTGCCGTTTCTTTTTGTTTACCCCGTAGGGAAAGAACCAATTCAAAGGATAGAAAGCAAATTGCCAAGAAAGAGAACATTTTCCTGGGTCTGCCCGAGATGGATGACATTAAAACAGATTGCATGAATACATTATTCATTGGTTAATGTCAATTACATGTAATTGGGAGAGAGAGAATTGCCGCAATTGCGAGGCGGTATTCTGTGGCTTATCCCGGGCGCCCTGATGTCTATAGTTCCGCTGAATTTGACCACAAGAACGGAAAGGTGCATTTTGGCGTTGCCTTTAGGAAACCATGTATATCCATCGCCATGCTTGTATTTTTAACGGTATAAAGCAGTAGCTCAGATGATAGATAAAAATTATGATTTGCAAATTGCTATGATCGAGGATGGGACCTTAGGGAGACATTCCCATAGGTTTGCGCACAAACTTTACTTACCTATTTCTAAACATCCTCCAAACCATGAATTTGAAATTGACATATGTTCACATTGAGAGCATTCACTGTCTTCTATTAAAATATGGACAGTAGAAATTATGTCTTTAAAAGGTAGCTGGTACATCGAAAAGTCTCCCTAAGTCACGATGTCTCCCTAATGTTCACTTTTAGACGCTAACATGTCTCCCCAAAATCCCATTTGTAATTATTGTAGTTATCAAGTAATTGACATACCGTAAAATAAATCATAGGGCCTTGTCGTGACGAAGACAAACCGACTGACAGTTGACGTTTACGACCTCACAGAAACCATGAATGTCTTCAAATTGATGCAGACCAATTCATTCTTGACCAACATTTCATTCCACCCTCTGGGCTTTTACTACTTTAACTAAAAGTTGTATAATAGGCCTACAGATTGTGTGTTTTGTTTGAATTGAACTTGAATTTCCGCTCTTTTACTTTAGAACGGGGTATATGCCAGTAAATTCTTCAAAGTGAGGTCAAAGAACCCGATTCGACGTTTCGAAACATTTGTGTGGTCAGTCGACGTGCATACTGCCCTAAACGGAACCAAACGATCAGTGTCGATCAATGTCGCTGCGGATGGATCAGTCTATAACAATACCTATTGGTTTCAATAAATGCAGTATTCTCATTCACTAACGTATACGTGTACGTTAAACACTTCACCACGCAGGTGGTATCTAGATTATTAGTGAAATTGATAACTTGGCTCCCCTTAAACATTTTGATCGTGATGAATCTAGATTAGACTTATGAGGCATCATCGGATATTATAGCCCAGCAATGACAGCCATAACAGGCCAAACTACTCTCATTTCATACTTAGTTAATAGTAAACAACAACGAACAACATGTACTATTTAACTTCTCGATAAACGAAGCTTTGTAAACATCACATCAAGGATTATATTTCCGGTGCCACAAACTGCAATTTTTCAGGCGACAAACAATCCTAATCTCCAAAACATACGGGCAACACTGCGGAGTTTACGGTCCAATGAATGCATTATTATAAAGCGCAAAACAGCTGTTCCATCCTATAACAGACTTGCACGTACAGAAGCATGCTGCTTGGTGTGTCGTTCATCAGCTGCATCTGATTATACGTGTCACTCTGTTATAGTCACTGTATCATATTGGGTTTTTGGTTTTGGTGGTGGTCTTGCGAAATTCAATATGGAGTCGTGGTTGTAATTACTACTATGTGAAGCGGAAATCCCCCGGCCAGAGGATTTTCTGTTCTTAATTGAAAACACATCGTATGAGAGACGGGCCCCCACATCATCACCGAGCGCATGGCGATGAAATTTCATACTGGGCGTATTGTATGAGTTGGGCTTTTTTGCATGGTGGCTTCCTGTTTTCGAGAGGGGAAGTGTCTCGCAAGGACCAAACACCGTGTCGGTTTCTTTCATGGCAGATGATGCATCAAAGCCTGGTGCCTGGTGGGGTACCGTGGCAGAGTGCTCTGGCCAAGGTAATTGTGGTCAATCTACAGATTGTGGGTTCGAATCCAGCCATGGTGCTTGCGTCCTTGGGCAAGACGCTTTGTCACATATTACTCCTCTTCACCCGGTGTAAATGGGTACCTGCCAGGATAAAGATGGCTTTGTGGTTTGATTAGCCTCTGTGCGCTTTAAAGTAGCCAGGGCTGTATACTCCCCAGGGAGTTGAGATGGTTTCAGGAATGTAAATTATGGCCCAATGACCAGGTACAATAAAAATATGTAAAGCGCATAGAGAATCTTCGATTATTATGCGCTATATAAGTAGAAAATATTATTATTATTCATCATTCAGACATCTTTCCAATCTTCCCCATCGATATTTTAATTTCTAATTGATATTCCATACTGTATAAAGCGAGGTGTGCACTTAATTGGTGTTCACCAGGACCTCCATTTTCAAAACCACACCGGTACTGATGTATAAGCCGCCTTAGTGTATGTTCCTAATGGATACAGTATCATATTTTCTCAGACCCAGAGCTGCGGCATATTTTCTGATCCCATTAAGACATTTCTGTCGACGGGATGGTCCAGGAAGCCCCCAAAGCGTGACGAAAGAAATGTTGTTTTGGCCGACTTTCACTAAGCATGTAATCTGATTTATTGAAATGAAGTTGGTTTCAGGTTTTCAGGCGAAATTCTTAGGACTTTGCGGTCTTGGTTTCAAGAACTTTGCTTCTTGAGTAATTTTTTGTTTGACGTAGTTCTTCTTTCAGTCCTCTCGACCGCACCTGTTAATGGGATTACACGTGTTCTACTGGAAGCCCCACCCTGAGCAGTATTATGAACTTGTATCAATTTACCTGGCCGAGCCATGTATTGCGTAGACCCTGGGTCCTATATAATTACCGAGCTAGGACCGCAGAGAGCTATTGGAGAGATTGGATGAACAGGGATCCGATGACGTCATAGGACGTTAACGAAACGGAGGCTCGGGCTCCGTCTCAGGCTCCGGCTCGATCCATTTTGTGAATCCATTCTGAAATAACTGGTATCAAAATAGAGGCTTTTTGCTGCGGTTCTGAAGTAGATTCTCTGGTTTGAAAAGGAAAATAGAGTTTCAGCATCAGTAAAAAACCTCAACGTATATTTTCAGCATGTGGATGTCAGAGCTGGAGCCTGAGCCTGAGCCTGAACATAAGCATCTGGTTCGTAAACGCCCATAGTCTGTTCGTAGTCAGCACTCGGCAGTCGTACTGTTACTGAGTGAAATCACTATGGGATGTAGCGAGTCGCCTTGACACGGGGCTCTCACCAGGGCTCTCACTAACATGTTGGATTCCAATGATAAGAGATTGTGATTCCCTCTCGGACGTAGACTGAGAGCCAAAAGGTTTGAATGACCTATTTTGTACCTGTGTCAGGTTGATGATGAACGCTGCACAGAATCAGCAACACGATCCGTGTAACCGTATATAGACACGGATGCGCAGCTTGGTATCAGGGTATATTGGCTAATTTGGTAAAAGACCTTCTCAACATGGCTAGGCTGGGGACATACTGCCTTCAAAATAATACAGGCAACGCACTATAATAAAAAAGAGGGTCTCCTATAGGGTCAGCCTCGCCTCGCATGTCACTTGGCTGTCAAATCCACCGCATTAAGGATCCTTCACGACCCCCAAGAACACTCTCTTAAATTACCGTGCGGATCACTCCTCACCGCACCGGCTAAAAGGGAGTTATCCCCCGATTCCTTTTTTTTTTTTGCAAAGCAGGGTAATAATAGACCGAGCGGCATTTATGTGCGTCAACGTGGCTGGTAAAAGCCCTTGGCCGAGTTTCGTGGCACGCCGAGGCAGCGTGATACCCGAAATAGTACCGGCCGCCAGGCCCGATGAGTTTACGGAGGAAACTCGCTGGTATAGGAGAGGGAGTTAACAAACAAAAACAGGAGCACACACTCCGGTAAGACTCGCATTGTCGAGGCAAAGGCTGACTAAGCCACACCTTCCATTTTGGCTGGACTTAAGTCCAAAGCAACTGCGGAAGTTATGTTAAGAATAGAGTACCGTCATCAGTAAGGAGACAAAACATCAGATAAAGCTCAGATAATGTCTGCTTGCCAAAGGAAAACCGAAGTCACATCGTTCGATCAGCTAATACGATCTTCTTCAAATACGTGCGTGTTGGCAGTGCATGTAAGACGAACCCAGGAAGCTTTAGGATGCATAAGCCAGGAGACACGTCGCGTCGGCTGAATACATGGTCCGTCAACTTTTAACAGTCCGTGGGAGGTTTAACGGTCCGTGGGATTCTGCCGAGTCTGAGTGTCACCAGGTAAACCTAATGGTTGCACAAATATGCCCATCGATCGGGAAAAACGCGAGGCGTGCTGACGTCTTACGTATACGATGTGGCAGTGCACGGCGTGAGGCACACTTTTCCTTTACACCCTCCGGTCAGACCAACACGCCATGCGTGCATGGTAGCCCATAAACCGGACAGAACGGCGATATACACTTACGGCGTATACGCCTTTGCAAGTCACGGCAGGGGTATCCCAAACATAATTGAATCATGTTCTCTTCATCAACCTCATTTCTGAGCCATTTTTCTCAATTTCTCTCCTCTCTCATAAAAGTGAACCCACGCTAAAGTACGATGGGACATACGAGATCCGAGAACGCAAAAATAAATACCATGAACTCGCTACTCTAATTCATTCCGTTCAGAGACTCTTCCAATATACCCTTCGATATTATCTGCAGAAATATGAAGACCATTGCAATTATCTTGACCGGCATGAAATTTCATCCAACGTAATACAATACGTAAAACCCGTGCAGATAAGATACACGCATAATACGTATTAGATTCGAACAGATATACTTCGGACGATTTAATGAAAAATGCATGAAGCTGCCTTTAAAATATGACTTTTCTTTTTACAATTTTTTTTATATTCTTTGGGAAAGGAGTTGATTGTAATCTTTGAATTGAGAACCGAAGAAAAAAATATATTATCCGACCGTTCGATTTGCGTTTGGTATTATATGTAGGCCTACATCACGAAGTTTTTTTAAACTATTGCCCCACTTAACGAAACTATTGCCCCACTGAAAAGGAACTATTGCCCCACTGAACGGGAACTATTGCCCCACTGAACGGGAACTATTGCCCCACTGAACGGGAACTATTGCCCCACTAAACGGGAACTATTGCCCCACTAAACGGGAACTAGTGCCCCACTGAACGAAACAGTTGCTCCATTGAACGGGAACTATTGCCCCATTTGACATGAACTAGTGCCCCACTGAACGGAAACTATTGCCCCACTAAACGGGAACTAGTGCCCCACTAAACGGGAACTAGTGCCCCACTAAACGGGAACTAGTGCCCCACTAAACGGGAACTAGTGCCCCACTAAACG
Organism: Astropecten irregularis; assembly: GCA_963971285.1. NCBI lineage: Eukaryota > Metazoa > Echinodermata > Asteroidea > Paxillosida > Astropectinidae > Astropecten > Astropecten irregularis. Next base: position 10,240,546 of record OZ020264.1, on the reverse strand, counting down.
GGAACTAGTGCCCCACTGAACGAAACAGTTGCTCCATTGAACGGGAACTATTGCCCCATTTGACATGAACTGGTGCCGAAATGAACGGAAACTATTGCCCCGCTGAACACAAATATTACCCCACTTAACCGATCGTAAGTGTGCCGACTGAATTAGTGTGGAAAGGTTTATAGGCGAAGTCAAGCATGTTGTAAGTTAAATAGTCCTGCTTGAATGTATGTGATAAGTAAATCAGACAGCCTGAGTAGTATTAACACCGCACTGTTTGGTCAGCTCCGATCGGGCGTTTGCAATCCGCGTACCCAGTCGTGTCCGTAAACGGTTGTTAGGTCACTCTGGCGTTTCGGGGAAAATGGCGCCTCTTACTTAGCACGTGCAGCTAGCTGCAGACAGGTTGAGTCGCTTAGTACTAGTCTACGGCTTGCACGGTCTAACCTGGCAGTCGAGGAATGAACTAATGATATAAGTACCGCACTCCACATACGTATCATCTTCCTTGTTAACGAGCCAGATCAAATCCGATGCCATCCCCGCGCCAACTCGACTCAAAGTCCCACCTGCAATTAAAGTGAAGCACACATGCCGCGTAATTGTATATCCCCTACGGTTTTGTCTATACAATCATGATCAAAATGAAGTGGACTCGGGCAAACATTTCGGAGGGGCTAGCTCGCTCCATTAATGGAAGGCATTATTTATGTCCTATACGAATTATTGAAGTAACGGCCCACGATATATTATTTGTAAAAGCATCGAGCAGACAGGTTTCACCCCCTGGATGTGTTTACGGCGCCAGGAAATATACTCCCAATGCGGCAATATGGTCTAACTTCAGTTTTTCCTTACATAATGGAAGTGCATAGGCTAACAATGTTGCGTGATAGACAAGGTAATGGCTTCTTTTGTGTCGGCCCATCACGTATAGGCCTACGCATAATCAAATACAGACACATTAGCTATTACCTAAGAATAGAACTGTTTAATATACGAGCATAATTGCCTGTCGTGACCAATGACTTGGACAAGACGGACATGCATAATGGACGGACAACGACCTAACGAAAATTGGACTCGAGGTCCACCATGATTCCTCTGACATTTTGTTTTCGCATAGCTGATGTCAAGATTATGATATCTTATGGGTTTTTATCGTAGTTCTTGAGATAACAGTGACGTGTATGGTGAATTCGAAGAAAGGAACCTTTTATGGGTTTGACGTCAATTAAATCAGGGAACACAGCGACGTCTTGTAACCTCGCGGTAGCCAGGACTTGACACTCTGTCTTGAAGAAGCCGTCCTTGAAGGCTTGAAGAAGCCACAAAGTTGTCCTCAGTCAGCTATGACCACCTACGCATAAGGAATAATTCGTTTAGCGTGGGACGTCAGATGCCTATAGTTGACGTGAATTGGACATTGACTTTAACGATGGTAGTGTGGGCGGTTTTCATAAAAAAGAAAATTGGCGCTCCTCGATATTTTCTTTTAACGCCGCTAGGTGCTCTTAAGCGATACTAAACAGCACGTGGCGTTTTGTTGAAAGGCTCAAATTGATCTTAAACTCAGTGCGCATCGATCGCCGTTGCAGAGCTGTGTGTGATAGAACATTATACGTTTAACTGTTGCATACAAAGGTAAAGCTCTGTACATAAAAACCAGCCCTGACATTCATAGCTTTAGTGATCATTACTGACGGTGCATAAGTTTCGTTAACGGTGGCATGCGCGTTGGTTGCACCCACTTTGCAAAAAAGCTAGCGCACACAGCTGCCACATCATCAGACAGGTTCATACTAAGAGCAGAAGATCAGATAATTATAATAATATTGGCATTTATGTAGCGTTCTTACACACAAGAATGGTATCACAACGCTTTACACTATTATTATCCCTGGCCATCTGGCCCATTTACATTCCTGAAACAATCTCAACTCCCTGGGGAGTATACAGCCTGGTGCTACCATAAGGTGCACAGAGGCTAATCAAACCACAAAGCCATCTCTACCCTCACATGTACCCATTTACACCTGTGTGAAGAGGAGCAATAATGTGATAAAGCGTCTTGCCCAAGGACGCAAGCACCGTTATAACGCGTTGGCCCATGTCTGGATTCGAACCCACAATCTGTAGATTGACCACAAGTTCTTGAGTACCACAGGCCAGACCACTAGGCCTCGGCACCCCAATAAGGCCAGCCAAATTTAGAGAAGGTCCTCCATGATTTCAGGGACGTAACAGTCTGCACATGATGTTTTTTTTTCCTAAAATAGTGACATGATGAACAACAAATGAACATCGCACTGCAATTTTATATGGTTGGACGACATTCCCATACAATGTCACTTTAACATCTGGAAATACTTGGCGACTCCTTGAAAAAATAAAAAGGGCTATTGGGTTTTCGATTTCTATCTGTCAGTGTAATTTCCTCTTGCTGTCCACCCACAAGGTTGTTGCAAAGCTGAACAATGCCAGGCTAGGAGGGCCTGCTGGAAATAGCTGAGAGACACTTGAATGGTTTTTTGAATTTTTCCTCTGAATATAGAAGGCATTAGTTCAAGGAGAGTGCGGGGAGAATCCACGGTCTTTTACCGATAGGAAAGCGTGACTAGAATATAAATCTAAAAATGCCTATACCAGAAATCAATAATAAGGTACGGAGCTCCACAAGTGCCATTATACTTATCCCGATAGCCACATACGTTTTCTCGCCAAGTCGGCTTGTCAAGCCTTAAAAGTCGAGATATCCTGATAATTTGTCTCGCCGAGGCGACTTACTGAAATAAGGAAGTCGACTTGTCCTGATAGTTTTCCTTGCAAAGACGACTTCAATGATAAAGCTGAGGTTATATATCAGGATAAGACGACTTTTTAGATGGACTTCGGTGACTTGGCCAGATAAATATTCAGGATAAGTCGACTTCTCGTTTTCGCTAAAAGTCAATTATTGAGACAAGACGACTTTTACCACTCCAAAAGTCGATTTGGTGAGATATATTATGAGGTTATATGGATAAGGGGAAATGGCACTCGTGGTGCTCCGTACAAAGGCAAGCTGATGTTCAATAATGTATCGCCTTTTCGGACCTGACGACTGACTTGACGAAACACGACGCCCTCTGAAGCTCACTGAATTCTTAATGTTGCTAAGACGGACTTTTTGACAAAATGGCTGCTCCCCAAACCTTTTTCCGACAGCAGAGCTGGGACCAATTTCATAGAGCTTTATACTAAACATACACGGGTCACAAATGCATCCTCTAAATGTATTGATCTTATTCTAAGCTCGATACCTATGAAACATACCCTCTGTGATGCTGCTTAAGCACCAAACTTTGCTTTATTAAGCACCATGTAAAATCAGTATGCCAGCCCAGACTCCGTGTGGATGTTATACTAAGTAAACAATGGCCGAATACAAGTCAAAAGCAGTAAACATCACATGACAATTTGGTTGGTCATCCTGTTTGATCAAGGAAAACTGTTCATGCATAAGCTCATATTTTGGCTTTTAAGCAGCTCTATGAAATTGGCCTCTGGACAACCATGAGCTTGGTGGGAAGATAGTTATATTCATTAGGTCGTTTTATCATTGGGTCGGTAATGCAGATCATTATCCAAAACGAACTGGAAGCTATATTTGTCATAACCACTGCAGTTTAAACGGACAGAGAGACTCACAGACCGACCAACAAACAGACAATATGAAGTGGACATGACATCGCAATGTTTCAAATGACTAATCATCTTTACCACCATAATTACAAATGGGGTATTAAGGAGACACGTTAGCGTCTGAAAGTGAACATTTGGGAGACATTGGGAATAAGTGATCCATTTTGATGTCTCCCTAAGGCATCAGCTACATTTTAAAGACATGTTTTTAATGTCCATATTTTAATTGAGGACAAAGGACGCTCTCAATATGAACATGTCATTTTCAAGTTAATTGGTTGGGAGGATATTTAGAAATAGGTATTAAGTAAAGTTTGTGCACGACCCTATGGGAAAATCTCCCTAAGTACCTATCCTCAGTTATAATTATTATTACCATGATCACTTGGTTGTTTAAGCAAGCAGATATTCCTGATAGCTGTCTCCTGATGATGACTAGAGCAGGCTAGTCGAAACGTTGAGACCTTACGAGAAGTGCGAACGAAATAGAAGTGCGAAAGTACGAATGATTCTTACATGGTGTTTCCGCAAAATGATCCACATACAAATTGTCACCATGCAAAGCCTCAACAATCTTTCTCAAACAGCTATCTCTCGGCCATAGCCTACTCGTCTATTTCACACTTGGCTGGTTTATATCGTTTAGCCCAAACATTGGAGATAAAACTGCGGTACCAACCATTAATGCCCTTTGCATAATAAAGGTGAAGATGATATGTTAAACATGGATTTTTCAGGCGTCGTTTACCATTGAGTGTCATAACAGGAAGTCGCACTGTGGCTGGGGTCGATTTCACGATGCCCTACGATCGATCGTAACTCGAGTTACGAAGGATAACCCATCGCAGGGGACCTATCCCACGCAGGGCTTCAATGCATCAAAAGACCTAAGATTGATAGTAAGTTACGAAGAGTTTGATGAAATCAACCCCAGGACTCTTTATCACAAGAGTGAGGGATGTATTCACCTTTAATAGCTGACAAGACACCGTGCGTGCGGTTTCATGTCAATATCCTTCCCTTTAGAGAGGAGTGTAGCATCATGTGCAATCCTCTAGCTACTTGGATGTTAGGTACGAGTCGCTAGCACGTTGTAACAAACGTCTATTACTTTCGCAACTCTCATTTCCCAAGACGCACAACCTTTTCAGCGGTCTATTGCTAACAAAATAGAAACAAAATGTAGTCACAGTGACTTCGGGTTATCAACCTTTCCAAGGCTTTCCTCAGAGGTACTTTAGCTTCATTTAAGTCCGTTTGCAAATTGCTTTTCTGGAGTTCAACCAAAACATTATACGTGTATGTAACAGGAGGAAATGAATTATTTAATGGTTTATCTTTTCCAGTTCTTTCATGGGACATCAAATTTTGAGTAGCTTTTTTGGATGGAAGGGATGATATGGCAGTGCATGCATTATTGGGAAGACTCCTCTGAAGGGGGTACATGCAAAGCCTAAGAGCGGATGAACGAGACTCATGGAATATATAACGTTACGAAAGAAGACTAGGCTGTAAAAGGGCAGGGACAATGTAAAACAAAGGATTTTTGGTGGGTTTTTTCTTTCTTGCCGGCGTCCCCTCAGAACCGTCATCATCAATGTGATCACGGAATCGGAGTGTTAGGAATTCCCAGGGGGAAAAGCCATCACAGACAATACACGCGTCAAACATTGGCAACATTGGACGTCCATAAGGTTCATTCACTCGCATAGAGTGTTACATTGAGTTCCAGTGGGACTTTTATCATGGTTATTATTTGGACAGGAGATGAAATGACATTATGTGCATGCATACATAATGAAGGTAATCTCACACATTGTCTGCCATCCGTTACTGGAATATACAGTACACACAATGTCTACACCTACATGAGCGTTGAATGTATTTCTGTTCTGTGTAGCATACATACTGTGGACCTCATGACAAAGGACGTCCACATAATGCAGGATCCCGAAACGTTATGAGGGCTCGCAAACGTCCACATAACGTTTTGATGCCAACGAAAATGCCAAAAGGAGACATTGTCAATGTGTCTTTATCCGTCGCAAATTGAAGTTTACCATTCAAGGGATATTCGGTCCAAATTTCATCATGAAAAAAATGGGTACAGTTCAAATACCAATAGTTTGAAGTTGTCCATGATCAGTACATGAAACAAAAAGGAAAGTCCAAATAAGGTATGTAAAAAAACATTTGTGAGCTCGTGTGTGTTCAGAATTTGTGTCCCCCAACTACACTACTGTTAATATGATAACCAGCTCAAACATGTTGCACAGCAATATCCCGTTAATGATCTGACGGGTCGATTTCACGAAGCCCTACGATCGATCGTAACGCGAGCTTACGAAGGATAACCCATCGTATGGTACGTAGGGCTGCGATGCATCATAAGTCCTACGATTGATAGTAGGTAACGATGAGTTTAGTGGAATTGTGCTTTTATGTCATTCTCAACCAATGCGATCAATGTCGGAACAGTGACGGACGTCTCTTATGTAACAGTGCGATAAAATGTGTAGACGCTTGGGGGCAGCAGACAAAACTTTCGTGTCTGCTACCACCAGCGCCTCAAAACTGCCAGGTTTGCTGCGCTTGAAAGGCATTTCCTGTAAATGAACTAACAAGTTTATACTTCCGTTTAGAACTTCTTCCATTTGGAATAATAATTCAAACAGTCACCACCAGTTCACCAACCAACCTATGGCGTTGCTCTGGAAAACATCAAAGTCGAAATCCAATTACGTGTCTATTGACAAAAAGTTAGAGTGCTCTGAATTCAAAATACAGGTCGGCAGTGAGCGGCAAACAACTGAGTCCCTGTTCTCTGTTTAAAGGAAGCCGTGTCGCTCGGCAGCTAGGCTAATGAGTTGTTGCCGCTGTCTTAGCTTAATTGGCATTATAGTGCAATATGGCAGCTTCAGTGATGAAATGAACAAGGTCAATTTCAAGCGGAGCGTAATGCTTGGCTCGTCTTTGTGTTGGCCTCTTGCTAACGAGACCTACTAGCATTTTATATCAAAATTGTTAACACACGGCAGCTAACCTGTATTAAAATACAGTTGAAGATCTCATAGCCTACAGGTTAAGGTCACACGCACGGAAAGACAGAAATTAAGCTTTGCCGACACTTTGAAAGTCACCGCGCCAATATCGTGGACGCCACTTATTTCAGATATAAAGCAAGCTTTGTTTTGGTTTCTGCCAACATGGTGTTGTTTTGATTTTTATGCGACAAAAAGGTCTTTCTTTAAAATTGAAATTCAGGTAAATACCTTGCGGCACCTGTTGGGATTTTCCTGCATGGACTGATGAAGTAGAATTACAGGTCTGTACTGGAAATCGTCAAAATCGATTCCAAGAATTGATCTTTTGGACTTTTACACCGGTAGGGAGTGAATTTGAAGCGTGCTTCCTGGCGGTAGTCTGTTAGGGTAAACTGTGAAATTACGGTGGAAGTCACGATTCCCCAAAAGAGATTGGCTGTATCGTGTGCAACATACATCACACGATCTATATACAAGTGCATTCCTGTCGAGCAACGAATGCATTTGGATAGCAATTATCTGGATAAAACTCAGTACGTATTACAGTCAGTCAGTATCACATGTGTGGGTACACATGCATAGCATCATCCTGACAAACTCAGCGAGCAATTTACGTACAATAAGCGTGAAATCCTACACATACTCCGTAAAAGAAAATAAGCGCGATCTTATTTGACAATCAATTCGAATTCCGATAGGAATTATACGGTGAAAATTGGAACCAAGTCTCCCGTATGATCTCAAAATGGTTAGATGGTTACTTATGCTAATCAACTTGAAAGAAAAGGCGGTAAAAGTCACATAAATGGACACAAAATCAACGTTTGCTGAGAGTGCCGTTCACTTCCTGAGCTGAGATATACAACGTTTTTTGGTTGACTAAGTGGTCATGGTTGACACGGCAGCTAACCTAACGTTTGATCCTATTACTTCGCGCTATACTGCTACTGTCGAAGCCTTCTCGGGCGGCAAATTAACATTTTCATTTGAGTAGCAGTCATGCATCCGTCGTGCTTACACGCACTTGCTTTATGAGATCCGGCTGGGGATTTTTGTTTATTGAAATCTCTTGTTTTGCCGCTCTGTCCTGTATTTTATTGATTTATATCACTGACATTTACGTTCCATTTGAATTGGCCAGTTCCATTAGAAACAAAACATCATATTCTTGTTTCATCTCATTTTCTGTCGTGATTTCTCGCTCACTTTCGATTTGCTTGTTTTTCGGGATCATTTTTTGTGCCGAGAAATAGTTCGTTTTGTTAAGAGAAATCTTATTTTCTTAATCAAGAAGTTCATGTTTTATTTGTGATAACCTGATTTTCTTCTGATGCCACTTTTCTGAAATAAAGTATCTAAGCTCTGGGGTCGATTTCACAAAGCCCTACGATCGATCGTAACTCGAGTTACAAAGTTTAATATACTACGTAGGGCTGCAATGCATCATAAACCCTATACGATTGGTTGTAAGTTACGATGAGTTTGGTGAAATCAGTCCCTGGGGTCGATTTCACGAAGCCCTGCGATCGATCGTAACTCAAGATACGAAGGATATCCAATCGTATCTTCGACTTCTAAACGTATAGGCTGCAATTTTTCATACGTTCTACGATTGATTGTAAGTTACGATGAGTTTGGTGAAATCAATCCCCGGGGGCCGATTTCACGAAGCCCCACGATCGATCGTAACTCGAGTTACGAAGGAGGCACGTTGGGCTTCAATGCCGAGTCCTACGATTGATTGTAAGTTACGATGGATATGGTGACATCACCCCCTGGTGTGATATTTCTGGCGCATCTTCTGCCTTTATCTTGTAATATTGCAGTGAGACATCTCATTTTTTTGGGTTCATATGTTTGTTATTTTGACCATGACCTATCTCAATTTATGGTGATCTCCATGTATGAGTTAAATTTTAGTGTGGGTTATGCCCGATTCACTGTCTAGTGACTCATATTATTCATTTTTTCCCCGTGATGTCAAATATTTTGCTACATGATTGCAACATCTTATCCAAAATTTGGCAGCTCTCTGAAATCCTAGTCTTTGCATACAGGGCCTCTGTAATGCGACAAGACCATGATCAGTCGTTGAATAATTTATCCTCAATGCGCGTAATATGAAACACGGAAGGATTGCTTCAACCGTCAAAATGTCTCATCGTTTGATGCGATTAAATGCAGAATAATATCTGATCATATTGAGGCAGTGAGGGAGAATTATGATGATATTTTTTTCCCTGTTTTGAAATTTTTTTTTCTGCTGGAGTTCTTTAAGTTGGTACTTTATCCTTCACATGTTTTTTCGAGCCATCATTTGAATGCTGGATTTAACTTCCATTGAAAATGACCAGATCTCCTGTGATTACGAAATTTCATCATCAGATAAACCACACTGGAAACTGATTGAATTTTGAAGTCATTGAAAGGTGAACAAAAGAAAAAAAATCGACTGTAGCGGGATTGGAACTGATGGCGTTATTAAATTCCGTCGCTATAGTACAAGGAAGATTCTGCGATTCAGCATTATCCAACTGGAATTTGGTAAGAAATGAACAATTGGCCCTGTTTTTCTGTAATCCGAACATTTTCCCTCTCGCGAGATGTCGTGAAGTTCATTTTGTGTAGAGCTCGTGCGGCATATTTTTGAGGGAGACCTTTTTTACCGACGTTGCTGCTTTGACTGTGAAACTTAAGCCGCTGCCTACCGCGTGAGGTTGCCGAGAAAAGTCCTAATGTTGGCTGTTCCGAAGACGAGATACCCCCGGGGCAGTCATATTTATATGCCCCACGGGCTCAATCAATGTGTCAACTAATTCGTGGAATCTCAATCACATGAATATCTGGTTCAGCGATAAAAAAAAGTGCTGCTAACCGATACGTCGGAGCAAGTCTACCTATCTCACTTTGCCCTAGAACGTAATTGGAACCTGACACGAACGTATAGGCATGTATCTTCGGGCACGTCATAAAAATACCGTACAGGTATACATTATTTCTTTCACATACACTAGCGGATGTTTTGATCCCTACTCGGGCTTAGGTGTGTAGCTTGGAATGTCTGAATAACCAAAAGAAAACTATGAATATCCCCTTCCCAAGTTTGGCGCAAATTGGTCGGTATATTAAAGCAGGGCTTATCTCGTTGAATTGTTTTGCCACCCAAAGCAAATTGCTTTCAAAATGCTCCCACGCAGTAAAGACGTATTATGCATATTGATTGGATGAGTATAGGCTCGTACCACGACAAACGGATATCCGTCTTGTCATGCAGACTTCTGGGTACCAGACAGCTGACATTTGGGAGAAGGGGGACGGTAGGGGGAGGGGGGAGTCCAGAGTGGGGGATAGACAAGGGAATGGGATATAACATAATTGTATTGCATATGATACAACACACGTGTTCGAGTAATTTAATTGTCCACTGTGAGCGTGTACCATGCAGTTCGTGTCTACAGAACCTTTTTTCATAGCAATTTCAGAGAGGGGGACTCAAGTCAGCTAACGGTGTAGAGTAGGGATACCTCCTTGACCTTACAGCACCTCCAGCCTTAGTATGGAAGACCATTTGGTTAAATTAGTTTGAGGCTCTTTAAAAGCCGGATTTCCATAGTTCGTTGCTATGGTTTAAACGACGGTGCGTTTTGCTCATCAACTGCATGATATAGCCCCCATATACTGCAAACAATATACAAGACAGCATTCTATTCAACATGCCTATCAGTCCAGCGCGCTATGAACATTAAAGGGTCTATGCAGTAGGAATATTATGGCTTGAACTTAATGCCAAAAAGTGTTTTATGGGGCCTGTTATTTTACCCACTTTCTCACACTGTTTCATGGTTAACAACAGGTGTTTGGTTTGTATGCTAATTAGAATTTCCATATTCATGAGCAAAACCTGTGATGTCATCTGGGTAACTGAGAGCAGTAACCCATTTGATTTGTGCACCAACAGTTGGGATTGTTTTATAGGTAGATATATCACGCATACAAATTTAGGCATGGTATTTATTCATTCGATTCTGCCTTTCTCTGTTACATCCGTATCAATGGTGGAGTCGATTACACCAAACTCGTCGTAACTTACTATTAATCGTAGGACTTATGATGCATTGCAGCCCTATACGTAAGATGCGATTGGGTTATCCTTCGTAACTCCATTTACGATCGATCGCGGGGCTTCGTGAAATTGGACCCCCGATCATGTCCCATGAGTTAATAGATGAATGTGCGGCCAAATTGTTAGGTTTTCTCCGTTAAGCTGACCGTCTCTGTTTCTATAATTGTCTGCTCCACGGGTTTAGTTTCGATGACAGGAAAGTATTGCACATCCGTGTCTGTGAAATTAAAGACATCCAGGAATTGGTTGTCGTCTGCCTTTCTTTCTCCCTCGGTACTTTGACCAAAAGGATAATCGTGGCGTGGCACGGCGTATAAATCCAGCCGTACGCGACGCGGTCCTGGCCCCGGGAAACCAGGGCTGTGCGGTCCCCTCTCGCCCCCGCGGTCATTAACCCCCTTTCCCGGGGACGCCGCGTTTCAGCAAAAGAGTTTCATTCCGTTTTGTTTCCCAGGCTATAATAATAGCCCTCTCCCATGGTGGCATACTGGTATAAACTCCACGCGGCCGGACGGCGCCCTGGGCTCTAGTATGGATTTCAAGTTAATTGAAAACAGTCTCATAACTACAGCCGTGTCCTTGGTGTCGTTAATGACAAGGGGCCACATTTCATAGAGCTGCTTAGCACAAAAATTCGCTAAGCATGTCTTTTCTGTCTTAGTAAAAAACAGGATTAACAACCAATTTCCGTGTGTTGTGTATCACTTGCAATTGTTCTTTGGCTGTTGTTCGATGACCATGACTATGAAATGGAATTTTCAATGGTGGTTTGTTTTATTGGGCAAGCTATTTTTGTGCTAAGCAATTTTGTGTGTGTGCTAAGCAGCTCTTTGAAATTGGCCCCAGAGCATGCCAATCAAATAAAATATTTGTCCTTGTTCGTAATACCAGCAGAAGTATCAAACGAACGACCCTGATCTTTCAGGGTTTTTATTCTTTTTCCATTTCGACTTTTATTATATTCGCGGACTAACTCCTCTTTGTATTTGTCAATGGTCATAATTCCCACATAAGTGACGTATATGCACCACTGGAAAGCTATATTATTTTAATCGATTTTCTAATGGGTTTATTTTTGAGCCATGACAAAAATTGTGTTGGTTTTTCACCCTGTTAAACGCCGCTGGATTCGTGATGGGGAATTTTTCGATTTTCCGTCAGATTGTAGTCGTTTCAGTGATAAAACGTAGGACCTTTATTATTCCTATGTTGTTCTCCAAACATAGTTTATTTGCGTTCGTTTGCTGTGGCAAAACACAATGGTCTGCGCACAAAAATAGTTTGGCCTTATCACAATATTCCTTTGTTGAACTATAAGGACACCAAATGATGATTTGTATTCAATACAAATAATAAACTGCTGTAAACTACTCATCAGGAAAAAATAATGACCCGAAATTTATAAACACAGAACAGCACTCACACTTTGTCTGATCCAGCATGTACATGAAATAATAAACCTGTGAAAATTTGAGCTCAATCGGACATCTGAGTCACGAGAAAATAGCGAAAACTCGACTCAATTTTTCTTATAAAACATAAAGAATGGTTTTGATCTCGGCACAAAATCAAAACTGTTTTCAGTCTTTGTTTTATTTATTTCTGAATTATTTATTTCTAGTGGAACTATTATAACAGTATGTTTCTACCAGCTTCATCTTCATACCCTGAAAGTTATACGTAAATCTGTGAATATTTCTGTTTGGGTATGCTACCAATCCTGTACTGTACCTGTATTGAAACCACCCGTTCTAGCCCGTTAGTTTAGCCCTTATACTTATAATTATAATTTTCTCGGAAACACTCATTATTTGAAAACTGCTCATAGACGTATCATTCATATCCTTATTATTGAAACTGAATTGTTATTTCTGTAAGCCCTCATGGGCTTACTTAAATGACCATGAACTTCATTCAAACTCGCGATATGTCATACACTTCAGTTTGAAATATACGGCGTGTCAAAAACACAAAAACAAAACAAAAACACAACACTTTGTGTCCGGAACCATTATGTTAAAATTGAACTGTTTATCAAAAGATTCAGATACATGTATGATACAACTATGTCCTGGCTATCACCTTGTAGAATTGGAGGAAAATTTGACTGAAATTGGCGAAAATATGACAAATTGAAAGAGAACTCTTTAAAAACGAATTTGCAGTATTCCAGAATAAGTGGTCAATACACACGTAATGTGTATTGAAAGAAAGATCAACATTTGGATTTGAGGTTGGGTAATTTATTTTTAGATTTTCCCCTCAATTTCAGTCCGATTTTGCTTCAATTCTACATGGTGATAGCCAAGACATTGCTCTATCACATATCTGAATCTTGAAGTAATAAACAGTTTATTTTTGATAGAATGGTTCTCGACACAAAGTGTTGAGTTTTTTGGGGACACGCTGTATAAATTATGTTTAATAGCACTCAGTTGTATAACCAGATCATTTAAAACCGGTACAGTGTTTGGAAGAAAAAAAACCAATTAACATAATTTGGGCCAGGCTGGGAGTTTATTCTTAACGATTGAGATCAATATTATGTATGATTCGTTCAAAAATTAAACTTGTACAAATTTAATAATTATGGTCGTATTATTTTTTATATCCGCATAAGTTATAGTTATTTAACTGTGTTTGTAACAGTGTGGAAACATTATTATTTAGCTAAAATACCAGTACAATCGTGAGAAAATTTTGTGAATGATAATTTTATTTGTGTATAAAAAATTATACCGGAGCGAATGCCCATATTATGATCTGAATATATATAGACCTATATATGTCAACCACCTCATTTAAAAAAAAAATGATTTAAAAACAAATGACTTAATTTTTTTGTGAATTTTCGAGTGAGGATAAAACTATATGATTGGTTGGCGTCAAGCCCAGGGCGTTTAAAACTAATTATAGAACGCTTATACGTCAATTTATCCTGGATCTAGTTTAATTTGTCTTAAAATGGATCAATTTTTTTTGGTGTGAACTAGAAATCTCGAATTAGTATCAAAAACGACCTATAAAATGGGTAAGATAATGGAAAAGGGCAATAATGGAAAGTGGTTTAAATGCAGTCGAAGGCTGAACCACAGCCGCCATCTCATAATTATTATCTTTACTTTTACTATATACAGTGTGACTACGGTTCCAAACGTCCCGGATGTTGCTCTATTTTTTTTTTCATTTAACTAATATGGCGGCACTGTTTCCGTCGCCAAAATAGCTAAGAAATAATTGTTGTGAATCTAATTAAGAAATCCTTATTGGGGTTATCATAAGGTGAAAACCAGGTCATCGCTTTTCTTGCTTGTGGTTTCTTTTTTTTATCGACTTATAGTTCTTATTTTGTATTTATTTGTTCATTGAAAATATTATTCGTTCAAAGTCCATTATTTAACTGTTATAACAGACCTATATACGGAGTCATTATAGTATGCTATGTACATTTTCGGGTTATTTTCATAGAGCTGCTTAAGCATCAAAATTTGCTTAAGCAACAAAATCCTTGGTAAATAAAATCAGTATGACAGCCAAATTTTCTTTTGAATGTCATGCTTAGCAAATAATGGCCAAATACAAGTCGAAAGCAGTAAACAGTAAATACAAATTTGGTTAATAATCCTGTTTGATGAAGGAAGACTTTTCATGCTTAGGCAATTGTTTTGCTTAAGCAGCTCTGTAAAGTTGGCCCTTTCATGTACGATGATGTTATTTACTCATTCAGATGCCGAAAATGGTTGTCAGTCGTTTTGGATGAACAAGCGCCGAAAAGCTATTTGGGAATATTCATGTTTTGTAATCCAGAACTAAATACGTATAAAAATAAACAGTCAGAGTTATATTCTTACAACATTGAAAATGAGCCCATAGAAATTGTGTTTATCGTTAATTAGTGTATGTTTATATTACAACTCCTATGCGTAATTCGTATTTGTTGTATTATTTTTTATTGCCGAAAGTCACCCGAGTTTTATGAATTGAACGAATTGTTGCATTTCCAAAAAAAAAGAAGAAGACCCGACGTAACGAGAAGACGTAAATATTTAAAACGAAAATTAAACCTTAATTGGTGCTTATGACGGGCAAAATCTGGGGACTTTCTCAAAGGTCAGCTCCGGCTCAGGCTCCGGCTTCGTCTCTGTGATCCATATACTGAAAATATAGCTTGTGGTTTTTCATTGAAGCTGAAGCTCTGTTTTCTTGTTCAAACCAGAGAATCTACTTCCGAACCGTAGCCAAAAGCCTCTATTTTGATACCCATTATTTTAGAATGGATTCACGAAATGGAGCCGTAGCCGGAGCCTGAGCCGGAACCGAACTTTGAAAAAGGACCCGGATTTCAGGATTTCGAAACGAATCTTTTTGTATAAAATTGCATAGAAAATTACACAGTGTTGCTAAAGTAGTGTACTATTTAGTGGTAAATAATAAATCATAATTTTACGGTAGTTGTTGAAAAGGACTCACAGATGACTGTATATTATCCTGTACATTTATATCTGTACCACGTTGTGTATTGGTGACACCGGACGTCTTTAAAACAAAAAAAATCTGAAAAGTTCTGATGGATGGTAGTAAAATAAAAATTTTATGAATGCAATCAGGATATATTTCTCATGATATCGAGTGATTTGATCGGTTTCCGATGTTTTCATTATCGTGTTATCCATTTTCCATAATGCTTCTCTCCACATGCATCTCACGATTTGCCACGAATGGGAGACTTGGAAGAACCGGTCTTCAAGTTAACAGCGCACGCGCACGCAATTGTGAGCATGCGCGCGTTGTTTTGCGCGTGCGTGCGCATGCGCTGATGACTAGAAGACCGGTTCTCCAAAGTCTCCCATTGATCAATATTTAGGATTCGTGAGGATTCGGTTCTAATCGGGTTAAATTGAAAGAATATTTTCAGGGATCTACTACGATTAACAAGACTCAATAACGAATGCTGTACAAACGTCAATGAATCAGTTACGAATCAGGTAAGAAAATTTTGATGGATCTACGAGATTTGCTTTACACCAACAAACAAGAAATTATTCTTTGCTTTACGGTTTTAAAGTTGATATTAAGTTTTCAGGTAAAACGAGGCTTCGCCAAAATAAAATCAACCCATTATTTCTACTTTTTATGAAACGAGGCAAAGCCCGAGCCAAAGCCCGAGTCGAGATGTAGGAGAGGTCAACGTTCAAATTTCAAGGGCTGTTTCGTTGGCAACGGCCAATAAGCTCTCATGGTATCGCTTAGGCAATAATCCTGCACTGTTCATTGCCTGAGATCAGTATTGCGTCATAAACATTATCAAACGGCTTGCCAAAAGACCGCCTATGGCTCAAGCTTAATGATACACTTGCCTGATAAGCCTCATTACATAGACACGTGCATGTACTTACAAGCCGTAGCCGTATGATTTGCACACGGCCGTACATGACGTACGCCCAAGCAACGAACCAAGTTTGAAACGTGTGCTTGCATATTTCTTCATTTTGGACATAAAACGGTCCCTATACAAAAGTGCGCAAAGATAACGTTTTGGAAACACATTAATTATATACCTGGCTCCTATAGTTTTGGCGTGGACTCTACCGTAGGCCTATCATCTATTTCCAAGCAACAGGCGATGACTTGAAAGCAATTTGGACGCAGTTTCCAAGTTCTGACGCAACGTAGACAAGCTGACGAAGTTTCAACCCCAACGGAAACTTATAGCCAACCAGAACGTGGAACCCCCGTAGCTTTCACAAAGTGCAAACTTCTACAAGTTTAAAAAAGGTGAGTTGAAAATATTGACGTCAATTCTTTAGCCTCCGCTCCGCGCATGAAGAAAAACAACAACAACCAGTGACATTTCCGAAACATATGTTTGTTCAGCTGACATTTTATTATGTTCTCAAGGATGATCCCCCGCTGTAAGTTTTGTTCAGTAAATCCGGATGCTCTCAACCGAAATCTAATCCGATTTGAGCGCAAACTTGTCATTTTTCTGAAGACTCCTCGCCGGAAAAGCGAGGCTCCTTGCGTGTATGTAGCTCAGGTTTTATGCATCGCCAACTTCTTTCCGTTAATTGAAAACTGACAGTGCTGACGGGGGAAACTTAGCAAGATCTGTCAAAAACCTATACCGTTTCCAGATGGGACGGATTGAAGTGCTTATCAAAATCTTGAGAAGGAAATAAACTTCATTAAGAGCTTGTATAATGATTCAGCAAATCATCCGAGCGAATAATCACAAAGTACGTAATGACAGAAACTTGTAAGTTGCGTCCCTTTTTGTTTCGTCACAACTCTTTTTATCGCCTTTTCAATGTTTTCCGTTATCAAAAAAAATATAAAGCTTCTTGTTTTACATCTCAAAAGGTACATGCACTCTTCTCTTTGTCTTATTGAAATTAAGTCTGATTAGAAAATTGCTAATCGTACGGAATTCAAAAGGGTATAGAGATAGTGGAAAGTAGCATTAGATATTATGGTAGGTCATCGCCCTATGGTAAGAACTTTTAACGGTGTGTTGTACATACAAGGAGTCTGGGACCCAGACTGACCCAGCACCAATGCGCAATAGTACAGTGTTAACCATTATCTGCATACCAATGGTATCTCGACCAATCAGCTGACAGTATCGATGTGGTTGAACCAATGAACTTTCAGGTATGACCCTGGTGTAATTTGAATCGATACAAGACATAGTGGTAACGCCGGACTAGACAACTTGGTATCTGAGGATTTGTTCTGAAAGATAGAACGGGAATATGGGAAAGGAACATCATCAACACAGTATCATTGTCTTTGGACAGCATTGGAATCAGACTTGTTCAACGTAACTATGTATATAGGAAATTACTATTATCGTGAAGAAGAGGTATTTTAAACGTTCAAAGTTGACTTTTAATGGTACTATACACTTTGGTAGCAAACAAAACAGAAATCTTCATAGATTTACCTATAACTTACAGGGTGTAAAGATGGTGATGGTAGAAACATACCGTTAAAACCTGCCTGAAATGCTGTATTATCCATAAAAAGAGTAAAACCAATTCACCAAATTCGATCACACGAAGAACAAAATTCCTATGAACAGATTTGAAAATACCCTGAGCGTTTTTCACTGTTTTCTCAAAAAGTGGGCACCGTGTGGGACTGGACTTTTTCACAGATGACTGTTACTGTATCTTCCTTGATATTTGCACATGAATCTGCATTTCTTTGACAAAAACTATAGTATGGTACTACCTTTTAAAATCATTTTATTATAAAAAAATCAATGATGAATGGAAATGAATAAAAGCGACAAAAAGAGATTTACATAGCACAGGTGCATTGGTGACATTGGCTTCAAACTCAGAGACCCACCAACAGTTTACAAATATTTTAAGTTGTTAAAAGATGTACACTTGTAAAATGTAAAAAAAATATTTCCACCGGCAAATATTATCTGGCCGAGTATCATTTTCAGACATGATACACGAGGCAAACGTACATTCAACCTGATAGAGTGTAACCCAAGACTGGCTTATACATACTTATCAAAGAAAATATTATTTTGGTCAGCTGCGTGACGATCAATCAATCAGAGATTTACCGTTGAGACATCTCGGTATGATGACATCGGCGTTATACCGCGCGTTCCTGAGCCATGATCGGTTTAAAGGTAATCATACTTTGGGTTTTACCCCCCAAATATGCAGATTCATGGGCAAAAATATCAAGAGAGATACAGTATAAAGAGTCATCTGTGAAATTGCCAGTCCCACATGGTGCCAACGTTTTGAGAAAACAGTGAGAAACGCTGACAGTATTTTCAAAATCTCACATGCAGGAGTTCTGATCTCACCCTGAGATCAAAACTATTTTTTGATGCTTGATTTGACACTTTTCTGGATACACACAGCATTTAAGGCGGACGGTATATTTCTACCATCACCATCTTTATACCTTGTAAATAAGCAAATCTGTGAAGATTTCAAAGTGAAGAAGTGTGATGTCACAAAACAAATCACTATGGTGATGCTGAACAGTTCATCTTAAGGTTAATCCTAGTGCTTTATGAAATCAAGCCATGGTCTCCATGTGGTATCGTAATCATATGCATATACATGCGTAATGAAACGTACGACCCAGCCCCACCCCAAAACCAACATTTTACAATTTTCAACCAACTAACATTTAACCAATGATACTTTAACCAGTGTTCTGAGAGTGAATAAGAACCTATCGACGTTACTACCTGGGGACTTGGGATAGCAAACGGAAACAAGGGGTCGATTTCACGAAGCCCAACGATCGATCGTAACTCAAGTTACGAAGGAAAACCCATCGTATCCTACGACTTATACGTAGGGCTACAATGCATTTCATACGATTGATAGTAAGTTACGATGAGTTTGGTGAAATCGACCCAAGAACACATATCGAGTGGTCGCGCGCAAATTGACCAGTGGAAAAATAGTTCACTGCAAATAACAACGACGCCATAATATTGCCTTCGCGTCCCTACATACTCGTTTAAGTAATCCTACAACTAATAATAACTGTCCTTTTTATGGTTGAAGTGGCAGCCGGCTGTCTCAGCACTTCAACCGAGAATGGTATTACAGTTTCTTTCCAAGAAGACGATTGCATTTAATGGTACTTCACCCTGTAGCATTATATACGCAAACCCAGTACTGACCAATTGGAGAGAAATTAGCCGCTCAATCGTTCCAGCTCGATCGATGTTGTAGGGTTTTGTCTTCTTCTTCTTCTCGTTTTGCCTGGCTAAAATAATTCCCCGGTCAAACTGAGTATCTCTCGTTAAAAATAAAGGAGCGGGCTAGCCTGTACTTGCTGCCCAGGGCTTGTCCGGGCAATTATTAGCATTAAATCGGTCCTGGGAGAACGAACGAACGAACGGGAGGGAAAAAAAAGAGGTTACATTTCACGTTCTGCAATGCAGATTACTTCATTCTTGCCTGCGGTATACGTGTCAGACGGTATCTCACGTACATGTATGTACATTCCGTCGGAAGTGGACAAACCACACTAACTATAGGCTAAACAACCTTTCCGAGTTTCCCCCCTCATCGATTCAAATTCTCAACCCTCCGGTTACAACCCAAAATAAAAGTGCGAGGAGGTAATAATATAACGCCAATGACGTGGGGTATCCATTCACACGTCGATAGCGCCTGCGATTTTGGGAGTCCGAAGGGGTGTCAGTGTGTTTGCCGATGCGTGCACGTGAGAAACGAACGACAAGTGAATTACACTATCTATTTACAGCAGGGTCAGTAGGCTCTATCGTTCTTCGTTGCGAAGATAGAGCAGCGAGCCTCTTAAAGGTAATATCATACTTTGGTTTTTATCAAAGAAATACAGATTCATGGGCAAAAATATCAAGGAAGATACAGTAACAGTCATCTGTGAAAATTTCAGTCCCATACGGTACCCACTTTTTGAGAAAACAGTGAAAAAGCAGCCACAATATTTCTTAAGTCTTTTCTCTTTAATTTTTGATATTTTAAAAGATCAAAAAGATTTTCGGTCGTTGTTTGACTAATTTCTGGATAAATACAGCATTTCAGGCGGAAAAAATTCAACGGTATATGTTTCTACCACCACCATCTTCATACCCTGTACGTTATACGTAAATCTGTGAACATTTCTGTTTTGGATTCTTACCAAAGTATGATACTACCTTTAAGGAAAGGGTTTTCTTGTCACCCCATCGTAAAGGGCGCAAGGAAGACATGTCAAGAGTAAAACATAGCTCCTCCTCCTTTTATACACAGTGAGAAGAAATCGGTCTGAGAACATTCAACTTGCAGGTCTGATAGATAAGATAGAGACTTTTGAGAACCGGTCTCCAAGTCAACAGCGCACGCGCACGCACAACAGCGCAGGCGCAAAACAACGCGCGCATGCTCACAATTGTGTGCGCGTGCGCTGTTGACTTGAAGACCAATTCTCCAAAGTCTCCCATTCTAAAGCTACAGGTATAATTTTACATCAGTATGATACGGTATCGTATGAAACGTTATATAAACACGAGAACAACGTATGATAGTGGATCGAAGTCTCAAATTATATAAGGTATCTGAAACCGTGTAAAACAAATATAAATCTCACACTCGAAATGACCGAGTGGTAAGATGAAACTGATAAGATCTGTCTCTGTGCCTCCCTCCTTTGAAGAGGATGCATTATAGGCTTGATAAAACAATGTTCTTGTGTCAAATTATTTTCACAACACTCCGTATATGCCCCTAATTAGTATTTGGTCAGCGGTGTAGGTCTATGTGCTATGCGACATATAATCGCGACGGCAAATAATGACTGCACAAACATCTTCGGCGTCGTTGTAACGTTTCAAGACATCCTATGCACCAAAATAAACAACCAAACAAGATGATATTGCAAATGGACTCGATATTTAAGAAAGGATTGTTTGATTATATGTTACATGAAGTTGTTACAAATATTTACGTGACGGTGCGCGGGGGAATATATATTTGATTTACAGGGCACGTGGCAAAATTTGATGGCTAGAGTGGGGAACTCAACACGATCGGACGGAGGCGATGGTTATAGGCGGTGGCGATTGGGTTGTGTCACCCGGATCGTTCGCCAGATTAACTCTACAAGTTCAGCTTCACACTTCCCGGGGTCGATTTCACGAAGCCCTACGATCGATCGTAACTCGGGTTACGAAGGATAACCCATCGTATCATATGTGGGGCTGCAATGCATCATAAGTCCAACAATTGATAGTAAGTTACGATGAGTTTGGTGAAATCGACCCCAGGAGTCGTTTTCACCAAACTCGTCGTAACTTGCTATCAATCGTAAGACCACTTAAGTTTTATAATGCATTACAGCCCAAAGACTTGCCGGTTACGATGGGTTATTCCTCTGGGACTTGAGTTACGATCGATCGTAGGGCTTCGTGAAATCGACCCAGGAGATTGCGTGCTGTTTAGAGCCTGCGACCGTCTGAACCTCAAGGGACCCTCCCCTTTCTCTCTCTCTTTCCCCTCCCCCTTCTTCAAATAGCCAGGGGCTGTATGCTGACGAAGCTTCAGCCAGAGCACACAGGACAGGAACGTGAGGTTATAAGTAAAGCCTCCACGTCTTTACATAGCAACCTCGATCCCAAGGGAGACACCCCCTGTTCATTTCGTAGGACTATATTCATCGGGATAAAAGACGAAAGGTCAAATCGATTGTTGATGAATCATTTTTATTTCCAGTATTATGTCTTTCTCAGTTCGCAGGTTTCATTTGGATTCGATTTCCATCCCAGCAAAATCTCATGGGCTGTCAGACCCTCCTGTCTCAAAACCATCCAAGTGGTATTTCTGTTCCAAATATCTTATACTCAGATGATGTGTTTCGTGGAATCTTAGAATAAAACAAAAGAATTGACATAATTATATCACAAAAGGTCACAACAACTCAGACACACGTCTTAATGACAAAAATAACAAAAATCAGTAAGGGGGCGAGTTGCCAAGGGGCGAATCGGTCAGGAGGTGAGTTGGCAAGAGGGTGAGTTGGTAAGGGGCGAGTCGGTCAGGAGATGAATCTAATATGTATCACATTCCATTGAGAACATTTTGCCCAGGAAAGGGGGCACATACACTCTTTCAATTATAACAGTCGTTTCAATGGAAGCCCTGCGAATAATGTCACTAAGCCTTCCCCGTGCCCTGGTTATCTCCGTGCCCCTTTCTTCTCCCACACTGTCTGTCCCCCGGGACCAGGGATTGCTGTTTCACTGCCAGACATTGGCCGGGAGGGAAAGAGGGGCATTGTATCAGAAAATCAGGCAGGTGATGAATGTAACGCGGGTAGATACCATCCACGACGAGGAGAAATGATTGACGACGAATAAAAAGAAACTGAATTCAATCAACATTATATCACTGAGCCACCTTCTATACTAGCGATAAAGATGCCCTTTTTAGAACTCTCACATTTCTGCTAAATATAGCCTTGCGTTATTTTCTTGGTCTTTTTTTATTGGTGGTTTGGGGAGGGCAAACCTAATGAATGGTGTGAAAAGAAAATCAAGACAATTATTAAGATGGTGGTGTGTCATTCAGTGCGATCCAATAGACGTTTGAAGTGGTACCTAGCTAGTGAAGGAGAATTGTTCTTACTTCCTAAGCCTTTTCCATTCGTTTAAAGGTACAGTATACAGGAAACATACCCAAACAGAAATGTTCACAGATTTACTTATAACTTACAGGATATAAAGATGGTGCTGGTAGATACACACCGTTAAAATATTTCCGCTTGAATTGTGTATTTTCTCCAGAAATTAGTCAAACAAAGACCGAAAACAGTTTTGATCTCGGGGTAAGATCAAAACCATTCTTTATGTTTTATAAGAAACCTTGAATTGGTTGTTCGCTATTTTCTCGTAACTCAGATGGCCTTCATATCTTGTAAGTTCTACGTGAATCTGTGAACATTATCGTTTCAGTATGTTACCTATCCTGTACTTTACCTTTAAAGGTAATATCATACTTTGTTTTTTATCAAAGAAATACAGATTCATGTGCAAAAATATCAAGACAGATACAGCAACAGTCATCTGTGAAAATTTCAGTCCCATACGGTGCCCACTTTTTGAAAAAATTGTGAAATACGGCCACAGTATTTCTTAAGGCTTTTCTCTTTAATTTTTTCATCTTTTAAAAGATCAAAAAGATTTTCGGTCATTGGTTTGACTCTTTTCTGGATAAACACACCATTTCATGCGGAAAAATTATTTTCACGCTATATGTTTCTACCAGCACCATCTTCATACGCTGAAAGTTATACGTAAATCTGTGAACATTTCCGTTTCGGTATGTTACCAATCCTGTACAGAACCTTGAAAGAGGGAGTTCTGAAATCTAGGTTTGTGGCAGACCAAGGAGGTATGAGCCATTATTGCTATCAACATATTTTCTACACAAAGATTTTCTTTTTTTCGATAATGAATTTTTGCTACCCATTTTTTCTACCCTTATACGATAAGGACATGTTTCACATCGGCATTTGTACAGTCTGACCCATTTTACAGCTTGACGTGACTACGGTCAGGGCTTGTTTGTGTCGTGTGCTAGATGTCAGGGTCAGATGAAGAGCTATTATCGAATCGCTTCTGTTTTGTTGGGCAGGAATGAATTTAATTCTCCAAGCGGTCAACGTTGGTCTCCCTTTTTTCCCTAGTTTCAATTGGGTCAACCTCGAGAAAATAAAAGCAATTTTACACGTTTAGCAATACCGGGTGTTTATATGAATAATATACATTAAAGATATTGAGAAAACAAGGCTTCAACTTAATTTTTGGTTTACAATTTGGAGCCTTATAAAGGTTCACTGTAATCAAATTAGAAAAAGGGATGAAATTGTATTACAATTATTGCTTAATACATACTTAATGACATTAATTTATATTTATATGTAAATGCTTATTGACATAACATTTACAATAGCGGTACATGTATGCCCCGCCCCTCAAAAAAGTCCCCCTAAGGAACCGACCCACGAAACAATAGCTTGTGACGTCACCTACATAGCTAGTATAGGCTTGCACCGCAGTATATTGCGTGGTGTTCTGCATGACGTGACGTAAGCAACTTGTTTTTCGTAGCGAAAAGTGGGGTGCTCAATTATGGGTCAAAAATACCTCCTTCCTCTATATACAATAATACGTTTTAGCGTAAACAAAGATAGATAGGTTGAGTTTTATAACAGTAGAGATGTTTTAACTTGACACGTATTGTTGAGCAGATGATCAGGTGCCAATTTCATAGAGCAGCTTAATCAAAACTTGCTAAAGCACCCAAAACCCCGGTAAATAAAATCAGTATTATGCCAGCCAAAACTCCTTGTGAATGTTATGCTTGGCAAACAATTTGACAGAATTTAAGTCAAAAGCAATAAACATCAAAATTATGGAAAATGTGTTTGATAATTCTGTTTAATCAAGTAAGACTTTATGGTATGCTTGAGCAAATTTTGTGCTTATAAGCAGCTCTATGGAATTGGCTCCTGTTTGGCTCGGGTTATTTGAAACGCACTTATACGTAGCGCCACCTGAAATTGGTATTAAATTTAAATTAAATGCCACATACAACTTGAGAACCACACTTTATTAGACAATGTGTCAAGTTCGGTTTTTTCTGGGCGAAGGTCGAGAATTGTTTCCCGTGTCCCAGTTTTCATTTTACTTCTGCTTGTTCTATTCCATTTTATATATCTCTCTATCTTTTTCGGCAAAGGTTGGCTTTTTAATATGGCCCGCACTTGATTGTGCGATCCTTGAATAGCCCAGAATGGACTGGAAACGGCCGGGGTCTTCGGAGCAGAGTGCGGCCGAAAGGCCCTCGCTCGCACTCCAGTGGTAACCCGAGAATGCAGGAGTCTCTACCTTTGACGTGTGCGCAATGAACGAAGGCCCCTTGCACTTAAACGGGGACGACAAAGAAATTTAGTACAGTCAAAAACGCGACGAGGAAATGAAAAGGATGTACGATGTGTTTTGCAACGAGGAAATATTGTATGAATGAATTTCTATTCTGTTTTTAGTAAAGGTCGATTTTACCAAAGTCATCGTAACTTACTATCAATCGTAGGACTTATGACGCAATGCTACCCTACGTAAGATACGATGGGTTAATATCCTTCGTAATTCGAGTTACGATAGATTGTAGGGCTTCGTGAAATCCAGCCCAGGGTCGATTTCACCCAAATCGATCGTAGGACTTTTGATGCATTGCAGCCCTACGTAAGATACGATGGGTTATCCTTCGTAACTCGAGTTACGATTGATTGTAGGGCTTCGTGAAATCGAATCCGGGTGAGAATAAGATCGTAAAAAGAAACGAAAAACATCAGCCATGAAAAATCCACATACAAATCGTAAAATTTCATGTTTGATTAAAATTTCATTCTTTTTTGCAAAACTATCATTTCCTCAAATCACATACAGCCTTTTGATTATTAAATCAAATCGCGGAGGAATTCGAAAATTAACCTAAACCATAACTTTCCATATGCGAGTGTTTTTAAAAAGTGGCAAAATCTACTCGTGTAAGCGGAATTTTCCCGTTTTAAATGTTTGTACACAGTTGCAAAGCTTTACTGCAAAATTGACTTGATGTCTTTGCCAAAAAAAACATCGTGTGAATAAGTCTCTTCGACGAAAAGAATTGGACGTGTTAGAATTGGACGGCGAGGTTCTTGATTTCATCTTGAAGACTCTGCACTCCGATGCCAGTCACGAAGTTCAACCGAAACTCGGACAACTGACCTTTAAAAACAACAGCGAATATAATGTCACATAGTTTCACTCCAGGCTATTCTTAAAATACAAGACTCCATAAGCTTGAAATTGTGCGTAATGTGAGCGGGGCAGACGAAGAAGAAGCACACAGTGGCTGAGCAATTATACCGAGACACAGGCGCCCTAGACAACTTGATTGGCTCTGTGCGACTCAACACGGAGAGACAGACCGCTCGGAGGGACAGCGAACAATAATAATAATCAAAACGTTCCCTGAACAAAATTTGTCAGGAAGGTGCAAGCACATAATTATAGGTACTATAATGCTTGGGAGCATTATTGCGTTATACTCATCGTCTGGGCTTATGAACACAGACAAGAGTGGGGGGAAGAAGATGGACTCGAGACGGACATACTAAGCGTTTAGTCTCAGACCGTGGGGGGTACTTCATAATACTTGACGAAGATGGATATGAGTTACTGTGACGTCTAGATTACAGACGCGGCCACAAGGCATTTTCTAATTGAGAAAATTTCATCCTGTGTTAGCGTCTTCTCTTGTTAAGCACAAAGGTTCAGAAATTAGCTTCTTTTTTAGTAACCATATCTAGCCAATGCCCCACAAGTGCCATTCCCGCACTGACGCCTGTCCAACTTTTATTTAAAAAAACAACAACGACACACTGACGGATGACGTGTTAACCCGCGGTGGATGGACCAAAACTTTTCGACGTTCCCATTACAGTGCCTCTGATGTGAGTGATGACCTAGGACGAAGGTTGGCCGTGTCTTCATGGAACTCTTGGTATGATTGCTGTGTTAACCTTCGGTCTCGACAGTAAAGGTATGGATTGTCTATGCTCGCTCAATGTTTGCACGTAGTTACAGGCAGCGGCCTTCAATCTTGTCGATCTGCACGCTCTGACATCGCCAGCGCGTCTTTCTGTTGAGCACAAACATGTCCCTCTCGTGCGGTGAACTCGGCGAGCCATGGAACGCACTGGATGGAGTACTGGGCTTGTAATTGCGCTGTACAAAGACCCATTAGAGGAAATCTGAGCACAGCTGACTGTCAATTACCAAGTCGCCTTCCCAAAGGCGAGCGTTCTAGAGTTGCACGTCTTCCTCAGATATTACAGCAACCCAGCATGTTTTAGACCAGGTCGCCTTCCCAAAGGCGTGCGTTCTAGAGTTCCATTTCTTCCTCACATAATTATTACAGCAACCCAGCATGGTTTAGTCCTTCACTGCCCGGATATAATGCATTCACGGGTTTGTAGGAGGGAACACCGAAGGCACGTCGACGGCACATGAAGGAAAAACCTGCCTGGTATCCGGCGTGGCGACGACAATAGGATGAGCGAAACGGCCACCAGGTGTCTGCTCATCCTGTCGCGGTCAAAGAGCCGATCCGACAGTGTGTCATCTTCTCCCGTTTCAATCTCTTGACTTGTCTCGGGTTTCAGCTGACAAAGGGGGGATATAGTGACTTAGAAGTCAGTGGCATACTCCACTACCGGCATATAATTTGGAAGGTCTTTTTTGGTCTATTCCATACTGGCTCGCAGTGGTATATAGCGGTGTTGGAATACTGCCATGGGCGACTCAGACATGGCGAGCTCATACTCACTGGTACTTGGGCGTACCAGTTGCTCTGTCCATGTAGGCCTATACGTGTGGGACTCACTGTGAGTGTGCATGCATATTTTCCCCTGACCTTTGAAATAGCCAACCCTGTCCATCCCTGAAGAATCGACTTGATCAATATGCCTAGTGAAATTATCGCGTTGGAGTGTTTGCAGCACTTGTTGTCACAAGGCGAATTGCCTGCCCAAAATAATACTACATACAACCTCAAATACACTTATGTCTTTTAACTGCATGCACCTGACTTTTGACGTCACTAGAAGACCAAGTGGAGCGACGAAAATGTCTCTTATAACATTATTGACATTTGTTTGTTTTTCAAACTTTGTTTCCAGGAAGCTTTATAATAGGGTTAGGCTTATAGACGTCAGACGTGAGATGACACAAACATTGCTTAAAACAGACACGGCAGAGCATTTTTTTATATACGAACATAGAGAGGCAGTGACATTTACGAATTTCAACGAATTCACTTTACTCTCGCTCGACGTATATGCCAAGACACACACTACATCGTTTTCAGGTGCTAATAGCGCGAGAACGAGTTGTCAAGAAGCTAACTTTAGAATACTAATAAGTGGATAATTCGGTCCCTAATCGGAGTGGGATTTCGAGGAGATTCAAGATGACGGCATGCATTAGGATACGACGTCCCCATTCACACTGTATAATATAACCGGGAGCCGGTTAACTTCGGCAGTGTACTGGATTTGCAAGGCCTCCCAAAAAAAATTGAGTTTGAGACAGAAAATGGACTCAATAGTTCGTATAAAACTGTGCAAACAGTCACCATGGGAAGTCTTTGTTCATCAGATGCTGGGTTTTTCAAGGAAATCAAGATTTAGTGTCTTAAAAAAAATCGTTCGTCTAAACGATTTAGTAGCATTTCGAAAGCATGGTGTAATTATCACTAGGGGGGGGGGGGAGATTATTTCGGCCGTATTTCTGCTATCCAGATGAACAATCGCGTAAAAAGGTACATGAAACAACGTCTGTAAGGAAGTTAAGACCTTCACTTCTGTTTACGTACCAAATTCAGCCAAAACGCACATCTTTGCAAATCCTATGCTGCCGATGCGCTCGCCACTTTTAACAGTTGTGTCCCCGCCGCAATCTTGAAGTCGTAATAGACATTACTCGAGTCATACATTCACCGGAAACTGAATATCTACACAACAGAAATAAAAAGTCAAAAGCACACTTATTCCTAAGCAAAGATCGGTGAATATGTGATTAAGACATAGTCCTATAAAGCCACTTGATTTGCAAACTTCTTGGTAGACTTAGCCAAGTAAGCGCATAGGGATTGCGTCAGGCAAGTCTGGGTACTGTTAATTATGCAAGCCACGGTTTGAGTAGGGGTCTAGTCAAGAGAGCGCACGGAGGAATAACTAAAGCAAGCCCTGCTTGGAGTGGACAAGAGGCCCGGTCTGCCACTGCCTGATGGAGGACCCAAGCTTCCAACTTCTTCCTAGCTCCATGGTGCAGGCAACTACATCATCACGCGCCTCGAGGGCCTTCTCTCCAGAGTGAATTCACGTGGACCCTTCTTAAGTACACCGTGGGACACCAATCAATGACCGTCTGGGGTATGGAACGCTAAGGGGGTCGTTTACACTTTTTTAGGCCTACTATAAAGTCTATAGTTGACCAGACGCCGATCAGGCCTGCATACAGTGCGCGCTTACAGCCCTCCGTATAGCTCGATATACTCCAATCGCTGCAAGTACATGCAGATCGAGGGTTAATTGCGAGAAAGTGCGAGACGGATATACGATATTTGTCTCTAGTTTTGCCTAGGAGCAATCTAGAGTTAATTTGGGTATAACTACAGCCATGATAGCTTCTTAATGGACCTGATCGGTGCGTCTAAGAGGGAGGGTGTAAAATTACATGACAGCCAAGGGAAAAGTACCGTGGAGTTTAATTTGCTGCAACCAATAAAGATAGCATGTTCGCAAAATCTCAAAAAGCGCGGCAAGCATCATTCATCAACACATCCATAGAGAAAGAGCCTTGTTGCAGTTATCGCAATGATTGCTGTGTTCCAAAGAAAGAAGTCTGGGACTCAAACATTGTTCGCAATGGCTCAGGCTCAGGCTCAGACTCAGTCTCAGTCTCAGTCTCAGGCTCAGGCTTGGGCTCAGGCTCAGGCTCGGGCTCGGGCTCAGTCTCAGTCTCAGTCTCAGTCTCAGTCTCAGTCTCAGGCTCAGGCTCAGGCTCAGACTCAACTTGTTACCGAGATGTTGCTGCGACATGTTACCTAACTCGTTTTGCTCTGTGTACACTGACAACATTTTCAGCAACAATGTACCTGGGCAACATGTTACCCAGATCTTACTGAAAATGTTGACAGTGTACACTCTGTTTTTGTACAGACAAAGACGCTGAATTGCTGGATCGTTGTGGTCAATGACTTTTCGTTGCCAAGAATAACAGGAAAAATCTGATCACATTATAAAAACAAAACACACGCGCAAAGAGATTTCATTGATTTTTCTCCTTCTATCTCTTGTGGCTTAATCTCGTAGGAGTGTTTTGCTCGGGGTGAAGTGGGGGGGGGGGGGGGGTTGATAAACTGCCGAGACCGTTGTTAACAAACGTCATCGATTGCATGCAGTATAGAAAGGACAAACAATTTATCACTATTTGCCGATGTTTTTACATACTGCATGCTACCCTGGTGGTTCTAATTTGTTTTGGGTTGTTTTTAGTGGATTCTATAATGTATAGCCTTCTGTGTGAATGAGTTTGACTGCTAGAGAATCACTCCAGCACGGAGTATACAGGCCTCTATAAAGGTAATATCATTCTTTGATTTTTATCAAAGAAATACAGATTCATGGGCACAAATATCAAGACAGATACAGTAATAGTCATTTGTGAAAATTTCAGTCCCATACGGTACCACTTTTTGAGAAAACAGTGAAAAACACCCACAGTATACTTAAAATCTTTTTTATCTTTAAAGGTATAATACATGATTGGTCACAGAACAGCACTCACACTTTGTCTAATCCAGCATGTACATCCAAATGATAATCCTGTGAAAAAATGAGCTCAATCGGACATCTGAGTCACGAGAAAATAGCGAAAACCCCACTCAATCTTTCTTATTAAACATTAAGAATGGTTTTGATCTTACCCCGAGATCAAAACTGTTGTCGGTCTTTGTTTGACTAATTCCTGCTTAAAAACACCATTTCGGGCGTAAATATTCTAACGGTATGTTTGTACCACCACCATCTTCATCATACACTGTAAGTTATAGGAAAATCTGTGAACATTTCTGTTTTGGTACGCTTCCAAAGTATGATACTACCTTTAAAGTGATGTGTTTTAAGACAATCCTGAGTACAGTGTGGGCAATAATTGATGAAAGTAACAGGGAATGAACAGGAGATGAAGTGGAAGCAATACACTGACAGGGTAGGAGGAAAGTACCGCAGCTATACTTAAACTGAACACAAATTATCGTCTGGGGAGACGGAAACAAGATGATGAGGAACAACGAACTATAGAACAACATGAAACTACATGGGTCGAGCAGAGAACAGCATCCGGGCTGTTAAATGCTGCAGTGAGCCCCGTGGCGGCACTTCGGGGCGGATGCACTTTGTTACAACATCGTATTAAAAAAAAATATTTTATCAAAGAATTTATCAGACATGATTGCATTGTCCTTTCTTTGTAAATTTAATTTCATTATTATTAATATCTCATTGAAACTTTCCATTTCTGGTGTCCATTAGAATCCACGCACGTACATTGCAATAATTATATGCGATCTTTGAATGCTCACTATGGGAGTACATGGCGAAAACCACTTTACATGAAAACTAGCCTTGAGTCTTTGAGAAAGATCCTGCTAGGATCGAAACGCGTCAGACCCTCCTAACTCCAAGCATTTGATATATTCAGGTCATTTTGACCGATGAGCAGTTTGCAGCAGTTTGTTACTTGCATATTTACATGAAAACTGTTGAAATCTTTCATTCAATTTTCATTTCTTGGATGGAAGAAAGCTTCCATTCCTGTTCGATGTCATTACTGTTTTTTTTTTTCACTCGACCGACAGAGTATTTTTTTTATCAAAAATACCGATATCGGTGAGGTTTCCACTTTTTAAATTGAATGTTTTTAGACCGTGTGTTCTCGTGTAGGAATCTAGGTGCCGTATTTATGTGTTTAGATCCAATATAATAAAATTTATATTCATATTGCTTGGGAAATGCACAGCAGTTAAAGCATTACATTCACTGACAGCTAAGGCATTGTGGCAATATCAGTTTTCTTTGTTTCAGTATCCGCGTGCGAATGGTGTTAATATATCTCAATGACTGCAAAGGATCGCTTCCCGACGAATGCACAAGGAATTTTGACTCGAGAATCATAAGCCATTAAAGCTCAGAGACGTCCAAACCACTCAATCAATGAGATGCTCCACAGCTGATCGGTTCATTCCATACGCCACCAGCAGCGATAGGACAAGGATTCTCAGGCGCTGTACTTAATATAGGCCTATAACGCCACGCACAACGTTATTTTTTAAAGGCTTTAGACATCAAGACGCGACCAAATCCAGGAGTGATCCCACTTCACAACAAGAGCTCTCATATGACGACCCCTACGTATACAGGAGCCCAAAGACTGAAGTCCTTCTCTATCTAAAATAGCAAATTGGAGAGATTTCAGAAAACGGCCTTTCTGTGTATCATGCGTGATGATACGGGAAACTCGTTTGTGTGTGTGATCAACACCCCCTCCCTTCAGTCATACAACGCCCGGTCCTCAGCTTACAAAATCCCCCAACCAACTCGATTCATCATGATGGCCCATAAACAAGATCGTATTGATTTTTGTCTTCATATGTTGTGTCTGTATGTGTGTGTTTGCCGCCACATTTGATATCCAGATTTCGTCGCTGTTGCTTTTTTTTTGTTAGCCAGGGGGAGTAACAGCACAAGAAATATCGATTCATATTTAGAAATTTCACCTGCATTTGGAGGAAGGTACAAAAAGATAATACGTATCCAACCTGTTACCTTTATACGGCGTAGACCTAGGGTATTGAAACTGCGATTAAAGTTCATTGCTTCTGGGGGAAAATGATCTTTTCATCTCGAAGCCAAGAGCGGTTTTCGATTTAGGGGTGAATATTGTAAAGAGGAATTCATTGTGCTTGTTCGTTATTATGATGTTTAACGATTATATCTTGAACCAGGAGGTTTGTAGATGATCTTTTAACCTCGAGGGAAAAGTACAGATAAATCAGTGCCTGGCTGTGAGTAACGGTCCGAGCTATTTAGGTATAATATGGTTAGACATTATATGAATGCGTCATTCATATGATTTTCAGGGTGTGTGTATTTTACATCGTGTATTTTCTCGTGACTCAGATATCCGATTGAGCTGAAATGTTCACAGGTTTATTTATGTACATGCTGGATTTATAGACATAGTGTGAGTGTTGTTCTGTGATCTTTACCAATCATGCATTATACCTTAAAGCAATAAGAAGTGGGTAATATGATGTTAAAGTGGTCACTTGGTAGAGTACTAGTAAATTGAGAATCGGGATTAACCCGTGTGAATTGGAATTACAAAATGTGTGGAAAGTCACCAGGGTCGACTTCACCAAACCCATCGTAACTTGCTATCAATCGTAGGACTTATTATGCACTAAAGCCCTATACATACCTTACGATAGGTTATATCCTATGCAACTCGAGTTACGACCGATCGCAGGGCTTTGTGAATTTTACCCCTGCTTGTAAGTCCTTCCATGTTCAACGGCAGTGAATGGGTACAGACACCACCAACAACCTCCCGAAATGTCTCGGGGATTGTGAACAAGTTTTAGGAGGACAGTGCCACTAGCCGCACATACCGAACGGCACATTAAAGTGCTTTCTCGACTAATCTAAATATACAGGAATGGTATTAACATCGCAAATGTGTCGACCCAATGCACGCATCTAGAAACGGTCGACAGAATTCGCTGATTGTGATTGGCCAACGCGTTGCAAACTCTTTGCAAAGCTATATTTGGAATCGCCCTGTACGTACGGGTCGTAAGATACGGAAAGTGAAAGTGATACTCAGTATTATTATTCCGTTGCATTACTATACTGAGTAATTGGCACGTATAGAAAACAATTCCCACGTTGCAATAGGTGTACAAGTGCTACAATGTTACCGGACTGGTGTCAGTGTTTGCCGACTGCCATGCAGTCACGAGGGACATGGAGTGATGGAATGAATGTAGACGTGTTTATTTTCAGGCAGGTGTTCATACGCCGTTCTAGGAGTAATACAAACCGACCGACCGTCCTGAACCTAGCGATGTCAGAGGCAGTCTGAGAATCCTCACATCACAATATGACGTAGTCGTCATCCTGTGGACGCATACATGGTAATAATAGTATAGCATCGGGTTTCCATGTATTGTCTAACTACCACCGTGTTTTCAGGCTATTTTGGGAGGCTATAAGTATAACTGCACTGGCCACGAAGTACTTTATGCTTTACTTTCGAAGAGGAGTTAAGATGACTCGCGTTTGGTGTAATTTCTGAACACAATCAACATTCTATCCTCGTTCAATTTCGTATTAGGCGCACGTCACAGTGAGCTCAATGATACCTTTCTTGAAATGTTCGTGCAGCGCGTAGCGTGTTTATGTAAATCTACCTAAACTGTGCATCATGCAAGCCAATAATTTAGGTTTGTGACAAGTATACAATAGGGCATCTCTGTTTCCACATGAGTTATAAGCGATATTATAATTGCATTTAAGGATGTTTTCTAAATTGGTACCTGCAATCTTCCTTGATATTTTTGCCTATGAATCTGCACCGCCTTGACAAAAAGTATGATATTACCTTTAAAACACATTCGGTACTTTTAACCATGAATGCACGGTACCAAGGTCTATCATCAGGGCTACAAGATGAAGCCAGTATCAGCCTAACTAAGTTTATTGCCACAGAAAATAATTATTAACAGGACAAGAAATGTTACAAATAATTTTTTTTCCAGTCGCACTGCGTACGGTACGAAAGGTTTGACGTGGGTATAACACAAATAAGCTCGGTCATGTTTGTGATACATACCTGTACCCATCTTTTCATGATGAAATTTGGACCGAATATCCCTTGAATGATAAACTTCAATTTGCGACATGATAAAGTCACATTGAAAATATCTCCTTTTGGCATTTGCATTGGCATCGAAACATTACGTGGACGTGTGCGAGTCCACATAACGTCTTGGGATCCTGCATTATGTGGACGTCCTTTGTGGAGGTCCACAGTGTGTATATCACTCCTGTGCAATATTTTGGACGATGGGTGCATTCCTCGTGCGATATCGCCGTGTAGTAATTCCCGCAAGCGCGCCTGCGTGTACACAACCCATTACAATGTACGTATTTGCGTTCCCACGCCAGCATGTGGTTTACTATTTGTCTAACCCTTTTTCTCACTCCCACTCTAGCAGTGAGAGCTAGCCTGATGATGCCCAGATATACCTAAACTCCCTGTCCCAAAGCACCCGGCGGAGTTTGCATCACCAAGGGACGGGTTTATCATAATAGCCTTCTGAGAATATGCACCGGTCGTGGTGTTGATTTAAGATCCCCGTCTTTCTTGGTTCTAATAATGAGGCCGTACAGATGGGCGTCATTTTCAGGAATCTGTTTTTCCCCGAGAGCGCGCACACTTGCCAATTTGGATCTACCTTGAGCAAACAGGCAAACACGAGCACTGTGGTGCTTAGCTTTGAATTTCGAGAGGTGTTTTCATTTCTTCTGCTTCTTCTTCAAATCCATGGCATTTACGAATGAGACTTGTCAGGCCTATAGATAGCTCTGACTGCCGTGAATATTGTTTGCCCGACAGGAGATTCGTCAAGGGGCTGCAGCATCCGAACATGAGAACCGGCATGTAAACACCTGTGAGAGGACTGCCAACAGACAATCAATTGAGGTTTTCAGGGCGTGAGCCGCGGTGGTAATGCCTGTGCTGTAACAGGGGATAAATCATCATAGAGCTGCTTAAGCAAAACATTTGATGACAAGTATGGAAAGTCTTCCTTGATCAAACAGGATTAACATCAACATTTTCATGTGATGTTTACTGCTTTTAACTTGTATTCGGTCATTGTATGCTAAGCATAACATTCACAAGGAGTTTCGGATGGCATACTGATTTCATTTACAAAGTTTTTTTGTGCGTCCGTTAATATTGGTGCTCTAAGAAATTGGCCCGAAGCCTTCACACAACGGCCCAATGAGGTCACATCCTCACTGTTACGTCATAAGATTCAAAACGTCATTCTGCATACATTACCATAAATTAATTCACAGGCATGCGCGGAGGTCGTTTTCTTCACGTACAGTCGTTTGTGGGCGTTCGTTCGAAAATTAAGGAACATGACCTTCATAGCTCTATACGATATGACCTTTATGCACTGGCACATACATGATTAAAAACATGGTCACAAAACGTATGCATGTTGTTTTGTTGCACTAATGCGACGGATTGCTTGAGGGCGATTTGAAAGAGTTGATCCCTTGACTTTCTGAGGTTTGTGGCTGCCGCACAAGCATATCTGACTGGATATTCGATTTGGGAATAAGGATGGAACTGGCTTTCCACTACGACACATGGAGACCGTAAAGTGATTTATTAGGTCAGATTAAAGACAACGGGTTTGTGTCTGCGACAAGAACAATGAACCACACAACCAAAGAAATTAGTAACCAACAAAAGGATAAATAAGAACTTTCCTCTGCATACGTAGCAGCAACTGAGTTTTTCGTCCCTGGACAATGATAAAAGTCAATGCCTCATGGAAGGGTCGTTGACAGTTGACATGAACCCAGAAATAACAGAAGCTTTTGAAAATATTGACTTGTGATTTGGCCTGACTTTAGTGGCTTCGTTTTCAGCTTCTTAATTCCCTCCGAGCTTCAGACTAGATGCAAATTACCCTCCTCTGCAATAACTGCAGCCCCGAGAGCAGGTCTTTGTGTAAATAACGCCTTTTGGCAGTATAGTGCTGGGTGATAATATTAATTGTGCTGTCACAACAAAAATCATGCCTCATAGAACACAGTGGTGCCAGCTTAAATTAATCACGGCACAATCTGAATGAAGTTGTTTTTGGTTTTTGGCGGGAAAGTGCCGAGTGCAGACGATTTTCGTTTGGTAAGGGGTTTCATGGAGAAAATGTGACATTCTTCAGATGTTTTTCGA
The DNA here is from genome assembly GCA_963971285.1 of Astropecten irregularis. Taxonomy (NCBI): domain Eukaryota; kingdom Metazoa; phylum Echinodermata; class Asteroidea; order Paxillosida; family Astropectinidae; genus Astropecten; species Astropecten irregularis. The sequence continues at coordinate 10,203,543 of OZ020264.1, read as the reverse complement.
TGATATGCATGGCCCTTGCACTTGATTAGGGGGAGGGGAGAAGGAGGGGAGGGTAGGGGGAGGTAAGACTAAGGAGGAGAGAGAAAATGGTGATTGGAAACGAACTTGAAAATGTTGAAACCATTCAAAATGGGTATCAGGATTGCCTAGTGCACAATGGGTTTCGAGGTGAGACAGTATAGTAACGATTGATCTCGCGAAAACGGCTGTTGTTGTTACAGTCGCCTAAATCGGATGCATGGACTTAAAAGGGGCCGGTCCAAAATTCATAGGACAAACACTGTGCAACATCGTGTCATTTCAAGAGTATTGACGGAAGAGTGTCAGTGCACGCGGTGTTGCATATTTGGAATCGATCCTCGCCTCGGACTGTGTAAACATGTCTTCCATTGATCTCGGCCCGAGCTCTGACGGCGGATGAGTTGCAGCCGACTCACCAGGGTGTCGGCTTCCTCCATCTCTCTTGCAACCAAGAGCTGCATCAGTCAGGGTTTTCGATTTCCATCCACCATCCGCTCAAAAATTATTGAGTTTCTTTCAGTTGATTCTAATCCAACAGGTCAGACGGGACTTAGGATCTGCTGGAGACAAGACTTCATCGTGTAGTTGCTCTGAGGCTGTTTGTGTACAGGTATTATGTTCGGTGGATGTTAGGCCCTACATGGCGTCTGGTCTGGTTGGACAAGAGAGAATTTTATTTGATACTGCGACATGATACTGAGTAATAGCAGTAGGTTGATGACACGACACGTTGCAACGCCGCCTAATGCACGTCACTGCGAGGGACGGTGCTTTAACAAGTGCTCAACCGACCGACCACTTCAAATATCTCGTTTGTGGAACTGTCGAAGTACGCAAACTAAATCCTGGCGGTAAATTACCATCAGTATTTCAAGCCATGCTTGCGTGGATCTTCGGCACGATGAAGACAAAAATTATCCCCGAAGGGCCTGCGATGATGACCCCTTTAAAGAATCTAGGCCGCCAGGACATCTAACCAGATCCGCCGCGTGCCGATGACTCCGGTCAGTTTTCTACACCACCGCTGATGACCATTCCTGACCATTCGGTCATCAAATAATCAAACTATAAAAAAAAAAAAGGTACAAGAAGAAATTGAAGTGGAAAATTAATTTCCGTCCTGATGGGGGTATTTTGAGGCGTTAGGACACGTAATACACCGCCTCTCCAGACCGTGAAATGGTACCAAGCAACGGGGTCTGCACCTCTTGGATCAGATTACGGCGTGCCAATTAACCAGAGTCCTAGCCATGCACACCTTCTCAATACACAACTCCTCCCGCCGCCTGTCAAATATCAGACACAGCTAATTTCCTCTTGCCGAGCGAGGATCTCTTTCCCCTCGTTATTTGCACGCCGGCACCTGGGAAAGTCATTTTCCCCGATGAAAGTAGACCCATGCATGCGCCAGGGCCTTTACGACGGCCACGCCGAAAATACGTGTCGTTTTAACACCTGTTCTTAAGTCATTTGCAAAATGATACTTGGCGACAGTTTTCCTATGACATATCTTGCGACAACGCACATATTGGACCGTTTCTCCATGTCAATAATGATTTTTAATCCCATATATCTTTATCTTTCTCCTTTTTTGAGAGACAGACATTGAAAGGGGCACAACAAACTAAGCTAAAACTTACAGGTAGTTCACCTTTCAATAGTCCTTGGGCATAGCCCACCGCGATGTCCATTTTGTTCACTCTTCGTGGAACTTCACATTAATGTTAAAATGTTACCTGGCAGCGCTGCCCGAGCGAGAATGGAGTCGCCAACTCATATCAAGCTTTTCCTATTCACGGTTGACATTATATTCATCAGCTTTCTTCCCCCTTTTCATCAGCATCATTCACCAGAATTGCCTGAGGGTCTGTCGAAAGATCTCTTCATACGTTTTCATTCGAGTGATAATAACGTCGAAGGATCCTCTCTTTTTTATATCCGAGACATAGACCTAAAGGTAAATGCAACATTAATTGGTAAAGGTCACAGAGCAGCACTCACACTTTGCCTGAACCAGTATGTACTACATGTATAATAAACATGTGAAAGGTTGAGCTCAGTCGGGCATCTGAGTCACGAGAATGTAGGGAAAAATACGACCCAATTTTTCGTATAAAACATAAAGAATGGTTTTGATCTTACCCCGAGATTAAAACTGTTTTCGGTCATTGTTTGACACAGTATTTCTTACGTCTTTTCCCTTTTGTGTTTGATCTTTTAAAAGATCAAACAGATTTTCGGTAGTTGTTTTACTCATTTCTGGATGAATACACCATTTCAGGCGGAAGCATTGTAACGGTATGTTTCTACCAGCACCAAAGTGATAAGTAAATATGTGAATATTTCTACTTGGTTATGTTACCAATCCTGAGCTGTACCTTTAACTCCATGCCACATATGGAACGTGTGATTTCTTCACTCAATGAGTTTACTGTGAAACCTTTTTACTGCATTCACAAAGGAAGATCCAACTTGGAGATTTCCCAAGAGGGTGACGTCCATTAAATGTCAGCAAGCGAATTAAAGGATGAAAAAGATAGGCCAAATAGAAGCAAAAGAAAGAAATGGCCATCATCAGTTTATTGGGCATCAGGAAAATGAGTCTGTCAGTGAAGGCTTATAAAGGGCTTTACGGAAGAGGACTTGTGGTCAGGAATCGCGATGATTGATGATAATTTCATTGGACGAACGGCCTTCCAAAAGGCTGACGTCCTATTCGGCAGTTTCCGAGTGACGTCAGAATTTGCTCATGAATATTAATAAGCCACAGTAAGAATAAACGTGATGTTGCAACTTGGGCTTAATTCATATCAAGTGTAATAGCGATGGTCTATACGCACTTGCCTTCAAAATATTGTGCGTATTCTTTACAAATCTCTTTTTATCGTATACAGGATTTGCCTTTGACAAATCACTGCGGCCTATAATTATGGCGAAACTGCTGCACTTGTAAGTAAGTCAATGCGATCCTTTTTAAAGGTATTTTATCATACTTTGGTTTGCATCAAAGACAGATACAGCAACAGTCATCTGTGAACATTTCAGTCCCATACGGTGCCCACTTTTTGAGAAAACAGTGAAAAACTGCCACACAAATTTCTGAAGTCTTTTTCTCGTTGTTTTACTAATTGCTGGATAAATACACCATTTCAGGTGGAAAAACTTTAACGGTATGTTTCTACCACCACCATCTTCATACCCTGTAATTTATACGTAAATCTGTGAACATTTCTGTTTTGGTTTCTCACCAAAATATGATACTACCTTTAACGTGATCATTTTGAAAAGGAAGTAAAATATGAACAAAATTGAAAACCATATACGGTTCGTGCTACCATTTTTCTTGCAGGAATTGGCACCTTTGCCAGTCCGAACATGAACATGGTGGCGCCCTTTATCGCTTGAAACGACGCCATTTTGTCTAGACGTAAAATGCGTTCCGAGGGGGGATATAATATCAGAAGAAACCAAACGAAACCGTGTTTGCTTTGTAAAGTATTGTTTTTTATCACGCGTCGTTGCACAGCGGATCTCGCCCTTTGATTTGTACCCACTCAAGCGAGGGAAATAGCTGAGAGAATGTCCTTTTCAGACACGTGCTTATTAAAGTAACCCCAGATGGTTTTGTCACATTTCTTTCTCTCAATATGTTTAATGTGCAAATTAGGCTTGCCCTTCACCGAAGTGGATGAGCACTGTATACTCAGTGCTTGTGAGAGCACGTGAGAAAAAATCACACGCTTGCTCAGGTGGGATTCGAACCCACGACCTCCTGCTTACTAGTGCAGATGCCTTACCTGCTAGGCCACCGAGCTAGCTGGGGTCTGCAGGGTGAATCGAATCCAATATTCACCCTGCAGACCCCAGCTAGCTCGGTGGCCTAGCAGGTAAGGCATCTGCACTAGTAAGCAGGAGGTCGTGGGTTCGAATCCCACCTGAGCAAGCGTGTGTTTTTTTCTCACGTGCTCTCACAAGCACTGAGTATACAGTGCTCATCCACGTCGGTGAAGGGCAAGCCTAATTTGCATATTATCTATTTCCCGACCAAAATCATCAATATTCATGAATAATGTTGCTGAACTTAATTTGCCGTATACTGGGCAAACAAGTTATTACTTTAACGAATGTTCCACTCGCTCGCGGAATGCAATGAACTGTAACTATTTAACTAATTTGATAGTTTCCAATGGACCATGGCCAATGAGTTGAACATCACCTGGGAATGAACCCTCTGGCCAATTTCATAAACTGTTAAGCACAACAATTTGCTTAGCACATAAATGTCTCGCCCAGTAAAACAAACCACCATTGGAAATTCTTAAATGCTGATGTATCCAGAAAAGTGTAAAACAAATGACCAAAGCAAGTTTGATCTTTTAAAGATAAAACAAATAACGGTGAAAATATTTGAGAAATAGGTTGGGCGTTTATCACTGTTTTCTCTAAAAGTCGGCACCATAATGGGACTGACATTTTCACAGATGACTGTTACTGTATCTTCCTTGATATTTTTGCCAATGAATCTGCATTTCTTTGACAAAAACAAAAGTAAGATATGACTTTTAAATCAAGTGATGTAAGTACATCCAACCTTTCATTTTATCACAAGTTTAACGGAACCGCCCTTTTTGGTCCTCACATTGCCTCATCTTCGAGAAGTATATTACTTGCAATCAGTACGCGGACAGTTCATCTTTAAATGCATTGGCATCGATTGGCTTGTTTCAAGGCTAGTCTCAGCACGACTGCCACATCTTAAGAGAGACGTTTAGCAGATAAATCAATTGAGAAACCTAAACATCACGAGCCCCTGACCTTGTTTGCGAATTAGCCACGCCTTGGGAATCACATAATCGTTGACGCACGAAATGAGGCTACACGCATAAAGGCGAGAGAGAGACTATTGCCTGTACGGGGCGCCTTTTGGTATATACATGTAGTTTTGACTATCTCGCAGTGTTGTAGTCGTGTACCAAAATTCGAGTACCGAGTTTACCCGAGTACACACAGTGCCATGTACAGGCCAAGTCCGAGTACTTTTTAATCGAGTCCTTGGCCAATAAACCGAGTTCGAGTTTTCCAGAGTCCGAATACGGGCCAAGTTCGAGTACAAAGACATCGAGTACATCCCGAGTATATTTCTTTTAAACTAGAACATTGCGCAATGCGCCCATTAGAGAATGTGACGCATTTATTACAAAATGCCGCGTGTGATGAATGCAAAATGCAGCCCATGGAAAGAAGGTTGCAATTAATTTCGCTGGTAATTTTGTAGTGTTCCATAGGACGATACAAAAATGTGCATCAGGAATACTGCATGCGCTGCATAGAGTCGATAACGCAATACATTCGTTATTGTTTTTATAAGTTTCGTATCGAAACATTTATATAAAAAAAATCTTAATTTTCATTCGAGTGCTAATACAACTGGGCTCGAGTTCGCCGAGTACAATTTGTCGAGTTCGGGGACGAGTCCGAATACGAAATGACGAGTACGGGCTGAGTACATGTTTTTTCCGAGTACTTATGACCGAGTACGGGCCAAGTACTTAGTGGTACTCGAGTTCGAGTGCGAGTACTCCATAACTGCTATCTCGTGTAGAAGGTATCTTCCTACATCCTTGTACTGCGTATGATTGTGGAGTACATTATACTGCAAGATATTCTTGTGGCTTCGTCAATATTATTCTAGTTCGTCCATGCTGGGAATATACATTTCCAGTATCGTTTTCATTTTGTTCGTTTAGCTTCGTGGCCCTTGTTTGCATTTCTATAAACTCTTCTGAATGCCCAAATGAATGTGGTCTTTTATCTGTACCTCCAGCGGACATTCACTCTTTATCCTTCAACTGCTCAGTCCTTAGATCACATCGTGCATCCAGGTTTCCCTCTGATGTGCATAATTCCTCCTATTATTTGAAACATCTAGGCCTATACCTGCACTCCGTATAGCTTTAGTATTCACCACACGTGCCCCGCATCTCACGTATACAGTGTATGCCTATATCGTGGCGTTTCGGTCCCACGTGTTTGGAGAGCTTAATTAACAAAAAACAAGGCGAAATCTCGAGGGAGGCAGTTTGTGAAAATGTAAACCCGTGCTATCATGAAACCTCGCGAGATTTCCAATCACGTGATGTTGTGATACAGAATTGGGGGCAGGTCATCCGATTTCAGGGGAGTATAGAGGTTATAATAGGAAACGTCTGCGAACCAATGTTTGAAGATTGAACAAAATGTTAGGCTTTAAAAAGGATCGTGAATCATGCGCTCTGGTGGTGTGGGTTGTTGGTACATGGGGAGGGGGGGGGGGTTAGGTCGCGACGAATAGGAATTGTAGTTTTATAAGATGTTTTAGGTTTTGATAAAAGATCTTTCCGTCTAACCGAGATTGCAAGAAACTGAGCATACAAAACCAACTCTCGATATAACCGTCTTATACTCAGGCTTGAAACCTATTTTCTTCCTGGCTAATAGTCCGGCCTGGGCCTTCAGGTCTGGGTCTGGGTCTGGGTCTGGGTCTGGGTCTGGGTCTGGGTCTGAGTATGAGTCTGGGTCTGGTCTGGGTCTGGGTCTGGGTCTGGGTCTGGGTCTGGGTCTGGGTTTGGGTCTTGGTCTGGGTCTGGGTCTTGGTCTTGGTCTGGGTCTGGGTCTGGGTCTGGGTCTGAGTCTGGGTCTGGGTCTGGGTCTGGGTTTGGGTCTTGGTCTGGGTCTGGGTCTGGGTCTGGGTCTGGGCCTGGGCCTGGGTCTGGGTCTGGGTCTGGGTCTGGGTCTGGGCATGGCGTGGGTATGGGCCTGCTTATTTATCCGCCATGGTATAATACTGTCGTCCTATAAGACGAAGTGCCCTCAAGAATGTGAAAAGGCACCCGAGCGGACAATTTCTTTTTTATTTTCAGAGGTACAGTTCAGGATTGGTAACATACAGAAACAGATTTACGGATAACTTTCAGTTGGTGATGGTAGAAACATACCGTTAAAATAATTCCACCTGAGAGGGTGTATTTATCCAGAAAATAGACAAACAAAGACCGAGAACAGTTTTGATCTCGGGGCAAGATCAAAACCATTCTTTATGTTTTATAAGAAAAAATTGAGTCTTGTTTTCGCTATTTTCTCGTGACTCCGATGTCCGACTGAGCTCAAATTTCCACAGGTTTATCATTTGTATGTACATGTTTGATCAGACAAAGTGTGAGTGTTGTTCTGTGACCTTTACCAATCATGTAAAGTCTGTGTACTGAAACAAAATATACATAAGAACAAAATTCCAATGTCGGGAACTTTGATGTAGTTTCGGCCTGGGCATCAGATGAAAGCTTTAACCTTTATTTTCTCATAACAATTAGCAATTTATATGCAAATATATAATTTCACTTGGGAATTGCATACACAATTTAGTTGTCACAACATGTTTATCATACTGTAATTTCAAATTAATGAAGCTATGCATTTTCTATGTATAGACAGATTATAGAGAACCTGAATAACTTTATCTTTAATAACTTCAGAGAATTTTTGATCCATGTTGATTTAAAATTAGGAATAAACGACAATAATCGTTACTGATAATTTCATACTTTGGTTTAAGTTGTCAAAGAAATACAGATTCATGGGTAGAAATATCAAGGGAGATACAGTAACAGTCATCTGTGAATTTCCAAGTCCCATACGGTGCCTGCTTTTTAAGAAAACATTAAAAACGCCACCGTATTTTTATAATCTTTTCACGGGATCTTTTTTATTATTCTGAAGATCAGAAATTGCTTTGGGTATTATTGGTTTTACTCTTTTCTGGATAAATACAGCATCTTGGCCAGATTTTTTAACTGTATGTTTCTACCATCACCATCTTTATACCCTGTATGTTATAAGTAGATCTGTGGAGATTTCCGTTTCGGTATGCTACCAAAGTCAGTTCATTACCATGTAGCCTTCTCGAGCATTACGTCCCATTAGTAAACACTTGGGGGCAGCAAACACCATGTCGTCTGAGTGTAAGGCTGTGTCCAAAACTGGCTTCGAGAGCTACGGCTAGGTCTATTGTCTTTGGTGTCTCTGCGTATTTCCAATGGAGCCAAGACCTTGACCTAGCCCTAGACAGCAGATTCGGACGCAGCCTTAGGCTGGGTCGCAAATCTCTGGCTGCGACCGCAAATAACGCACAAGTCTATGGAAACGGCTACGGCTAGGTCTATTGTCTTGGTGTCTATGCGTATTTCCAATGGAGCGAAGACCTAGACCTAGCCCTAGACAACAGATTCGAATGCAGTCTTAGGCTGGGTCCCAAATCTCTGGCTGCGACCGCAAATGACACACAAGTCTATGGAAACGGCTGCAGTCACTGGCTAGTGGCTGCCTTAGGTGCGTGTGTAAATTTGCGGACGCAGCAAGAGATATGCGACACGGTTACAGACGCACATGAGTGCGTGCGTATTCTAGCAAACATTCACGAAATCAAGACCGGTGTGTTTGCCCACCAAATCGGCCGAGATATTCTTGATTTATCCGGAGAATTCACGTATAATGTTCGTAGGGTTTTGTTCATCCTCTCTACCTGTGTGTTAGTGCTATTCTATAGTGAGTAAGTAACGGGGTAATTTAGTTACCAGTGCCCATGGGTCTGTACAATGAGACGCTGTAGAAACACAACCCACGCAGACAAAATAGCCAAATACTCGTCTCTATCCCAAGAAAATTTGATTTGCTGAATCCAAGAAGAGACATTTGTTTGTCTCTCTCTCTATTTCTGTCCTAGCCTCGGTTATATTCTTCCCTTGATTCCCCATTGGAATTAAAGGACAATGAATTGCACTGACTACAGGAACGACAAACTTATTCTTAGCGCCGGGTTCTTGTGGCGTCAGGTGGGCCAGAGAATTGAGGAAATATACGGCTGGGATTTGGGATTCATTAAGCCATAATTCATATTCCCTACAGGTTGCTAGTTTGTGTCGATCTTTTTCTCCGTGTTCACGGAGCTTCTATTTTGATTGGTTTTTCACGGCTGTAGAACAGACGGACATAATCATTTCTGTTTGCAAATTCATTCCAGGAAGTTCCTGTTGTTTGTGTTTTTTGGTTGCTATTTATAATTGTCGTCGTGGATGTTTTTGTTGTTTGTAATTATTGACGTCAATGCTTGTTGTTGTTGTTGTTTATATTGTCGTTGATGCTTTTGTTGTTGTTTTATTGTAGTTGAAGTTTTTGTTGTTGTTTTTATTGCCATTTATGTTTTTGTTGTTGTTTATATTGTCGTTGATTTTGTTGTTGTTGTTGTTGTTGTTGTTATTGTTGTTGTTGTTGTTGTTGTTGTTAATTTGTGTGTCTTATTTCGCAAAGGGGAAAAACCAATAAGCTGTTATTGCTACCCTGGTCAAAAATTGAAGTTTGGAAGTAAAATCTAAAATTCTTAAAACAAAACTTAAAACTACAAAACTTTTACCGACACGAAGGACTACATATTAATATGTCTCTTTGATGAAAAAGTAAGGTTGCTATATCTAATGCTTTTTAATACAATTTACTTTCTATCTTAAAAAGATTTAGGTATCAATTTTTTTTTTAAATTTTATTGTACAAAAAAATTAATGTTAACAGTTTCACTTAAAATTTTACTTTTGTTGCTAATTCATCTTTAAGCCACCTGTGAAGCAGCGGCGTTCCTTCCTCGAAGATTTTTCCTCTTTCGCTATTTCCTGGATTAAATTCGTCACCGCAGGCCGTCTGGTTCCCTTCTCTTTGTCCTTCCCTCACCCTCGGGAGGGGGGGGGGGGTAAAGCTCTCCCCCTGTAAGCCCTTTCAGGAATTTTAGCGAGGGGGCTCTCTCCCAAGTGTAGCATCCGCCTCTCAATATTATTGTGATTAAATTAAATTACCAGACGTCTTGGGCTCCGAGGCCTGGCACGGTGCCCGTCACAGCGCTGATCCGGACCCCGGAACTTCAGTCGCCAAGTACGGTAGGAGTATAAGCCGCCGTGCCTTCAAGTTAAATAGAAGAGTGTGGTGTTGTTTTTTTCTACGACCGTGAATATTGCCGTATTGCTTTCGGGATGAAAATGCGAAGTCGAGCTGCATGACTGAAGTACTATGTTTGTTTGTCGGGGCGACATTTTCTCCAAGGCAGTACATGACTTCAAACCGTATTGACAAGGTATAATTAATGCTACGCTTTATACCAAAAGGCACGTTTCATAACGCTTATGAGAATATAATGAGTACGAGGCCAGCATCAATATTTATATGGGCGTCTGAGGCTTGTGAACATACATTAACGTGTGATGTATGGCTGGGTAGGTTACTCAAGGAATCGAACAATGTCATATGTATGTCGAACCACTGGAGAAATAGGACATGGTCGATCATTGTTTGACGAACAATTGACGAACTGTTTGGTAAAGCAGAGTCTACACTGTCCACAATTTCGGTAACATTTTCAGTAACATGTTGCCCAGTTAGGGCAACACACCTGGGCAACATGACTTTGGGCCATGTATACACTAGCAACATTTGGCCAACATAATGTTACCGAGATGTTGCTGCGACACGTTACCAACTCATTTTGCTCTGTGTTCACTACCAACATTTTCAGCGACAACGTACCTGGGCAACATGTTACCGAGATTGTTACCGAAAATGTTGACAGTGTTCATACTCTGCTTAAGATGACGTTGCTGTAGGAAGGGGCAGTTGTGTGTGAATGGTGAGACCACTTCAGGAATCTCTCTGACAAAAGCAGAAGATGGGGGAGAATTGGGACCTCTTGAGATGAGTTCGGCATACCAAAATGGCAGTGTTGGAGAACTCGTACTCAGCACTTGTACTCGAGAGTTACCCAAGTACCGTTTTCAGAGTACTCGGTACTCGCACTCGAGTACTACTTTCGAATATAATGGAGATCAAATGGTATATCCACAAACTGACAGTATTGCCGTGTGGCCTTTTTCGGCAGCCATTTTGATTCCAGCTTTTACGAAGGCTCTTCGCTCTTGCCAAGTAAGTCCTGGTATATCTATCAAGCCCCGGTCAGGTTAGACTTGGCCATACCGTGTTTCACTCCAGGGACACGGCCGCCGTCTTGAACCGACCACAAGCTTATTCTCGGTGCAGTAATTCTGTTGGCAAAATTACAAAAAGAATATTTATCTTTCAGGCGATCGAGAGGGGAGAAATGTCGGACATTTTTCTATCCCTATGAGAAATGTGAATTATTCAAATGTCTCGGGATAAGAATAGTATTACTGAATTTGCCGCTAATTAGGGTATAGTAACACGACCAGGAATATTGCAGGGCGATTATAGAAAATGAGATAAGATTTTTCACAACGATAAGACCACGTTGCCTATAGCTGTGTGGTGTGCTGTGTCCTACATCTTTTTTTTTGGTCACAGCTGCTTGGCTTCGTGTACTGAACGTGGGAAAGCGCCCTCTACGGTTTAACATTTCCAGGTGAGCAGCGCCCATTTTAAAGACAGGCCCAGCACGTTGCATGTCAACATGGTAATCGGCTGTACTGTTGTTGCAATATTGGATTCCGAATGGGCCTCTCTACTGGGGTCGATGTCACCAAACTCATCGTAACTTACTATCAATCGTAGGACTTATGAATGCTTAAGAAAACAGCCACAGCCAGAGATTGGGACACGGCCTTTATTTCTTGTTTACCCTGGGTTTACCTGTTCAGTTAAACACACTGTTTTCCAGAGGTTAAGATCGAAAGTGTTTGTTTTTTTGTGAAGGGAGGAAAACTGAGAACCCGCAGAAAAACCCTTGCTCACATTATGACCCAAGCCGGCATCGAACCCGGGCCACATTGGTGAGAGGCGAGTGCCTAACGCTTTTTGGCACCTTAACTTGACTTAAAGGTAAAACGACCATCAACAAGCCACTACATATCGCTCTGTCAACGTGACTGATTATCCCATCAGTGCCAGGCCTCTGCTAAACAGAGCATACAAGAAAGAGGGAGAGAGAGATGAACCACGACTTAAAAGAAGAAGACTGAAGAAGAATCTTTGAATGTAGCGTATTATCAAGTTGAGAACAACGCCTCTAATTCACGACACGCTGCCTCGTGATGCCCAGCGCCTTAAGACGTATAAACGAGGTCCTTAGCCTCCAAGTAATACGCTCTCCGTGTCTTCTCGGTAAAGACGTCTTCACTCGTCTCCGTTGTGGGCATCACGTTCGCCCTCCTCCAGATAAAAAAAGACGAGAAAACCTCGCACAGAGGGTCGGGCTTGCAGTAATCATTGGATTAAAAGTGGGTCAGCATCTCTCACGGGGTCAACATGCTAACTCTACACAAGGACGGGGCCATGATTGCAAGCCAGTAACATTTTGAGAGGAGACACAACATCACGAGAGAGCTCAGGGTAACCTTAAAGATGTAACATTCCTCTTCGCCCTCCACCCAAGATCTTCCCTCTAACTGCCAATGCCTCCAAGAATAAATAAATCAACCACTTATTATTCAACTATAAGATAACTGCTAGAAAATGCCTCAGGCCCTCGTAACTCTAAGCATTTTATAAATGTCAGGTTATTATTTTGGCCGATGAGCAGTTTACAGCAGTTTATTACTTAAACTATTTTTTTTAATTCAATACAAGATACTGGAAAACTTCCAAACACACTTCACTTATTAACGGCAGACAGAATTTCAACCTACAAGATGTGAAATGGCCAAGAAATAAACGTAAAATCTGGCTAACAGGCACGTCAGGCCTGAGTTATTATCACACATACTTGCCGGAAGATCTGGCCAAGCATAGCATACATTTTTTTCTGAAATTCACCACTAACGGTCCGGCCAAGAGTATATATATACTGCTAGAGATGACAGTGATATTTTCCTCTGCAGAATACTGATGCAAACTCCCAAGAAACTATGGCATATACTGTTACAGTTATTATTGTGAACGGGGGGCTGGGTTGGGAGAAGTCAGAATGGAAATATGTAACTCAACTGATTATATCGGGAACGAGTAGGGATAGTATTTCCCTTTTTTGTAGTGAATTGAAACCAGGGGGTTATTTCACTAAACCCTACGATCGATCGTAGTTCAAGTTACGAAGGATAACCCATCGTTATCTACGTAGGGCCGGCTGTAATGCATCATGAGTCCTACGATTGATCGTAAGCTACGATGAGTTTAGTGAAATCGACCCCAGAGACCATGAGCTACACGGCGACTCGATATTACTTTTATGATTGAATGTATAAGGGGCTTATGATCTCTGAACTTCATTTTAATCAGTTTATGATTTATGTTTCTCTTAGGTGATTTGTTATCAGCGCCATGACACCTTGATTGAATATGATCAATCTGAGATACATTTTTAACCAGTTCATAAATAAAACTTAAAGCTGCATGTGAATGGTGGAAGTACTGAATAGGTTTGCGGTGACACCATGTAATCTCTTCTGTAAGAGTGTGGTTCTGAGAAGAACCGATTGTTTAAACACTCGACGTTTTTGAACAGTGCAGCCAGGCAACCAGTCACCCTCCTAAAGACGAACAGAGCACACTGTTCGAAACGTCGGGAGTTAAACCATAGGTTCTTCTCAGAACCACACACTCTCACAGAAGATATTACATTGTGTCACCGCAAACCTACCGCATTCAACCAGTTTATGAGTTATGTTTCTTTGAGGTGATTTGTCATCAGCGTCATGACAACTTGAATTATTATTGCTCTCCAAACTCGCACTTAACTTAGCAATTGCTAAGATGAATGATGTGCGTCTGATTAATCTGATTAATGTTAGACCCTTGTGGGGGACTGTGCTCCTGGTAACGGCGAGGAATCCGCCTACACAGCGGCGCGTGTCATTCATGTTCTCCGAAAAAAACACCGAACAACACGGCCAGCATTCATCCGCGGAGAACGGCGCATTAATTGCCTCATCTCCCTTCAACGGAACTATAGGTCTAAGACAGACCACAAGACACAAGACCTAGCCTAATTTGTAAAGTCGAGCACCGGTTACTACGTTTATAATCATCTGGCAACGCTATGCAGTATCTGTCCAGCCGAAAATCCCTAGAAAATAGTGAAAAACGTAAATAATTTTAAAACAAGAATGTTTTTGATTTCGCCGAGACGTGGATTTTTTTGTTTCACACTTTTCTAATAGCATCTCAGACAGAAATCATTGGCTTTCTATCATATCCATCTTTATGTCGTGTAAGTTAAATCTGTAAACATTTCTGATTTGGAATGTTACCAATCCTGTGTCGTCAACTTTTGAGAAGCAATTTTGCCCAGCCTGTTTGAGCTTCACCAAGAGCTCATTTTTGGCATGAAAAGTCTTCCTTGATCAAACAGAATTGCAAACCAATGTCCATGTGATGTTTACTGCTTTTGACTTGTATTCGGGCTGAGCGTAACATTCACAAGGAGTTTTGGCTGACCTACTGATTTTATCTTCCAAGGTTTGTTGTGCTTAAGCAAATTTTGGTACTTAAGTAGCCCTATGAAATTGGCCCATAGACTGTTTCTATAAGCGAGCAAAATTCAACAGGACAGATACAGGTAAGTATCCCTCCACATATACGCACACCCAATAAAAAACCAATCAGTATACGGATAATGACGCAGCACTAATGTTTTTGTTTTTTTTCAATTTAGATGCAAATTCATTTCGTTCGTGCGTGGATTTTTTTGTTACTATCATTATCAAAAACCCACACAAAACCTTTTTCATCACAGACATGATAAATAATTCCAGCCTGAAAAACTTGGCTACAATTATGCTATAGGCCCAAGGCATATGAAGGACCATGATGAATCCTAGGATTGATTTTTGGTGATAGTACATCATTTATCATACAGTCCGTAGGTCAGCTCCCGTGGGGGTGGGGAGTTCAACGGCCAAAGACATTACTATAGGCGTATCCCATCCCATGCACCTACTGCCTCATGTTATGAGTTATCGATTTGGAAAACTGAAAAGGGGAAAGGTAGAAATATATACGCATATTGTTATTTGGATGCAAACTAGCACCACGCCAATTTGTATCAGTTTTTTTCAAATTCTCCAACGGGAGCATAGGCCAATTTCATGGAGCTGCTTAGCACACAATATAATTTGCTTAGCACAAATACGACTTTCTCAATAAAACAAAGCTCCATTAAAAATCCTTTTTTGACACTCATGGTCAGCTAACAGCAGCCAAAGAACAATCACAAGTGATACACAACATACGGAAATTTCAAGCTGGTTTCTGGAAGAATTTTGAATCATATAATAACCACATAATAATAGCCAATATTCCTTTCAGAGAGCTATATAAGAACTGGCGTGGTTTTTTTTTTCAGGAATTCAATTTCAATGGGCTTGTCTGGGCTTCAGACCCAGGGAAAAAATCTCAAGATCGGAACGATAGAAATTATTTTCCCTTCGGAATTGACTAGAAAAGGCTAGTATCAGATGAAAGCGCGCCTTGTCGGCTGATCTTATAAAGAATTGTCTGCAGGTCAGTAATAAGTTTAATAATAATTTCAAATCATCATGGGTGTCGATCCCGGGGGGGGGGGGGGGTGGGGGGATATATCCCCCCAATATTTGAGGTGGGGGGTATGGCGTGTATTATCATCCCCCCCAATATTTTGAGGTTGAATGTTCAAGTTTATTTTATAGAAATATTACATGATCCTTGTTGTTTTTGAGTCATTGAATTTATACTGTTTAATTCTTCTGAATATCATTTTTAAATGCTCTAAAATGTGACTTTTCGACTCTGTTTTTATCAAAAAGTCCCACCTTCCACACCCTCCCCCGCTCGGTCGTTTCGTTCCCTCGCATAGGACACCAAATCACCAATCATCCCTCCCAATCATGAAAAGAAATCGACACCAGTGCAAATCATATAATTATTTCTGATGCGTCGGGGATGGGTGATCGGGGTTATGAGGTTATGGCAAAGAAACGAATAGGAGATTTGCACCATTAAAGGCACAAGTAATTAAGGCCGGTAAACAACAGGGGCCAATCTCATAGAGCTGCTTAAGAACCAAATTTTGTTTAAGCACCAAAAACCTTGGTAAATGAAATCAGTTTACCAGCCAACAACGGCCGAAAACACAAGTCTTTTCAGCCTGATATGCTGTATTTATCCAGGAATTAGTAAGACCAATTCCCCAAAACAGTGTTGATCTTTAAAGATAAAAGATAAACTTGAAAACATTTAAGAAATACTGTGGCCGTTTTAACTGTCTTATCAAAAAGTGGGCACAGCATGGGACTGAAATGTTCACAGATGACTGTTACTGTATCTTCCTTGATATTTTTTGCCAATGAATCTGCATTTCTTTGACAAAAACCAAAGTATGATATTACCTTTAATCAAAAAAGGGCGATACTAAAAAACGTGAGTTCGTATGTATACGAGACGGTACATGAATCAAATTGTATAATAATAGCTTGCAGACAAGAAACCATAATGGGATGAAGAGGTGGTTCACTTTGCAACTGAATGTAAAACTTGTTGAAGATTCTCAAGTGTCTCACATCGCGGCATCGGGTTGGAAATTTGCCTTCGGCTCCAAAAAAATAACAGAATGCAGTTTTTGTTTCACCGGACGGCCAGTTTGCCGACACCGGACAGAAAGCATCCTTTAGACGGTCCGATGACGGGTAATGACCGCGGCTTGCAAGCGAGGAACACTCGGTCAAATTGTAGGCCCGTGGTAATACATTTGGTGGGGTTAATAGTCGCTGGTCTCGTCGAGTAAAAAAAAATAAGATAATTGCATCGTATTGTATTTGCTACGATGTTTCGCTATCTGAGTTACAAGAATGAAAGTATAATAGGTAGTTTCCACGATGATTTATGATTTTCCAAATAATTAAAAGAACAAGCTATGGATACCGGCCAAGGCACGATTTCACAAAAGGCTGACAGATCGTAAAATGTATATCAATCTTAATTGCTAAGCAATGTGTGATGTCAAAACACAAGTTAATACTTTAAAAACAGGAACAACTCATGTAAAAGATGAATCGCAAATATTTATGAAATCGGGGCATACTGTGAGACAACCTGGTGCCAATTTCATGGAGCTGTTAAGCACATAAAAAATTGCTTAGCATAAAAAATCTTGTTCAATAAAACAAACCAGCATTAAAAATTCCGTTTGATATTTATGCATGGTCAGCGAACAACAGCCAAAGAACAATCACAAGTGATACACAGCACGTGCAAATTTGGTTGCTAATCCTATTTTTATTATAACAGAAATATCATGGTTAGCAAATTGTTGTGCTAAGCAGGGTTTATCAAATTGACCCCAGGTGACAAGGGATAAACGATGGAAGAAACTCATAGTCGAATATTTTTTTTAAGATCACGAAAAAGTAGTGTGAGGAGTCTCTATTCGTGCCGAATGCTTGACGTATGACCAATATGTATATGACGTCACATCCAACTCATTACACTCTCCAAAGAATAAGCACAGAAATTTGCTTAGCCCCAAATGGCTGGCCCAATAAACCATGCACCATTAAAAATTCCATTTGACATTCATTGTCAGCGAACAGCAGCTAAAGAACAATCACATCAATTTGAACACAACAAATGGACACAAAAATATTGTGGGAAGTTATCACTGTTTACTAAAAATTTATTGGGAATTTCACAGATTACTGTATCTGTATCTTTCTTCCATGTATTTTTCCCATGAATCTGCATTTCTTTGACCAAAACCATATGAAATTATATTTAAGGTAGGTAGAGCAACATTATATCTTCTTCTATGGTCATATCATGTTCTTGCAATAATACAAACTACATACGCACAAAGACACAGTGGGCTACCCCCTTGAATGCGTGGAGTCGTATTGTCCGTCAGCTTTTTCAAGTGGAAGTGAATAAAACATGCCATCTTGGAAACATCGTGAAATTCAAAACTTCCAGTCGGTCAATTCTGTTATTTTTAAGGAACGTTCGTCCTCCCGCCGCGCTGTCTTTTGGCGTTCTAGTGTTACTACAGCAGCAGTAATTTGAACTTCACCAAGCATCTGACCTCCCCCCCTCCCTCCTCCTTCCTCCCAAGCAAGGTATGTCTTCGAGTTCAATATGCTTTGCAAAGGTATTGCTGAGTGGAGAACACAAATTGGTTTTTGGATTCGAGGAAAACGTGTCAGACCGTGATAAAAGGGAGTTCATGTAATAAGAACACCACGGGTAATACAGATAGGTGTGATCCGCTTATAAAGCCCTGTGATGTGAGGGGATAGGTATGATGATTATGGTATAGGAGCGATTTAGCATGCAGCGACTGTGGAGCGTGCCGCAGAATGGGGTTAACTTAGAGAAAGCGAGAGCAGTGCATGTCTAATCGTGCGCGAATCGCAATGAGCGTGTGTCATTGTGATGCAACGCCTTCTCGCGTTGTCTGTCACCGAAAGTGGCGGGGACAATCTTTGATCACTTGCATGCTAGATTTACGGCAGCCCTAATGATTATGATAGCCCCCTTTGCCAACAGTGCAACCGAAATGATCCAAGCATCACATCGGGGCTATTAAAGGGACGTGGGTGACACTTTTTGATCTTCATCATTCAATAATTACAGCTATATAGAACATTCAAACTCAAAAGATGAACATCTTATTGGTGTATATAAGGAATGATCTGTGACGTCACTCGAGACAAAGTGTATCCATGGCAACGACATGATGCTATCAATGAGGATTCTCGCGGTTGAACGGCCGGGAAGCTTGTGGAGTTGGGATTAATTATTGGTGGGCCTTATGGAAGGAGGACAGGTTATCTTTGGACGTTAGGTCCAAGAACCGACCAGTGCTTCCCCCGTGGCTAGGATGAATTAAGCCGAGGAAGGCCGAGCGCACTAACCCCTTCCCCGCCTCTAGATAACGGATCTATGTTCTGACCGGCCGGACTGTTTGAAATGCCCGCCATCGGTAATTTACTTTTTTGTCCAGGGGCCGGTTCTCTACTTATTGCGAGTCCGAGGACGGAGAGGAATGTCCTATGTGCGTGGGGTAACGGGTCATTCTCATTGGCCTGCGGTACGGTGCGACCACTTCCCTCTCCCCCTCTCTCTCCCTCTCCCCCCGTGGTCTCGACGGAATCTTCTCCTGGTGAAAGGGACACGATATGAACTTTAATCCCCGTGCATATCGACGCCGGTCCTTGTTTCATCAGTCGTCACATCTTCCGAAATTGAGGGGAGATGAATTCCATCAGAACGGTTCAATCTGCTGGGGGTAGTAGTGGAAAGGGAGCGTGGGGTATGATGGAATGATCTTAGAGGAGGAAGGAGCATTGATTTGGTTTTGGACACGCACGGATGCACCGGGGATCCAGGTCCGTGCGTGAACCGCACGCAGGCCTTAATCGTCTGTGATCGGTACCACTATACCCTTCCCCTCCTGATGGGACGGGGTCCCCGGGCAAAAGTGAAACATGTTTCCCGCATGAATCCCCCAGCGAGTTGGAAGCTGGAGCGATGGGAAATCTTGCGAAGACGATCTTTCATTTTGGCTGCGGTGATGACGACGGGTCCCCGCACGCCCTTCGCTTCGACGAATCTCGAAAACATGTTGCTTCGTTCTCGAAAATCCCGTGGGCAATTTTGGCAGACCGGCCTTTCAGATTGGACTGAAAGGCGTGAAGCTTGAATGTGACCGCCTCAATGAACGATGAAACTTCATCCCTTTCTCCCCAAGTCTCTCTGTCATTTCTCTCGCACCCTCAAACGCTTATGTTACCGGTATTACTCTTCTAGCGCTTTCCACTTTGCTGAACTAAAATGCTGTGTGACAAGTCTCGGTCTGGTAAAACTTGCTCTTTAGTTCCAAAACCCATCAGCGAGTCAAAAACCGTGAATTCATTCCTATTTTGTTGTTCAAAATGTCGAAGGTGTTTTTCTAATAATCACCTCCGACTTGTCGCGTGCCGAGGAGATGCACTTCAATCCAGGAACTTAAATTGGGCCTGGTCTTTTGTTTCTCGCTCCCGCATTGTGGACCCTGATTGCAGGTGACGCTCTCTCAATCCAGGACTAATTGGGTCGCGGGAGGTTATACGGTACCCTCAAGAATCAAACTTGTCTGCCCACATTACCGTGATTTCGAACGAGGAGTTAATTACTCAGAGGTTGTGCAAAAAAAAGAGGACCTGTCCCATTCGTTTCATCACACGGAGAGCCCCATTTTCATTAAAAAAATCGCAGGCAGCCATTAAGAAGGTGATGTCCGTTAATAATGTTGCTGGATTGAGTTGACGGCTTTAGACGGCTAAAGAAGCTTTAGACTCAAGTCACGGGACCTCAAACCATCAACTCTCATACTTTCATCATGCACCACAACAACCTCGAAAAATCTCTGGCCGGATATACCTCGGCAAACTTCAGGACAGTCTGTGCTGATCTATTTTGACAAGCATTGAACGAATTCGCCGATAATTGCCATTCTGACACATTGATTAAGTACATTTTTAGAAGAGAAGGCGCTGACAGTCGCTTCTGGATTTCATCCAAGTATGAAACATTGAACTGTGGCCGATAAGGATGTTGGCTGGCAACATGAAACGGTTCATACGCGTTTAAATTAAGTCGAACCAGTCCCAAGTTTGATGGGCATGCAAGGAAAATATCCCAGACCCTCTGCAATAAGGTCGTTATTGTCAGAAGAAACACAATCTTGAAATGGTGACGCCGTTTGGCGTGTACCAATGCTGTCCGTGACATACCAACTTTTGAATAGCGGTATAAGGTGTCAGAAGTTTCATTAAAAAGGGTTGAGGGATTAGGCACATTGGACAACAACTCGTTACAAAGTCGTTAAACTCGTTATTTTGCTGGGATGAGGATGGGTTGCGTGGCTGCCTGGGGGAGGCCATCAGGAGACCAAAGGATTACCGCTCCAAGGCAACACGCTGCCGAGTCGCATGCTCCCACTGATTGATTGATTTCAATATTGATTGACAAAACTCATAGTTGGTAGATATTCCTCAAATTGAAATATCGGGTGGAAGAGTCGCACATAATCAAGAACTGATTGAACAGCAACACGGTTGAGGTACCGTAATCATTCCCCGTCCCAAAACCAACTGCCGGTGGATCCGGGCATCTATACCCCTCTTTCGTCGAACAGGGTCATCGGTATAATAACGTGCGTGGGTCGGTTCAAGGAAAGGGAAGGGGAAACAGTGAGTCCTTGCCATGACCTCAGATCCGGATGAGCTCTTATAATGTAGTAGTCGAGCACAATCTCAAGCCACATCACTGATCATTGCCCATAGTTTCCCTCATGTGCTGACTGTGGCTAAACCTGGTTTGGTGCTGAGATGGTTGCTGACTATGGGCGTTTACGAAACGGAGGTTCAGGCTCAGGCTCAGGCCAAGGCACAGACCCAGGCCCAGGCCCATGCTCAGGCTCAGGCTCAGGCTAAGGCTCAGGCTCAGGCTCAGGCTAAGGTTCAGGCTCAGGCTCAGGCTCAGGCTCAGGCTCAGGCTCAGGCTCAGGCTCTGACAATATGCTGAAAATATAGATTGTGGTTTTTCACTGAGTGCATGAAGCTCTGTTATCCTTTTCAAACCAGAGAATGTACTTCAGCCTAAAGCCTCTATTTTGATACCCGTTATTTCAGAATGGATTCACGAAATGGAGCCGGGCCTGAGACGGAGCCTGAGACGGAGCCTGAGCTTTCGTTTCGTAAACGCCCTACAAAGCTCACTTTGGAATGATTGAGTGTTAGCATCTGTTTAGTCGTCAACTAAGAACCCATTCGAGCTCATAATGAATAGACGTATATAGAATATGGTCCTGAACTTTATGTCCCTCTCTACCATATCACATCAAAACCACGCAGCCAATAAACCACTTGATTGCTCATCACGCTGCCCAGTGGCTATACCGCAGACAAAGAATTACTCACAATTTTCACGCGTTTGTCATATTGTGCCAACCAACTATGACTTGCTTAGTATCATTCTAGATCTCCCATCGCCTAATAACTCGAGTCCTGGACCATTAATAAAAACTGACGTATACCCTTTTGATGCAGGGTGAGACTAACCATTCTTCTCCTTTTTTTTTCACCGAGGAATCAATCAAACTGTACCGCGATTCTACCTTAATAAGCTCCGGGGATCTCTGGCAATATTTCGCCCTCTCCGTCGTTCTACAATCGTTCCAATCAGAGATTGTGTCTTAGCCCGTTCGGTTCGGTGATGATGTCGAAAGCACGCGCGTCCTTTTTACTACAATCTAGGGCGCGATAAACAACTGGAACTAATCACCAATTTTGAAAAAAGAGACCAAATGATCTTGTTCTAGATAGTCGCTAAGCCCTCTTATTATCAATTTTGTCTATCATGTATTATAGAGTGAACTTCAATCAAGGGAAGCGAATGTGTGTTAAGCAATACAAACCATCATTCCGAGCGGAAGGTCTTTTAATAGTTGTAACTAGAACATTTCAATTGACAATAAATTCCCCACAGGTATTTGGCTAAGATGCCTGAGGCGCTATTAACATGAGCAAATTACAAAACGGACAACTGGGATAGGTGGACTTGAGCGCGATATTAAGCTGTTGATGTAAGATGCCTAATAAGGTAAGCCCATGGAACCGGGTTAGCAAGGCAAGTCTGTTTTTGTCCGATTGCACCCAAGAACCCCAATACAAATCAGGCTTACAAAAGTTGTATCTTAGGGAGTTTACGAAACGGAGGCTCAGGCTCAGGCTCAGGCTCTGACATCTATAATGCTGGAAATAATAGGTTGTGGTTTTTCAATGACACTGAGGCTCTGTTATCCTTTTCAGACCAGAGAATCCGTACTTAAGAACCGCAGCCAAAAGCTTATATTTTGATACCGGTATTTAAGAATGGAATCACGAAATGGACCCGGAGCCTGAAACGGAGCCCGAGCCTCCGTTTCGTAAATGCCGAAGCTCCTACCAATACGGGCCATTCACAATAGTGCGCCTCCAAGAGTTTGCAACGCATTGGCCAATCACAATTCACGGAATATGGCGATATTTTTACATAATGCATGAAGTGGGGTCGGTTTATTGCGATTGGCCAACGTGTTGCAAACTTTAGGAGGCGCACTATTTTGAATTGTCCGTAATTACATTTTATCGTAATGCAGGTTAATTAAATAAACAGATACGATTTTCCTATTGGCCTATAAATTTGTGTTCAAACTACTCATGTGCCTCGGGTGTAGAGACGTAAGGCCAAAGGCCAAGCGGGTGCTCACAACACATCGTAAACCGATCACAATGTAGGCCCTACCATACAACCCCTAATTCTTCATGTTCGTCACATCATCATATTAAAAATGAAAAGCATTTTGACATGACAAATATAATTCTGACCTGAACAAGAATTCCATATGTCTCAAGGTAAAGACCCTGAAAATGGAGAGATGCTCGATTAGGCTGAAGAATAGGATCTGGCATTCAACGTGGAGGAAAATAGGTCAAAGGAATACAAATAGAAACATCTGACCAGGTAAATTACATCTCTAATGGGATATACAGAGCGACATTATGAGCTTATCAAAACATAATCAGCATCTAGATCAAGGCCACGCGGCTACTTGAGGCATACAACGGTTCAACCTTCACGAAGCATTAGAGTCAATTTAAACAATTCTTTTACTGGATCTTTGCTCGCATGATCTGCGAGAGATCCTAGCGGATTCCAATCCGAAGCCACCGTCGCGGCATGCAATTACTCCGACAAGAAACCGCCGAAAACGCGGTCGGGAAAGACTAAACAGAAGTATCGTTCCAAGAATGCTGGTTGAGTAACAAAAACACAATTTGGATTTTGAAATTGATTATAAAATCGAGAGAGAGAGAGCGGGTAAAAGAAAATAAAACTCCGAGTCTGGGTCTCGAGTGAACGGCATGCAGCGGGTGAAACGTTCAGTTACCGACCGTCAAAGTCGCGGATGTTCCCCGGCTGAAAATCGACACCAAGAAGGGAAGTCGCACGAGTCCCCGGTACCAAGCTCAAATGACGAATGCTATGATTACGATTCCACGCGGTGCAAATCCTGACGCAATGAATTCACTACACAAGAAGAAAAACGCCAAGAATTGGAGAGGCTTATAATGATGACATGAGTTCATAGGGTCGATTTCACCAAAATCATCGTAACTTACGATCAATCGTAGCACTTATAATGCATTGTAGCACAGCGTATAGGATACGATGGGTTATCATTCGGAACTCGAGTTACTATCGATCGTAGGACGTCGTAGAGCCGACCCCAAACGTTGTCTTTATTTCGCAGCAGGGAAGCAGTGCAAATAATTGGTTTAAGCTTTAAGGGATCTCTGCGAATTTGGGAAACATTTTCATTTGGAGATGGATTGGCCTAACTCAGAATTTATGTCGGTTAATTCAAACAAAAACATTGGGGGTATGCGAAATTGAGGCTCAGACTCCGTCTCAGGCTCTGGCTCCATTTCTTGAATCGATTCTAAAATAACCGTAAAATAGGCTTTTGGCTGCGGGTCTAAGGTAGATTCTCTAGTTTGAAAAGGAAAACAGAGTTTCGGCTTCAATGACAAACCACGACCTATATTTTCAGCATAAGGATGTCAGAGCTGGATTCTGAGCCTGAGCCTGAGCCTGAGCCTGAGCCTGAGCCTGAGCCTGAGCCTGAGCCTGAGCCTGAGCCTGAGCCTGAGCCCGAGCCTGAGCCTGAGCCCGAGCCCGAGCCTGAGCCTGAGCCTGAGCCTGAGCCTGAGCCTGAGCCTGAGCCTGAGCCTGAGCCTGAGCCTGAGCCTGAGGCTGAGGCTGAGCCCGAGCCCGAGCCTGAGTCTGAGCCTGAGCCTGAGCCTGAACCTAAACCTAACCCTCCGTTTCGTAAACGCCCTTAGAAAAGAAAACTAGTTGGCAGAAACGAGTTTGTCGATTTTCTGTCTTGTTTACACAGCCACCTCAGCTACAGTGTAACCAGGGTAGGCCTACCCCTCGGCGGAGCATCTTAATATGATCACCCTTGACTGTAATATTATTATGATCGCTCGTTTATTGATATACGCGCCTACATTTTCATTCTCTCAAAATGCAAGCTACAGGGAAGTATTGAGGATCGCGCAGAGGCGGGGACCAGACACGCTGGAGGGACACAGCATGCATTATTATGCGTATAGATCGATAGTCTGGATGTACAGTGACATTTTGAAGTTAAATAAATTTGATGTTGTCCTATAATAACGCGAGCTTTCACCAACATCCGAGGCAATCGATTGGTGTATGCATTCGCCTAACGGGGTTCATTTGCAGCCAGGGCGCGGGGTGTATTTTGCTGATAACGGAGCCCGCTTAAAGGTCACTGTCTTCATACTTTGGTTTTCAGTCAAGGAAATACAGATTCGTGAGCAAAAGTATCAAGAATGATACAGTAGCAGTCATCTGTGAAATTCCCAGTCCCATACGGTGCTTTCTTTTGGAGAAAACTGAAAAAACGCTTATGATGATAATAATAATGAATTGACATTTCTAATGCGCCTTATATGAAATCACCTCAAAGTGCTTTACAAAGAATTACAAAGTAAACATATAAAACTCTACCACGATAAAATACAGAGGCCGTTTAAAAATCCATTGTGGAACTATCCATAAAACGTAGTATTTTCAAATCTATTTACAGGATTTTTGATCTCACCCCGAGATCAGAACTGTTTTCGGTATTTGGTTGTACTCTTTTTGAGATAAAATAGCAGCATTTCAGACGAAATAAATCCCGGTATGTTTCTATACCATTACCATCTTTATAAAATGTGGATGTTCCTGTTTTGGTGTAATGCTATACCAACGTATGGTAGTACCTTTGAGTCCGCGCGTCCTATCGTACTTAGGTTCAAATGTGTGCAAGGATCGATTTCGCAAAGCCCTACGATCAATCGTAACTCAAGTTACGATGGACAACCAATCCGTTTCCTAAGTAAGGCTGCAATGTATCACAAGTCTTACGATTGAGAGTACGTTACTTACGATGAGTTTGGTGACATCGACCCCGGGAGTGGTTTCATTGCGCGGGGTGAAAAACAAAATCGTGTAAATTGAAAATAATTACACAGTGTCTTCCCGTGAGCAAAATCGACATGCGCGGCACATGCACACCGCGACGCATTAAAGAAGCATCTTTCCTCGGATATGTTCAAGGTTTATCCTTCGAAAGAACAGATGAAGATTCTATCTGACAAACTGAGCTGCTTCTGAGCCTGCCTACAGCCCTGGCTTCAACCTGTCAGCTAGCTGACCACGGGGGCCGGCAGGCCTGAAGATCTGGACTACGGCCAGCCGTCCGGCCGGGCACTCACTCTTTGCGGCGTCCGGGTAACAAGTTCCGATCGAGTCCCTTGAGATTAAACATGTCACGCTTGAAGCTATAATATAATGAGACTGGTCCGAAGTCTCGGGCACTAAATCACCAAGTAGTTTAAGTCATTGCATGGAAATCGAAAGATGGATGATACTTAAGAAGGGAGGGAGGGGCAGAATTAGGCCTAATGCTGGATATGTTGACCCATTTTCAATCTTTCTTTCGGGGAAGCGACCTGATAATAATTATTATTGAATTGCTACGGGGTTTTAGTATGGAGAACTGCATGCTTAAATAATAGCTGCATAGTCAACGCGCTTGCCCTATAGTTGCTCGTGATTTTCCGTACGGTTTTTAGTGCTCCCATGTACGTGTATAGAGGTAAACGTAACAGATTATTCTTCATATCATGTTCAAGTAAAAATTACTTCAATATTCGGTTGATACTTTGGGTTTTGTCAAAGAGATGCAGATTCATGGGCAAAAGTATCAAGGAAGATACAGTAACAGTCATCTGTGAAAATCCCAGTCCCATACGGTGCTCACCTTTTGAGAAAACGGTGGAAAACGCCCACAGTATTCTTAAAAATCTTTTCAGCGTTATTCTCGATCTTCCAAAGATCAAAATTGTTTTTGTCATTGGTTTGACTCATTTCTGGATAAATACAGCATTTCAGGCAGACAAATGTTAACAGTATGTTTCTACCATCACCATCTCCATACCCTGTAAGATATAGGTAAATCTGTGAAGATTTCTGTTGCGGGATGCTACCAAAGTATGATAACTAACTTTGAACACCTTTCCCTGCCAATTCGCAATACGCGGTCACAATTTGTCGCTAAACGAAAATATTTTCTACAAATCGTTTACCGAAATCCTGGCACCATAATAAATAGAAAACTCAAGCACGCAGATGTCCTATGCTTTCAAAACCTTAATATGATTTCGAAAAACAGATTTGACAAAATGAAAAGGGGAAAAGAAAAACAAACATGAATCGATGAGACTACCTATTATACACTACAGAGTTTCTTTAAAGACTTTCCATACTGCAAACTAAAAACCAAATAAATTGATTATCCATCACTGCATTTTCTATTCCTGTACACATACATAACCGAGCAAAAGATCTCGCTGCATTATTCTGATGGGGCTTTTAGCGAGGATGACAGTTCAGCTCAGAAGACGAAAACAAAATGGACTGGCGAGGTTTTAGAGGGGAAAGATTGTAAGTAAACTAAACCTCAGCACCTGAAAACATCGATGAAATCCATTTAGGGAGGGGAGGGTGGGGAGAGGGGAGGGAGGTAGGGGGACAGGTGCAAAGGGGAAGAGGCTTAACGTGTCGCGAACTGTGATTAGTGCATCACATAGTGTGGAAAGCTTTGCTTAGAGCAGTGTGTGCCCCCTCATCGTGCACCGACTTCTCTCGCGCATGGCTCCAGATTGCCAACAGAGGGCGCTAAGCCATTAGGACGCCATCATTTGGGTTATTATTATGTCAGAATTTCTTGGTTTTTTAACGGCGAGTCTGGGGGAAAACATCAAGCAAAATACAGTAACAGTTATCCGTAAAATGTTCAGTCCCATACGGTGCCCATTTTTTGAGAAAACAGTGAGAAACGTCCACAATATTTTTTGAAATCTTTTCACAAGTTTTTTATCCATCTTCCGAAGATCAATATTGTTTTTGGTCATTGGTTTTACTCTTTTCTGGAAAAATACATTGTACAGCATTTCAGGCAGAAAAAATAACTGTATGTTTTTATCATCACCATCTTTATACCCTGTAAGTTATAGGTAAATTTGTGAAGATTTCTGTTTCGGTATGCTACCAAGGTATGATAGTTGCGTACCTTTAAAACTTTAACTTTAACAATAACCCTATCATCATCCCGAAGTTTCTCTTAAAGGTATAGGCCTAGAACATAATTGGTAAAGGTCACAGAACAGCACTCACACTTTGTCTGATCAATCATGTACGTAAAATAATAAACCTGAGAAAATGTGAGCTCAATCGGACATCTGAGTCACAAGAAAATATAGCCAAAAAAACGACTCAGTTATTCTCATCAAACATAAATAATGGTTTTGATCATACCCCGAGATCAAAACTGTTTTCGGTCTTTGTTTGACTAATTTCAAACGTAAATCTGTGAACATTTTTGTTAAGGTATGTTACCAATACACTACCTTTAATTCTTGGACAAATCTGTGCTTTTTCTTAGCATTTTTTACTGAAAAACAAACCATTATTTCCGCAAAATAAACTACAACCATCCGGTGATAACTTTTTTTCGTGTGTTTTTGTTTTGTCTAGTTTGTTTTTTCCCCTCAAAGTGAAAAATAAAAGTCCAAAAGGAGACCCACGGTCGCAAAACCAACTCTCTCAGGAATTGACGTATCCCGTTTCGAAAGAAGACAGTTTACCTTTTAATGGTAGACCCTCGGGTGACCTGAACATGTAGCCGTTTCTACAAATCGATAGACCGGTTTGTTGTGTTACTCCACTTTTTCCAATCCCCCACTTTACTTTTCGCCTACGGTTATAGAGAAACGTGTACATGTTTTTTCCTCCTAATAGCAAACTGGCTGAATTATCGAACCCGATTATATTGTATGAAATGGAGGTTCCTGGAGGTAAAATGCTCATTGGTTTATTGAAGGGAACATCTGCCGTAGGTTTTTTTTTAATATTTAGAGTGGATCGACGGTTGCCGTACATTTGCAACCAAAAACAGATCATGGCTACTTCCTCGGGGGATGGGGTGATGGGGTGGTACACTGAGGGTTAAGAGGTCGCGCTCTCGGTCGCGGTCCCGGCCACGGGGTGAGGTGTGTTTTGAGATCTCGTGGAGAAAAAAGACGTCAGATGAAAGCGACGGAGGTTAAGGTGGCGGGAATATTATATCAACCACGCAGGTATAGGTGAATGTAAGTGGCCTCCTGATTCCGCGCGAATCAATGCGAATTTAAAGGTAGTATCATACTTTGGTGGCATACTGAAACAGAAATCTTCACAGATTAACCTATAACTTTCCGGGTATAAAGATGGTGATGGTAGAAACACACCGTAAAGTGTGTCCTCCAATCCAGAAAAGAGTAAAACCAATGACGAAAAACACTTGTGATCTTTTAAGGATAAAACATAACGGCGAAAAGATTTTAAAAATACTGTGACCGTTTTTTTACTGTTTTCTCAAAAAGTGGGCAACGTATGGGACTTGAAATTTCACAGATGACTGTTATTGTATCTTCCTTGATATTTTTGCCCATGAATTGGCATCTCTTTGACAAAAATCAAAGTATTTAAGTCGTTCTTATACAATCTATGCCGAAATAAAAATTTCAGATAACGATGCGGTTTTTTGGCTTTATTTAATTATACTATCATTAATTTTTTGGCTATCGCTAAATATTTTTCCACTATATAGATGCTGTTTGAAAACGAGTGATCGTCAAAGAATCCGTATATATAGCCAAAAATTGATTTACTTTTTGGCGGATCGCAACTTTAAATATAGGACATGCACTTGAAATGGGGAACAAGCCTGAGCCGAAAAGCCCTATAGCCCGAACTTGAAAAAGAAAAAAAAAAGAAAAAAAAAGGACATGCTCTTCAAATGGGAAACAAGCCTGAGCCGCAGAGCCCAAGCCCGAATTTGAAAAAGAAAATTTATGAAGGGAGTTCAACATTTGAGAATCCTCGTCGAAAGAATGACATTTTAGCGCACTTCATCACTACACCACAATCCCTATAAATGTCATGCGGAGATTTAGTTCTTTTTTATATTTTCATATCAGTAAAACGGTTCTACTTTAAAATGTAGATTGCAATTACCCGTGCAATTTATCACGGGTCAGCTAGGCCTATAATATCGACGGAGGATCGGCCTAATCATAGCCACGGTAAAGCATGCACGCACGCAATAATTATTTTTTGGCGTCTGTGAACTTATTAAGTATGAATATTATTTTGATGTAGGCCAAAGCAATCTAGACGCTCTTGACTAATTAATTAAGCCGCTTTATGACAGCTGGAGGGAATGCGTCAGAACTTTGGTAATTAATCAGTTCTGACACGGTCTTGCTAGAATTCTGAGTTCATTCGAGAGTGACTAGGTGTATACCTCTTTTAAATCTAAGTTCCTAACCTGCTGCACCTACCACATGACACACAACTTAAAGGTTTACTGTAATCAAATTTGGAATAGGTGTGAAAGTGCTTTAAAATTATTGCTGAAGACATAATTACTGATTATATAAATTTATATTTCTGTTAGTGCTTGATTTTGACCAAAATGTTACAAAATGAATACATGTATGACCCGCCCCCCAAAAAGTCCCCATGGAACCGATCCACGAAACAATAGCTCGTGACGTCACCTACATAACTAGTATAGGCTCGCACCACAGTATACTGCGTGGCGTTCTGTATAATGATGTAAGCAAGGTTTTTCGTCGCGAAATGTGGGGTGCTAAATCATGTGTCGAAAATACCGCCATTTTCTATATACAATATTTTTGAGCACAAACAATGATAGACAGGTTGAGTTTTATAACAATACAGTTGTATTTAATTTCACATGAGTTTTGATTACAGTAAACCTTTAACACCATAATCAAACAAACTTTTTTTGTAGATTCTCTGTTCCCGCCAAATTTCGTCATATTTTTCAAGGAGACAGCACGAAGAAGGGGGTGAGGGTGGATAAATTCGCTGTTGGACTGGCTGGTTGGCTGGCCCAGCAGCTCGATCGCAGCGTCAAAAATAAATTTGATCCTGCCTCGGGCACTCCAATGATGAAATCTCGGGCAAAGATTCCTGGGCCATTTGGGGGATACGACAACTTAATTAAAGCCGTGGGGGTATATAAACCCTGTCACGCGGCGCACGGGCAAGTATTACTGTGCGTGGGTGCATACGAGTACTGATATGGAGAGAAACTTAGCCGTGAGCGGTGGGTAGCTGCTGACGGTTTTACAGATAACGCACGC
Organism: Astropecten irregularis; assembly: GCA_963971285.1. Lineage (NCBI taxonomy): Eukaryota > Metazoa > Echinodermata > Asteroidea > Paxillosida > Astropectinidae > Astropecten > Astropecten irregularis. Next base: position 10,172,194 of record OZ020264.1, on the reverse strand, counting down.
CAGGGTTCCTCGCGTGCCGTGCCGGCACCGCGGCATCCTCGCTCGCAGCTCGTGTCAGAATAACGAATTGGACGATTTAGACACTGTATATACCTAGTCGCGACGGCAAAATGCTGTCATCCCGACCGTGCTTCGACTCCATAATGAACAGAGCCTCAAGCTTTTGAGGCCTGATCAGCATGGAGCATGTCGTACAACGTGTAAGGATTCCCTCTCGCAAATATCTAGGGAACAGGTTATTTCATGTAGGAGCTAAAAAGGATTGGATTGCACTCGGGCTGGCCAACAGAGCCACGATGATAGCCTGGTTAAATAGCAGTAATTAGGAGAAAGACACTGTTTTTATTCGCCCTGAGTACATCAGCTACATCCAGTGAATCGAATCTTAAAGAGGATGCTCAACACTCAACAAACCTCGCTTTAGTGTTCCTTAAATTTATTTACTTGACATGAGAAAAAAATATGTATCTCATGCACACTGAACACAGAGAGTCTTTTTGAATGATTTTTCTCTCAACATGCTCAACCCGTATTATATTAGCTCCCCAAAATTTAGATTCTCTGAATTTTATCAACGGGGGCAGCAGACAAATTAATTTTGAGTGATTTCATGATGTCAGATATGGGAGCCAATCTCCAGCTCTAACATCCATAATTATTATGCTGAACCTTTGTGGTTTTTCATTGAAGCTGAAGCTCTTTTTTCCTTTTCAAACCAGAGAATCTACTTCCGAACTGCAGCCAAATGCCTACATCTTGAAACCTCTTATTTCAAAATGGATTCACGAAATGGAGCCGGAGCCGGAGCCGGAGCCGGAGCCGGAGCCGGAGCCGGAGCCGGAGCCGGAGCCGGAGCCGGAGCCGGAGCCGGAGCCGGAGCCGGAGCCGGAGCCGGAGCCGGAGCCGGAGCCGGAGCCTGAGACGGAGCCTGAGCCTTCGAAAACGCCGTAACACTCAATGGTCTCAATTGGGCGCTTTATTTGGGCGCATTCTTGTCACTTTCCATCTTGTCGCTACTGTCTTTCTTATACATGGACTCATTTTGGGCGCTTTCCAGTCAGAGACAGCAAAATAATGAATCTTATCGTTCATTCCATTAAGTGACTAGGTAGCGCTACAAGCGACAGGTGTAGGCCAATTAGAAGTTTGGTGAAATGAAGCAAGGAGGATATGAAGCCTGAAATTGATCGACACAAATATATTGTTCTGTTATCCAAAAAGCTGTTACTCATAGAGTTGACTTGTGGCGCGTTCGTGCAGTCTGGCACAGCATGCATATGCTATTGGCTAATGGTTCAAAATTGTAAATTAATGGAATGCACAAACGAGTGGCTTAGACAATAATTGTATTCACATAGTTTGAGTATCATCGTCTTGGCGCCAAGCGGATTAAAGGTAGTATCATACTTTGGTATTAAGAGACCAAAACAAACATCTTCACAGATTTACGATATAACTTACAGGGTATAAAGATGGTGATGGTAGAAACGTACCGGTACCGTTAAAATAATTCTGCCGTTAATGCTGTATTTATCAGGAAAAGGGTAAAACCAATGACCAAAAACAATTTTGATCTTTTAAAAGATAAAGAAATAACGGTGACAACTTTCAAAATATAATACTGTGGGCGTTTTCAATGTTTTCTTGAAAAGTGGGCACCATATGGGACTGAAAATTTCACAAAATAACTGTTGCTGTATCTTTCTTGCTATTTTTGCTCATGGATCTGCATTTCTTTGACAAAAACCAAAGTATGATATAACCTTTAAACAAAATAGCACAATTTACAAATTATGTGCAAGGTAACCTGTCGGTTTAGGCTAGGAGAAACCCGACTGGTTACACTTGGTAGCAAAATTCCACACGATGTCAGCTCTCAGAAATGACAGCTGTAGTAGTTCATCGACACAGTGAAATAAAAATTAGAGGCCAATTTCAGAAATTATTTACTGAGCAGTCTGCGGTCATCTCGAAGCCCCTGGCACCGTGTTATTAACGAGGACGGGCATACACGATTACATGCACGGGGCGCGGCGGCCCCCAGACGACAGGCTTATAATCTCAAGCAAATGGTAAAGGACACTTTCCCGCCAAAAGGAAAAAGCGCGCCAAGCTCTCAGAGAGCAGAGGCGTAGGTGAAAATCGCATGAGCTGAAGGAATTTATAAGGAATAAATCACCTTTTTTTTCTATTTCACACGGTGGTCTGAGCTTATTTTCAAGGGGATTTTAGGCTTCTGCAATTTCGCAAGGTGATATTCATTAATTATTCAACACTGCTTCATGCGTGGTGTGTGATTATTCTGCTGTGCCGAGGGATGTGTTGACCTTTATATGCAGCGCTGATGTGAAAACGATTTATCAACCCTCATTCTTTTTTAGTGCAAGAGGGCGCTATATCAAGAACTTCGGAGAAGCAGCTAGGTTGGGGGAAAAGCTAATAAAATTATGGGTTTACGAAACGGAGGCTCTGGCTCAGGCTCCGCTTCCATTTCGTGAATTCATACTAATAGACGCTTTTGGCTGCGGTTCTGAAGTAGATTTCTCTGATTTGAAACGGAAAACAGAGCTTCAGCTTCAATGAAAAACCACAACCTATATTTTCAGCATAACCATAATAATGCATGACAGAGCCGGAGCCTAAGCCTAAGCCGCCGATCGCTCAATTCGAAACATTGCTACGGCACGGCTACGGCTCTCGTAAGGTCTCAACGTTTCAACTAGCCTGCTCTAGTCATCATCAGGATACCTAGGCCTAATTGTGCAGTCTGGTTTAAGTACAAGACAGCGAGGATAACAAAAAAAATGCTCCAGTATTAAAAGGTCTCGTCCTGTTATTATTTCACTAGACGGATCCCTGCTTAGTCCTTTGTTTTTACAATAAACTAAAAAAAAAAGGAGGGAAATTAAATTGATGATAGCGGTCCTTGAAGGAACAAGAACCGGATATGTGCATGCACGGACAATCAACAAGCGACGGAAGACTGGAAATGACATCAACTCACTTCAGAAAGTACAGAGACCTGTTGGCTTTTAGTATAATTATACAGAAACAACAGCACGGCCAACCAGCATTCCCCCTCCACCTTCTACAAATAAAGAGAGGCCCCAAGTTATAGAATGATCGTGGGGAACAGGGGTAAAGTTAAAGGACACGGCGAGCGGCATGAACGGCGATGTTTGGCTTGCTGGAGATGGGGGAGGAAGGGACGGAAAGACGGTGGAGAGAGAAGGGAAGGGAGCCGGCCCGAGAGGGTTATTTCAAGCCGTCTTGGAGCGTTGAGTGTTTACGCAAACTCCGACGGAAGAAGTTCAATGATCAGACGATTGCTGGTCGGTTGATGGTCGCACGTCCCACCTCTCAAGCAATAAGGCAATGTGGAGGCAGTGTGCGGGGATGGCCTCGCTCTTTTCCTCGGTTTGTTGTTTTTGGGCCATTCTACGTCCGTGGTGTAGAGACCACTCGAACGGTAAGAGCGAAGGACTTTTGCATAAAAAAATTATTATGCGTGAATCACTGAACTCGTCGAAGTTGAGATGAATGCTGGCAGGTTCGTTACGGTTGCAAGACGGCGTGCTTGTGAACCGCTGTGCCCACACAACATTAAATTATTCACATTTTTGTGTGAAACCGGTATTATTTTACTTTAGACCTACGCAATCACGAAAAAAAAAAGCTCACAGAATGTGTTCGTAAGAAAAATAATGCAACATCTCAAATAGGCCTATTTCGTACAGACTAACATCTCAAATAGGCCTATTTTGTACAGACTAACATGTCTAATAGGCCTATTTCGTACAGACTAGCATCTCAAATAGGCCTATTTCGTACAGACTAACATCTCAAATAGGCCTATTTCGTACAGACTGTTGTCTGTACGAAATAGACCTTTTTGAGATGTTGCATTATTTTTCTTACGAACAACTTCTGTGAGCTTCACTGTTGTAAAATAATGAGCAATTCGCAAAATGGGGGTTCGAATCCCGTCTCGGTACAGATGGCATAATATGACAAAACCAAATGAACACAGAATACGACACGTACAGTACTGTACACACATGCTATCTTTGAATCGAACAAACCATTATAACAGAGTACATGTACCTTTAATTTAAATTACTTATATTTCTTCCATTACTTTTTATCATTGCTAAATTCAGACTAATTGCATCTTCAATGTACATGTAACTTCCTACAATAACAAAATATGACTTGCACAAACACTCACTTAAATACTGATAATCACTGTATAGTTATCATGTTCCTACGTTTCGCAGTATAACGGTCTCCTTGTCGCTGCAAGCTTTACGTTTATGCAAAAAAAAAATCTAAGCAGATTTAAATGGAACACCGTCCTTTCAAAGCTCAATAGGGAGTATTTGTTCTGTAATGTCTAGGCTGCGACCGACCACATCATCCGAAGACGGTCACGACACTGCATCTACTTGTACTATTGAATGGATGCTAAGTTTGTGTAAAATAAAACAAATTCCGTTAGAAGCAACGCTTTAATGTCCTAATTCATACAGACAATACGACTGCTACATTGTACCGGTACGTACTGCAGAGTCTTTCAGCCGTGTTTTCCATCTAAATAATACGTTATCACATTGCATATACACGCCCAGAATTCACCTCATTACGGCGTAATGTAGTACGTAGGTATGGCTATTTCAGGTGGAGCTTTTAGAGCCCAGCAATAACCATGGCCATTTTCGGTGACAATACAAGTTATAAAGTAATACAATTAGTAAAAGTGCGCGATTATTTCTGAGACTAACAACATTTTTTTACAACGTGTATACGTGTATTTCTCCTTTGTAAGGATGCGCCAAAGAGTCTATCCGTGGATACTGCCGAAGGCCTTTTCAAAGGTCGACAAAATTCAAACGGATCAGCCTTTGCACTTTCGGTTCGAAAAACAACAATGACTGCCTTCCGGTTCGCAATCAACTCGTCTTCTTCATCTTCTGCTCCTCGTTTCACATTTCCGAGACGTTTTAAGGATGATAATGGGGCTGTTCGGTCTGATTAGTTTTATTCCTGATCGTTCATCTTGCAGATGAATTCCTCTTCCATTGCTGAGGGGAGCTGCACCAGGTCGAATGAGCGACACTCGGGGTCGGATTGACAAACTCTCCCGCACGAGACGATACAGTGTCTCGGCGGTGCCGTCACGTTGCCCTGGTGGTCGAAGTTGCACCTGGTTCCGGCCAGGCTGGCCCCGGTTGATATATGGCAGAAGGCTTGGGCTGTGGGCCGGCAGGACGGGACCTCGCAGATAGAGAACGCCCATATACTCCCATCGCATGGTATATCGTTCAGTCGTCCGTCACTGAACATCTCCACGCAGTCCTCATTTCCATCGTTGTTGTCGGGCTGAAACTGATTCCAGCTAACGTGGGCCATCGAGCAGCTCCAAACACCCTCGGACGCTCTATCGTCGCAACCCACCAACAATGTCCCCCTACCCGACGGGTCGGTGGGCAGCAAGTGTCGCACGAACGCCGCCGAGAGGAAACGCAGCTCCTCGGGCGAGTCGGGGAAGGCCAGGCCGCCGCCCAGCTGCTCGCAGACTCGGCTGGCGCTCAGCCACGACATGGGCTTGGCGTTCATGAAGTAGCAAGCATCTTCAAAGAACTTCCAGGCTGTCGAACAGTCCCCTGCCGTGACAGAGACGACGCAAGAAGATGCTGCCAGCATCATGGGATACAGGAGGCTCACCAGACAACGCATCTTTATGTCCGGAGTCAGTCGTTTTGCGTATTCGAATAAGTGGCGTTCGTTCTCCGTCTCAGTCCTATCCCTTCTTGCAATTCCCCTCTCTACTTCTCTGTTTTTCTTATAATACTGAATCCCTCTGACTGGCACCCAAATAAAAAAAAACACACCTCAAGTTATGGAGCGTAACCCCTTGATTTTGCACCCTATACACGGTGATCGAGTCAAAAGTTGTTTTCAAAACTGTATCCGACACAAAAGCACGTCAGGTCCTTTCTCACAAGAATACAAGATGGTCCAATTTTGGTGGTCGATCAAAGCATTATGACATTCCATTACATGTACATATGCGATTATAACGAAACATGACCATGGACGTATTGGTGGCGACCCTGACTTGCGTCACTATAGTATAAAATAACAAAGCAGCTCATGTCGATTCGTTCGGGTCCATTTAATGACAAGGTTGGTGAATTTCCAATGCATGCGTCTTTCCATCTCTTGCTTCCGCTCTTATGATTTCGAGCTTGTAATGGGGAACGGCAACACTAAGAGCTCATTAGAGTTTGATAGGCCATCCTCACCAAAGGCCTGCAATTACATCTTAGTGATCAAGGACACTCAATATATCTAACACTGAGCCATCTTCTGTCTGTTTACGCAGGTGAAACAAAACCCTAAACTTTTAATACTTGAAGTGATAATGGATATTATTATGAATAATTTAGAAAGGTTTTTGTAATCGGCCCTATACATGCCATCAAGCCCAAGAATTATCATCGTCCATTATGACTACATTCATTATTCACTAGGGAGCTGAGGAGACAACGTAAGCCCATTAGGCTTACATCTATACGATCATATACGGTTGGATTGCTGTCTCAGGGTAGGCCCAAGTACATTGTTGAGAAGACTTTAATGTATTATCATACTTTGGTTTTTGTCAAAGAATTGTCGATTCACGGGCACAAAATATCAAGAAAGATACAGTTACAGTCATCTGTGAATTTTCCATCCCATAAGGTGCCCCGACTTTTTAAGAGAACTGAAAAACGCCCACTTGAATCTTTTCACCGTAGCCCCCCCCCCCCCCCTAATTTGCGATCTTCCGAAGATGAAAATGCTTTTGGTCATTGGTTTTTACCCTTTTTATTGATAAATACAGCACTTGAGGCATACTGTTTCTACCATGTATCGCCATCTTTATACACTGTAGGTCTAAGTTATGCGTAAATCTGTGAAGATTTCCATTTCGGATTGCTACCAAAAAAAATGATACTACCATTAAATCACCACAGTATTTCTACTCGGGACTCCAACTTCGGCAGACCAGAAATAAAGTGCAATTTCTCGACGTCAAAATGTTATTTTCTCATTTTCTTTCGTTATCTCTCGTGTTTATTCAAATTCTCTCTCCTCCTAGCTACTTAAAGTAAACTCAATTTGTTCTTGAACCTACACTAACCATGTACAAAATAATGAGATGCGATATCGTCATAAACAAAAGGGCCCTATATACCGGTATATCTCTTCAGTAGCCTACACCACCGTGTGTTACTGTACATTGTATACAACATTTATGTATGCGGCGTCTGGTTACCAATTTTGTTGGGATACATTATCGCGTGCACCAATCCCATATTGTGCAACGATGCAATGTAGGCCTACTATGGCTCATCGTATCTTAAAACAATGATTAATTAGCACAGGGGCAAATTTGATGGGGCTGCAAAGCACACAAATGTGTTTAGCACAAAAATGTCTTGCCCAATAAAACAAACCAACGTTAACAAATTTCATTTGATATTCAATAGTCAGCAAACAATAGCCAAAGAACAATCACATGTGATGCACAACACGTACATGGAAATGTGGTTGTTAACCCTGTTTTCACTAGGACAGAAATGTCATGCTTAGCATGAAATTGGCCCAGAGCATTGCGAATTTAAGAATGTTGCCGACCGCCATCTTGGTAGGCCTACGCATTTGGGACACGTGCTACGAGTGTAGAACACCTCCCACGCCAGTTACATGTCTTACAACAAAACACATCGTGAAAAGGGGGGAGAGAACTGGTGGTAGGCTACAACACTTCATTCTACAAGACTACAAGACAAATCACTTTAACGAAAACCTTTGATTACGAGCACAATATTGCGTCCGTGGTCTGGGCGTTTCTTGCTGGCGTCCACCTATAACGAGGACTGGAACCGTTATAGCGACACGGTCCAAAGCCGCTTCGAATCTTCCTGTTGTCAGGAGGCCGACTTGCACAACTTGACGCTATCTTCAGAGACACCGGACGAATAGCACACACACCTAACATATCCACGGAATTTCTCTCAAACAGTAAGCTTAAAACTTAAACATCACCTACTTCATTCTGATATTTCTATACAATGTCTTCTTTCTTTCTAGAGATGTATAAGGTTGTAAATAATATAAATACTGTGATAAATGCTCTCTCTCTTTACGCAATTCAATCTGTTACTATCAAATACTAAATTACTATAACTATTTCGTACTATTTTCTTTTATACACGTAGCCTTCCGGCCTTCTAAAAAAAACTGACATTTTTAATTCATGTAATTCGAACTCCTCTCTCCAGACATGCAATTTCTGTCGGAATCTGATGCCTCGGTAGAGGTTGTTACTTTCCCCACCCCCGCGCCAACTCCTTGAAATCTGCTGCTATACCGAGCATGACCTGGTCTTCCGGGCCTGGAAATAAAGACTTGAGGCCCGTATGACTTCTCTGACCGTTCGCTGCATTTATGCACCGTATGAAGACCGCGCCTCTTGAAGGAACGGAAGTGTCGAAGCACGCCGACCGTATTCGGTCGTCTTCACACATCATTAGATCTAACGTCTTTTATAATAACCATTAGTAGCAAACTTCCAACTCTGTTCATACTCTTTTCAATTTTAAAAACAGCATCAATAAATAACGAATACATGTATGAAGATTAAGAACTGTGTAGGTGTTTACACCAATCCCAACATCATAAGCCTCTACTCTTACGAGAAAATTAAACAAGTGTCCATGTAAGATGTTTGTTTTTTGCTTGTAGGGCCTACCCTGCACGAGAAAACAAGACAAAAACAAGCACACTGAGGAAAACAAGTTTAGATTAAGATGCATTGTAATGACAGCATTGTGCATAGGGATGTGTGCATAGGTATCTCTCTCGGAGACTGCCTGAGACTGCTGAAACCTCAAAACCTCCGGTTCGACCCAGGGCCACCTCTATTCCTGTTTAATAGAGATAATACACACGGTACATTCTGAACCTCAATTACTAGTCTGCTGAAACCTCAAAACCTCCGGTTCATTCCAGGGCCTCCTCTATTCCTGTTTAATAGAGATAATACGCACGGTACATTCTGAACCTTACTAGATAACGTTGCCTTTTAGCTGTGGGCTTGGTCTGTAGTGTAAGGTTTTACACAGATGGTTGAGAAAGTTTATGTATGTATAAGAAATTGACACAAATGTTGTTCGGTTGACTTCTCACAAAGAAAGAGTGGGTTTTGTAAATCGGTGTGGCTTTAATTTGGTTGTACCACCATGGTTGGCTGTTGGTCAAAGGTTGTGGGGATGCCGGGTAGAGGGAACCAGAAGTTACCGGGGTTGTGGTGGTGGTGGTGGGGGTGGGGGTGGCGGATAGGGGTGACGTTCGGACAACATCTGTCTCTGTATATGTTCATGTTGTATTTGCTGGGCTAGCACCTCCGGTATCGGCGGCCGATAGAGTCTCCCGTGAGGCGGGGGACCTCCTATGGGGGCAGAAGTGGGATTGATCATGGGGTGAGGGGGCTGGGCTATGGACAGGGGATTGGGAGGGAGATGGAGGGTTGGGGGAAGGACGGCCGGACCAGGCTGATCTGGAAGGACCCCTCCCTGGGACAGGTAGGTGTGGTGGATATGCTCCTGCGGATGGAAGTGAACATGGGTGTGGGAGTGAGAGTGGGAGTGATGATGCGGTGTTGGAGGTCGGCCAGCTGCAGCGGCAGCTGCGGCCGCCGCAGCTCTGGGATCTCCCATCAGGGCCATCCTCTCCAGATGGATGCGCTCTGACGTAAGCCGATCGGCCGAGAAGGCCGAGTTCTCCGGGCCGTGCATGCGCAAGTGGTGCTCGGCGTGTGCCCGCTCCAAGTTATGTGCGTACGCATTCAGCTGCTGTGGGGATGGCATCGGTTCTCCGGGATGGTGAGGATGGGGCGGGTATGCCGCCAGGGGCGTCGCCGTTGAGGTACGTACTGCAGCCACGTACTGCTCGTAGCCCGGTTTCAAACCTCGCTCGCGCATTTCGCGTTCCCACATCTCCACCTCGCGCATCTCGCGCTCCTGCAGTGCTCGTATGTCCCGCTGACGCATGTCCCGCTCTCTCATCTCCCGCTCCACCAGGTCAATCTGTGCCTCCCGGCTCCCCAAGGCGTACACCTGCTCCAGCTGGTACTGGAGCATCGGGTCGGGTCCCATGAGGTTGCTGGCTGGGTTGCCTGGAACGATAGCAGTGTGCGGCCGGGCGTACTCGCTCAGAGTGCGCATGGCTGGCAGATCCTGGCCTGGGTAGCCGGAGTAGCCGGGTGACCCTCGTGGAGGCTGCATCTGGACCTGGCCTTGCTGAAGACCATATGGTCCGGTCACCTGGGCATCCGCCGTGGTGTTTTCTGGTGGAGTATCTGGCTTTTTCTGTTGGTGCAAAAAAACGAAAATAATTACAATGATGAGTACATTGCTCATCAGATGAAAACATCTTCTTTTCAAGTCGTACAAGTTCGAAAAACTTAACACAATAAGATATATGTTGCCATGATTAACAAGCAGTGAAGGGGTTGTACGTTCCCTCCAAAATGATGAACTCACAGCCTGCTTGTCGGTGCTACTGACTCTTCTCTGACGACTGTCATCCTTCCCTCGGGCGTCCTTCTCCTCGCTGGAAACCGCTTCCTTCTTGATGGCCATCTTCTTTGCCTCTTTCTCCTTGGCGGCTGCCGCAGTCGCAGCTGCCGCAGCGGCATTCTTGGCTCGCTCGGCGGCCAGCTTGGAGCCGTCCAGGGGCGAAAAGACCATATCGGTCCGACTGCAGGAGTTATGCCCACGATGCCAATGGCGAATAAACCTGGAATTAGAATGAAAACATCACAAAATGTTTTAATAAAGAAAGCAATTAGGAAAATTCTATTTTCATATTCTCTATGATCATAATATTTGCTATTTCAATAGAAAATAAAACAAATGAGAAGTTATCAGGAAGAGAGTAGACTGTGAGTATTAAAGTTTAATTCTAGTTTTATTATATCAATGAAAGAGAAAAATTACTTTGCTGATGAGCTGATGTAGTCTGTTCGATCAACAACCACAGGGTCTGGGGAGGGCATTCGAGGATACACCCCCTTGTCTTCCTCTTCCGCGTCACTACTTGATTCTGGAGCCTCCTCTTCAGGCTTATCACCCTCCCGATGAGCAGCTTCTACACCTCCAACAGATTTGTCTGTAGATGGTGCTTCGATTCTCTCCGTCTTTACAATGACTGGCTCAGCTTTGACGGCACTGGAAGGTCTTAAGGGCTCAGGGGGAGGCATGTGGTGTTCTCGGTGCTGAGGTTTCAGGTTAGGTCTTTCAGCAGATATCAGGTGTTCTGGGAATCTGGAGAATTCCCCGGCCCTGTGGTGATCTTCGGCAGGTCTCTGAAGTTCTCCAGCTCTACCTAGGTCGACAGGTCTAGGGAGCTCTCTAGATCTTTGTAATTCTGCTGTGACTGGAATCTCAGGCTTTCGTTGTGGCTCTCCCGATCTAGGCTGTTCATCAGGTCGGTGATGCTCTCTGGATCTGATGTGGTCCCCGAAGCTAGGCCAGCCACTGTATCGTTGATTTTCTGCAAGTCGAGGAGGTTCAGCAGGCCTCAAAGGCTCAGCTGGCCTGATGTGACTGTCACCAGATCTGTGGTGCTCTCCAGGTTGTGATCTGTGTCGATCTTCAAGCCTCAAATGCTCCACTTGGGTCAGCATATCTCGATGTCGAACAGGCTCTATAAATCCAGGAGGTCTCCTAGACCCGTGATGATCATCACGTCTGTCACCACTTTCTCCTGACTTAGGATAATCATCATGCCGTGGATGGCCTGCAGGTCCTCGGCTGTCAATAAAACCCGGACGATCTACTTGTTTTGAATGTTCTCCAGATCTAGGAGGATTCAGATGATCCCCTACCTTTGGATGCTCTCCTTGTCTAAGACGATCCATTGGTCTCGGACTTCCATCACGTCTAGAATGCTCACTCTGCTTCACACTGTCCACAGATCTTAAATGGTCGCCAGGCCTGACATGTTGGCTGGGTTTAAAATATTCACCGTGCCTAAGGGGATCTCCAGATCTGAACATGTCGGGTCGCAAATGATCTGCAAATCGCAACTGCTCCCGGAGATGACCTAGGTGGCTCCCAGGAGGCCGATGTCTTGAATGCTCTTCAAGAGACCTTAGGTATTCTTCTGACGATTTGGGGGCTTCTTTAGAAGGTGTTGACCTTTCTTCAGGTTTAAAATGACCTCCCAAGGGTCTACCATGTTCCAGCAGTGGATAACGACGTTCTGATGTTGGCATATTCTTCTCTCCAGGAGACTTTGTTAGTTCGGCTGCGAGTCTTGAATCAGCTTGATGTCTAGAAAACTCAGTTGGAGCCTTCAACTTTGCATTGTGCTGTGTGTCTTCATGAGGCCTCTCCTGAGACTCCTTCCGGGTTTCCGGCTGCCCAACCTGAGGTTTAGGGCTGTAAGAGTAGTCAAAAGGTGTTCTCACAATGCTGGGGATTCTCAATCCTTCTTCTGGCTTCCTTGCCTCCTCAGAACTTTGCATGTGGACATTTCTGGACTGCCTCATACTCTCATTCATGTGTTCAGCCTTGCTTTTGAAGTAATCCACCGAATATCGGATAGGATCCCGCTCATCCTTGACAGGTTTATCTTTATCTGAACCCCTCGAGCTGGCTTCGTGAGCTTTCAAGAGCTCTGGGGGAGGTCCAAACCCTTCAGACTGGAATCTAGGTTTGTCTGGGGTTGGTCTGGAGTTGTAATTGTCGGAAGGTGGACGTAAACTTGGAACAGGTGGTCTGAAACTGCCATCAGTGAAGTACAGTCGCTCAGCGGAGCGCAGATAATCGATGGGATGTCGGAAACGCTCCGGAGGTTGGCGAAAAGCCTCCATTGGTACCCCTGGCTGGTTACTTGCAGCAGAAAAGCGTTCGGGTGTTTGCACTCGAGGTGAAGCGGAGTTTGAGACATCTTCTCCCTTTTCAGTTCGGGGTTCTTTCTTAATGAGTGGTACAGGCTGGTGCTGGTAAGGATCAGGTTCCTCAATCTTTTCAGTCTTAATGAGAGGCATCGGTGGAGGACGATAAAAGGCTTCTGATTTAGAAACTGAGGGGCTGTTGGAACTTGGTCGCGTGTCAAAGAAGGCCTGCCTGGGAGATTCTCGATCGGGAGCCTCAAATCTTTGGATGACGGAAAAACCTTGCGATGACGGGGTTGCCTGGCATCTTGTCGCATTCTCATCTTCATTGGTCGTCGTCTCCATCTTCTCCTCCTTGATCTTGATCGTGGGTATTATGAGTGGCACCGGCCGGATCTGTTCTTTAGCGTGGGAGTTGGGCGTTGGCGAAGGTGAACGAGATGAGGAGCTGGCATCGTCCGACATCCCGTCCCCTTCAGGGTGGCTCAACTCATCATTTGCATTGGTGACACTATTGCTGTCCGTTGTCGTCATGGCATCTTGGTCGTTATCAGAGTTGCCTTCCTCTTGCTCCAATTCCTGTAAAAATGGCAGAAAAAAGACTTAAAATGCAATTTCCTTGAGACTTGAATAAAACATTCCAGAGGGAAACATTTCACAAACATACTTGGCTCCTGTATGAACTTTATCAATAAAAAACAGAAACAAAACAATGTTGTTTTTGGTTCTTAGCCACACTGTACTCTACATTTTAATCTAACCTCTGAGAATAAATTCCCCTAATTGTACTAAAATATATACAGCAATAGATTTACAGAGAATAGAGTTTTATAAATGAAAATCTGAAGGTTATGATAGCAGGTACTACAGAGACTACAGAGAAGAGAGTTTGAACTTACAGGGGCTTCGGCTTCTTCAGGAGCAACAGCTTCATCACCTTCCTGCTCTTCTGTTCTCATCTCTGGCTCGTCCGTCGTATCATCATCTTCTCCATCATCCTCATCCTCTTCATCTTCCTCCTCTTCGTCTTCCTCATCACCGGCTGGCTCTTGCTTGATGGAGGCAGCTGTCGGACTGTCGGGAGCTTGTGTTTCCGGCTCCTCCTTCAAACAAGGCAGAGGTCAAAATGTTAACTGTCTGGGTTTTTTTGTACTGATTACTGAGTCACACTCACGATCTTCAGACCTGAACTGAGACCAACCCAGATCTGCCCTAGATTCGTCTTGAACAGTTTACTGAAATGGATCAACCTGGTACAATGTTCTTGCTGCATTTGATTTTGTAACTGGTTGATCATCCAATCCGTGTCGACTCAGGATTAAAACTTGGCTCAACCCAGGTCCAACACTGAGATTTCGAACAGAGTGAAAAGTACTACGGCTTCCTCTGTAATTCACCATTCACCAACAAGACCGAGGTGACTCGATCAGATTCGTGAGAGAGGAAAGAGGGCGGGCTACAAGCTCACCTTAACTTTTTTGTCACCGGACTTGCTGCTGCTGTCGCTTGAGGTGCTCAACGTGCTGGGTGAGTTGCGGTGTTTGTCCTGTTTCCGTTCCATGTTCACCGGGCTACAAGGTTCACTGACGCTGCCGTGCTTGTTGCGTCCGCTTCGAAGAGTTGAACTCACCTACGGGGGTAAGAAGTAGACGTTACAAGAAATGTTTCATGCTGGATGATATCTGGTGGACTGGACAGTCTTCTTAAGCAAGTGTTTTATCCATCCCCGATGCTCTCTTTAGAACCTGTGAAGAAACACAAACTCACAGGGAACCTGCAGGGGATTCGAACCTGTGCCTCCTGCTATTCATGTTGATTACCATCAAAAGGGGAAAGAAAGCAAATAATATCCTAAAGGATACATACAATATATCACTCTCGAACGTCCAAAGATCAACGTCCAACGATGATAAAAAAATAAACTACAAAAGGAGTCTTCTTCCCAAAAAAGTCTGAAACCACCATCTACTCTGAAAGAAAACATTCTCCTAAGGTGGACTGTGAACCCATAACTTTCAACAAATGGCACATTTTTTCATTTTTATTCTTTCGTACCAGGTCCCTCTGTCTTCTTGTCCGCAGCTTATGCCTGACGACGTCGTAGGATTCTCCCTCTCTGACCGGCTTGAACATGAACGCCGGGGGCTCCCTGGGGTTCTCAATCGGCGGCAACTCCCCGTACTTCTTGAAGCTGAGCCTGCAGTTGGTGCAGAGGAGGATTCTCTCTCGGGATCCGTGGTGCCAATCCTTCGAGGCTGGAGCAACAACAAAAAGTCATTAATAGAAGAGTCATCACAAACGCTTAAAGGTAACACTGGGTGGAGTTTCTATCAAAAGGGAGGGAATTCAGTTCCAAAGGAACTCTCTCTTTAGAATCAGAGGCCCTTCTCGCTGGGATTTTCTGCTGGAATATCTGTACTATCGCAGCCAGGGACTTAGATGGTCTTTGGTGATAAGTTGACACTTTGTCCTCAGATGGAAGAGGGTGGGCCTGTGGAAATTGCCAGGCTTAGCAGTGTCAAAGCCTACACACCGAGTTCATATCAGAGAACCCTTTAACTCCGAACAGGGTCTTACATGCTGCTCTCCCAAATCACAACATCTACCACAACCAATGGTTTCCAATGGAAAACATTAGTAAATCAAGGTACCGTACCTTAGAGTAACTCAATGAAATGATAAAAGCGTTAAGCCCACAATGACCGTGTCTAATTTAATCGTTCACACTATTTATTAAAAGTGATTGTAAGTATAAAACCTATATCCTGAACAAGAGAGAGTGGAGCAACTTATTGTGGGCTGCATATTGGAAAGCCTAGCACTCAAATTTATACTACGAGGAATCAAAGCAGCTGTGTAGCTTTAAAGACGTACTTGTCGTGAAGCAGTGTCGGCAGGCATAGCTGCTGAAGTCCCTCTCGCTGTCATCACTGTCCATATCACTCTCGCAGGCTGAGCTCAGATCCACTGCAGGAAAGACAAAAACAGTTTGATAGACACAAAATCCTAAAGTAAACATTGGGGCTACGTATGATTGCAGACAGGTTTGATACAGAGACTAAACAACCTCTGGTCACATGTCTTCCAGGGAGAATCGATTCACAGAGAAATACTGTAAACCTGTACTATAGCATAGGAAGATTGGAAACTTGACCTGCTGAACCAGCACCACAAGCTGTGATCTGCGCTAAAAACAGGCAGAACAACACCTAAATCGAATATCGACAGACTCGAAGAAGATGAACACAGATGCTGCCCACATGCTGACACCATTCTCTTCTGTGAGAGTGTGCGGTTCTGAGAAGAACCGGTGGTATTATCTTGACGTCCTGAACAGTGTGCTCTGTCCTCCGGAGAGTGACTGGTTGCGTGACTTGGAGGATGCTGCCAGTTGTCCAACATGCTGTCCAGCCTGCTGCCTTGATGTCAGGCAACAGGACGAGAAGTCTTGTCTTGAAACTTGACCTATGAGGGATGCTTCGTCATCCTCATCTGTCCTGGTCTTGCGGGTCCAGCTTGCCTCAAGGTAATCTACTGTATCTACAAAATAGACTTGAAAACATCATCACGCTACAAAGAGAACGAACCTGTCTTCGGTATTAACAAATTTCAAGAAACCTCTGCTTACGGAATTCATTTGACGGGGGTCGGTTGGCACGGGCACAGGTCTTGATGCGACGCAGCACACTCTGCCGACGATGTCTGCGGTAGATCCTCTGGCCGGAGGCTTCTGGTGACTTCTTCCAGTAGTAGTAAAACTCAACCAGGCCACCCTGACAGGTGCACACAAAGAAAGGAATCATCCTCAAATCATCCTCAAGTGCACAGCACCAATAATTTGTTGAAGTCACCGCAAAATTACTGTCACATTACAAAGAGAGGAATATGTCTCATCAAAATGCAACTATATACAGTCAACCGTCTCTGTGTGGGACGAGACTTACCCGTTCTTTGTGGGGCAGGAGTTCCTTGCGAATGCGGAAGAAGTTCTTCCCGTACTGGCGAAGTCCCTTCACAAACATTTTCTGCGGGGTAAAGAATTGATTGAAGCACCATGCCAAATTATTGGTTTGTATCACCTCAAAGTTCTTCAGAAATGATGATTAAGAACTGCAACAGCTTTGGAGGTGTTGTCGCTCAGACAGGATTGAGACCATACCTTTAAGAGGTGTTTTAGTGTGTGTGTGCAGGATGTTCAGAATCTTAAAGGGGTTTTATACCAAACGGAGGTTCAGGCTCCTGCTCAGGCTTCGGCTCCGTCATCCATTTGTTGAAAATATAGGTTGTGGTTTTTCATTGAAGCTGAAGCCCTGTTTTCCTTTCCAGACCAGAGAATCTACCTCAGAGCCGCAGCCAAAAGCCTCTAATTTGATATCAGTTATTTTATAATGGATTCATGATATGGAGCCGGAGCCAGAGCCTGAGCCTCCATTTTGAATGCCCCCTTCAAATAAATCCAAAGTTATGGTCCAAGGTACAGTACCAACGGTGCTTTTATTCCAGTCTTTAGTCGATTATTAAACTGGCAAAGTCCCCTCACCGTTTCCTGATCGTTCCATTTCTTGTCCACCGATCGAGGGATGCAGTTCTTGACCAGTGACTGCAAGGCCCTGCCGCAGTTGTAGCTGTTCTCATGAAGCTGGAAGAAGAGAAGAGGGGGAGAGGAGACAAGAGAAGATTGACTTTTGAAATTCTTTCAGCATCACGATATTAAGGTTGCATTTTTAGCAAAGTCCTATCTTCGTATTTCTGGGTACCACAAACAGGATCCTTTCTTCACAGGATATCATAATGCACGTAATGTAAACAAAAAAAGATCTGTGCAACATGACTGCCCCTTCACTGAAATATGTCAGGAAATATTAAACACAACCTGTTCTTCTACAGTCTTCGACAATATCGGAAATAATAATAATAAGGATGCAGACGATTTGGTCAACTTTCTGGAGCAGAATCCTCTAATTTTCAAAACCTGGAAGATTTTTGTAATCAGACTACTCACACACTGAAGAGCGTTGATGGTGGTGTCATCTTTGGATGCCACCTCGCAGCCTTCCTCCGGGGACCCTCCATCGCACATGCCAACAAAGGCAGCCATACTCCTACGATCAAAGAAAACAGGACACATGACCACTAGCAACTTTGTTACAGTGGCGTTCCATTGTGGTCCTCAAATGAACGAACAAGAACACAATATCACACGCTTTCAACATCTGATAAGAACATACAATTTCTCATCAGCCTTTTCATCACAAACACACAAAATTGAGTTTGTCCTCTGTTCTATGCCTTGACTAGCGACTCTTAGTCGTCGTCAGCAGCAGCCGTTCGTCTCGGGAGACGATGGGGTAACGCTAGGACGATGAGGAGCATCATCTTGAGTGGCTGTAGAGTCCCAACTCTAGAATTGCAGTCTCTCTTGCAGATCGCACAGGCGAAGGATGGTGCTGCAGTTGAGGCTGCCCTGGTCTTCCTCCTGGTCCTCTTGATGGCCTGCTGGTCATTCCTGATAGACTCTGCCCTCTTGGCTCCTGATGATAGGGCATACCTCTGGACCCCTCTTGCTACTTCTGTTCTTCCGCTCTTCAGCAGCCGTTCGCCTCGGGAGACGATGGTGTAACGCTAGGACGATGAGGAGCATCATCGTGAGTGGCTGTAGAATCCCAATCTAGAAAGGCAGTCTCTCTTGCAGATCGCACAGGCGAAGGATGGTGCTGCAGTTGAGGCTGCCCTGGTCTTAGTCAGGTTAGTACGTCTTAAAAAATAATGCTGTTTATCATTACCATTATTCATGTACCCTCAAGCTTTGATTGCGCCTGTAATAAGCCACGTACCTCGCTGCCTGCAAGTACATCTTGAGGTCAATGTCGTGGATGACCGGACGCCACGTCAGCTCCTCGTACTTGGTCACCGACAGGCCAACGGGCTGCTTGAGTTTGGGTCGGAGCTCCGGCAAGACGGCCTGGTGGCTGGGGCCAACTCGGATCTCCCCCTGGGTGCTGGCAAGCCGTCTGCGACGAGAGACAAACACGCCAAGACTGATCATTCATCTGTTAGAGCTACCTAAGGGGTTTACATGGGTATTACAAAATTCACAAAGGTCCCTGGATTTCTGATCTGCACTAGAACATCTGTCATTTGAGTGAATCCAGGGTGAGGAACGTTAACCTGCCTTATCCATTGCTTAAAGTAATAGCAGAGCTATGACATAAGAAATTTCACAGCAAGCGAAAACATTAGATAACTGATTTTGCGATAACACCATACTATACTCTTCTCTGAGTTGTGTGCCTCCTATAAGAGCCGGTTAACTTGACATTCCGGACAGTATACACTGGCCGTCTTCAGAAGAAGCTCAAACAATCAGCCGTTTGAATTCTGAAGGAACAGATTCCCCTCTTGCAGCAGTCCTGCTAACAGTACCTACCTTGTTTCTGGGTTGTAGCCAAGGATGTAGAAGAAGCTATCTGGTCTGGCCTTGAAGTCCTTGGCATTCTGGATGTCCTTGAAGTGCTTGACATTCCCCTTGCCTCTGCAAGAGACAAACAAACATCACAAATTGGTGGGAAATCCGCTAAAACATCAACTTCCCTTTTGTTTAGCAAATTAGCAAGCGATCTACAGTAAGCTAATTATTAACCAATACAGGAGAGTTCTATGGGGGTGTTCAGACGCAGCACTAAAAGTGGTCTATCTGTGGTTTAAACCAAAAAGGGTCTATGGTATCTATCTACTTGTGTCTGAACGGTCTACAATTGGGTGCTAAAAACGGTCTTTGAAACCTTAGACCGCCGAGGAGGGACGGTCTGGTCTACATAGACCGGTCTACAAATGGGTCTCAAGACATCTGAACGGTCTATCTCAACCACATCTGGTTTAGAGTAAACTTGAGCAGGTGCATAACTCACCGGTGATTTATGTCACTACTTGTGAATTATTAAGGGAAGTTCGATTTCGAAGTAATACGACTCAAGTGACCTCTAAACACCAGAGATAGACTGTTTTCAGTTTAACCCTGTGTAGTATGGACACAAGGGGTTTAAGATGGAGTGTTTACCTCCCGCTGTGACCACAAATGGTAGACCTTTTTCAGTCTCCGGAGTACTGTGTCTGAACATAACCTATGACGACTACTCACCTTAGCAGAGATACGTGGTAGCTCTCCGTGGTGTCAGACACAAACAGCTCCCTGCTTTTAATCACCGGGTCCTTAGTGACCAAGTCCACGCCTGAATCTACAGGACAGGGAAGCAAGTATGTTGCCGCAATCAAGAAAATATCATGCAAACAATACAAATAAAATAGAATTAAAAAGATAGAAAAAAAATACAAAAGAAAAACATCTATTAAAGAGAAAAAAATTAATAAATAAATCGAAAACAAAAAAAAAGGAAAAAATTGTCAAATTTGCCAAAAAAGAAATGTTAATCCGAAAAATAAAAAGCAGTGAAGCGCATTGAAAGGAATACAAGAAATACTTCATACCATTTTCAGTATGTCTGTCTTGGACCAGCAGCTGGTACACAGAATCGGGAACCTCCGATTGCCGATAAAACCACTTCACTCCGACGATCACGTTGTCTCGTTTACTCTGATGAGGGGAGAAAAAAACAAACAGGATGACTTCTTTGGCAACCTCCTCCCTAGTCACTCAAGACAACCTCACTCTCAACAGCCAGGATTCATTTTAGCTTAACACAAACATTTGCTAAGCATGACATTTCTCTCTTAAAAAAAAAACAGGGTTAACAACCAAATTTCCATGAATTTTGGATAATAGCCTGTTTTACTTGAGCAATACACTTTTGTAATTGTCAGGGTTTTTTAGGGGGGGGCGGAGTGTCAATACACTGTTCTTAATGATTATGGCTCCGGTTAAAATTGCACTGAAAAAAGTCTACATTAAAAAAAAATTAAAAATTTTGTTTTTGATCTTATGTAAATATTAATTTTCCCAGACTGTGGATACTTCGGCCAAATATTGATGACAGATACAAACAAAGTTTCTCCATTGAAAGGTGCAAACAAAATTGATTGGAGCAGGATTCAAACTGGTCAGTGACCTCCTGAATACTGTACATGTATATGCGTTTTACCAACTGAGCTATCCAGCCCTACGTTGGTGGTGTCCCTAATAGTCAATTATCTTTGTTCGTTTGGCAGTCAGATGCCATGAAACCACGTACATACTGCTAATGCTACATGTATATGCCAAAGATAATTTTATCAATACTTGTAGCATTAACAATGCTGCAACCTGAGAAACAGTAAATACACATGACATGGGAGATCACTCAAACAGGATGCGACTTTTTAATCAACACAATCATCAAAATTCTTCTTGTATAACATGTACTGTTGGGAGAATTTGTTCAGCATGGTGCTTTTAAGAGCACACCTGCATGTCTGCATGTGCAATGACAATTAATTAAACACGGACACAGGCAAACTCCGAAAACACTGACAAATTATTAAGTCTGCGTAATTGCCTGCCTTCATTCACATCACAGGAATAATCATTTGAATATTGCATACCGATGCACACAATGTATACGTGTATGGACAATCAAAAAATCTAGCTACAGGCAATGAACGTGTAATACACGTACACTCACTGAAGAGAAGGCACGGATATATTTCGTTAATCTTCCACAGGCGCACCGACGGGCAGAAATTTAATCCCAGGGATGATAAAAAAAAACAATCCCACAAAATTAAAGGAAAAGCTGTGGTGTGATATTCTGAACTGTCCATGGAAGTGGCTGGCTATCACTTCGGAATATACCAAACCAAATATTATTCTAACAGGCATTATTTGACAGGAAGTGTCGCAGTCAGACATGCGTAAATAATTTGGGGAACTGCAGTTAATGAATATGTGCAGTAATGATAACAGGGATGTGAGTGGCCACACAAAAAAGAAATCTGTAAACATCAAGAAAGAAAATCTGCAAATTATTGAGTTTCAGTACTACTACTTTTGTATAGAGTCTCAAACCGTGTATAAAAAAACTGAATTTCTGAGTTAAAATCTAAAAAAATGAAATCGGAATTCAGATTTAAATCTGACTTCTCACATGTAATAACGAAACTACAGACATTTGCATCATGAGCAGTTTAAATATTATTCAGCAAAAATATATCGTGAAAAAAGGCACTGGAAAGCAGGTATTGTAAGTACTGCAGTAAGTTAGTAACTGAATCATTTTACTAGACCTGAACTATTTTCACTAGACCTGTGGCATTCACGTACATAGGAAAAACGTAATTGTATGCAATAGGCCTATTGTGTCAAAAAACATCAATTTATGGACAATTTTTTCTGTGCAAGGAAAACAAAATCACTAGACAGCCGGACTAGTGCAGTACTGTACAGACCTTACTAGACTGACATTGAAATCACTAGACTCGGTCCACGGACTAGTGGATATTTCGAGTCGATTATACAGATTGTGTACATAACATAGTGAGGGCATAGGCCCCACTGATTACAAATAATTACAAATCAGCCATTTTGACAGCAGAATTATACACCAATTAAGAAAAATACATACAATTGTAATTTATATAAACAATTTCTTAAAATGGAATAATTTTTGTATCAAATTATATGAGATTTTGCATTTCCTTTTAAAATTGTTGATACTCAAGGTTTTCCCGTCGTGGAAGGTGGATGGGAAGCAAATTGTATGGATCCATTAGCCATTCTTCATTTTAGCGGAAACGACGAAGGCCGTGCACACACTGAGGTAATCTATAGAGACCAACCACCCCCCCCCCCCCTCAAACCCCCCCCCACGACCTTGGGATTGTAACTATGAATGTACGTGACTTTGGTACGTATTCTAAGCACGATATAAAATGTATACAGTACTGTATTTGTACAGAAAAGATTTGCCGTTTCATACATAATTTGCAATTTTGAGAGCAATCTTGAGGCAAGAGAGCTCGGAGAACCACCCAGTTGCCATGGATTCGACTTTTTTTCCCGCCGTGCCGCATTGTTGGCCAATTGCACACTTGCACGATCTTCGCCACCGGCGTTTGGTGCGTAGATTTCAAGGCGTCATTGGTTTTAACGACGGCGCCTGAGCATGTTTTTTTTTTTTTCAAAACGGCCTTGGGTACTTGGCAGTTAAACACATCGTAGCAATTAAAGCATTTTTCCTAATGTTTCTTTGTCTGGCCTGACATCGTATGTGCACAGAGAATGTGCATTCAATTGTTCAATACATTATTCTTATTATCTCGTATGTCTGCTATGTCAGCTATTTAAATTAGAATTGGCATTTGTGAGATAGGTGATCGGTTCTGTGTGGCAGGCCTTGGATTTTGTTCTGAAAGGGGCAAGGCCACTTTTCCATTGCAATTGGAAAATCATAATGTCTATGGAAACATTTGAAGGGGGCATGAAGGCCAAGAACCAGGGCAACGAAGGCCATGGCCTCCATGGTGTCCGTTAAATTCAAGGCTAGGGGTTGTCTGTACAGGTCTCAGAGAGTGCTCACGGAGGTCCTGTCAAGTTGCATTCATAGATGACATGGTCATGGGTTTGTGTTTTTCCGCATGGACAGAGGTCGGAGTCAGAGATGCCCCATCTTTTGAGGTTTGCTGCAAAGCGTCCGCAAAACACCGGACTGCAGTCATTAATATTGCGCACCTGCTATGTTACTCTACTTCTTATTAAAAATGTATTATCATTCTAGTCATCGGGCCATAATTTACATTCCTGAAACCATCACAACTCCCTGGGGAGTATACAGCCCCTTGCTACCGTATTCAGTACACAGAGGCTAATCAAACCACAAAGCCATCTCTACCCTCACAGGTACCCATTTAAACCTGGGTGAGGAGGAGCAATTATGTGACATTTACATCTTGCCCAATTAACGCAAGCACCACTAGCCCACGGCTGGATTCGAACCCACAATCTGTAAATTGACCACAAAACCTTGAGTTTGACACAACACTAGGCCACATCATCCCAAGTTTAGTTATTGTACGAGGTCTATAACTCTTCAGTGAAGTTCATGACTCAGTTCAGATCTTGGACATCATTGATGAAAATACAAAATACAAAATACCAACAACAACAAATAAAAGTACTTGTAATAAACTGCAACCTGCCCACAAACTAAAATACTCACCACTCTAAAATCTTGTATTGTACAAATGAAGTAAGGCATGTCCGGTCGGTGACTTTCAACATAAACGCTATCTGTTCGACAAATAAAATTGACCAAAAAAATCATTTTAACTAAAAAGAAATTTAAGTTAATAAAACTAAGGTAATATCATACTTTGGTTTTTGTCAAAGAAATGCAGATTCATGAGCAAACATATCAGCAACAGTCATACATGTGAAATTCCCGGTCCCATACGGTGCCCATATTTTGAGAAAACAGTGAGAAAAGCCCAAGGGTTTCAAAATGTTTTCACCGTTACATGTATCTTCCGAAGATCAATTTAATTGTTAAAGTTCATTGGTTTCACTCTTATCTAGATAAATACAGCATTTCATCATGTACATGAATTAAGGCAGCCACAGCAGCCATGGCAGTCCTGGGCCCTTTCCCAAACCTCAGCTTCGGCTCAGGCTCAGGCTCCAGCTCTGTCACCCATACGCTAAGAATATGTTTAAAATTTCATTAATGTTGAAGCTCTGTTTTCTTTTTCAAACCAGAAATAATCCCAATATAATATAATAATTCCCAACCACAGCCAAAAGCCTCTATTTTGATACACGTTTTAGAAAGGATTCACGAAATGCAGCCAGAGCCGAAGCCTAAGCTGGAGCCGAGGTTTGAAAAAGGACCCCATAGCCTACAGGTGATGTAGACAGCCACCATGCAGGGCATTTGGCATGTTTGAAGTCCATCGTCAGGGTTATACATGTATGTAAAACAAAGACTTAATTATGGCTGGCTATTCAATTGTTTCTAACACGTTTACAAATTTCCAGAAAGTTTAATTGTGCAGGTTGTGGGATTTTACATGTAATTACTTGCCACATGCCCAGATGTGGCAAAACACTGCCCACAGTCACACGCGTATAATTACATTTTACCAGCATAAATTATATGTTTTAAATGGGTTTTTTATACAATAATTTGCTTTTTAATAATAAATTATAATGCAAATAATCTAAAGCCGTTACCAGGAAATTTAATCAAATAAATTTCACTTGTGGATGAACTTTAATGGACATTTTGTTTAAAGATAGTATCATACTTGGGTAGCATACTGAAACAGAAATCTTCACAAATTTACCAACATGTATAGGCCTAACTTAGTTACAGGGTATAAAGATGGTGATGGTAGAAACATACCGTTAACATTTTTCTGCCTGAAATATTGTATTTGTCCAGAAAAGAGTAAAACCAGTGACCAAAATTATTTCACTGTTTTCTCAAAAAGTGGGCACCGTATGGGACTGAAATTTACACAGATGACTGTAACTGTATCTTCCTTGATATTTTTGCCCATGAATCTGTACATTTCTATGAGTCTGACAAAAACCAAAGTACAGTATGATATTACCTTTAAGTACTTAAATTCAGATGACATTGTGAAAATTACAGAGTAAATAATAACAGGGTGGATTATTGGTATAAATTGGAAGGAATTACATTAACTCTGGTTTCTTGCTAAACAGCAAACTTTGACTTCTGTAAATATGTACACGTACACTGTATCATGTCTGCAAATAAATTTTACATGACATACTGTACATCATGTACACACATGTACAGGTGTACATACAGTATGGGGAAAACAATGCTCAAATTCTGTAAACGTAGTAGACAACAAAGATCATGACCAGTTGAGTGAGTTGACCACTTTCACCTCTACTGTAAAGTTCACATCCTACAAGTGAATTTACATGTACAGTACATTATAACCACAAATCATTCTTGTTCAGGGCCTTTTCCAAACCTTGGCTCCGGTTCCATTTGGTGATTCCATTCTAAAATGACGGGTATCAAAATAGAAACTTATAGCTGCGGTTCAAAAGTTGATTCTCTGGTTTGAAAAGGAAAGCAGACCTACAGCTTGAATGAAAAACCACAACCTATATTTTCAGCACATGGATGTCAGAGCTGGAGGCCTGGAGCCAGCTCAAACTCCGGCTCCATTTGGTGATTCCATTCTAAAATGACGGGTATCAAAATACATGTAGATGCTTTCGGTTGTGGTTCGGCTGGTTTAAAAAGGAAAACAGAGCTTCAGCTTCAATTAAAAACCACAACCTGTATTTTCAGCAAATGGATGACAGAGCTGGAGCCAGAGCTGAAACTAGAGCTGGAGCCAGAGCTGAAACTAGAGCCGGAGCTGGAGCCGAACTAGAGCCGAAGTTAGAGCCAGAGCTAGAGCTGGAGCCGGGGCCGGAGGCAAGGTTTGGAAAAGGGCCCCACAATTACTAATAACTACATGTAAGTACTACTAACCTCCAACTGCATAAGTTATCCCGTGGTCCACGGTCGCATATGAGATGATCTCCCCTTCGCTGTTCCGCTTGATCCGAGACATGACGCTGTTCTTCCGTCCCCCGGACATTGACTTCATGGCGTGGGACCGGAGCGGAGGGCCGTCCTCCGACTTGGCCGACTCTAAGGACCGCTTGCGGCGGGGGTGGTGGTGAGGGGTCTGGCTGTTGCCCTCCTCCCCACCACCCTCTCGTTTCTCCCCCATCTTTCAGATGCTACGCCTTGCGTGCCGTCAAGAAGATGGCCTCGGTAAACGCTCCAAGTCAAGTCAATAGCGCCACCTATACTTTCTGCAAAATAACACAACATAGACCAAGCACCGTCAATCAAGTTGCCTCTGTGTATCAACTTGTTCAAATATAAATATTGGCTTCATCTCACAATTAATGAGGTTGATTTACAAAAAAATACTCAACTATGGAGTTGTCTTTTTTTGTAATGTGAGTGGTACAACTCGAAACAGCGGAATCAATTACCGGTACACTGTATATCAAGCTATTACATGTACTGGTATGTTGGGTATGGAGTCAAGGCTACATGTAGATCTGGGCCCAATTTCATGGAATCCGTTACCGTTAGCAAAAATTCTTCGCTTACGGTAGCAGAATATTTTTGGTTACGGTTAGCGTATTTCACGGAAGAGTTTCCTTTTTGGTAACGGTAAGCAAGGAATTTGTGCAGAATGCATACGACAGCCCGTTAGAAGAAAATTTATACGGTTACCCTAGAAATTCTTCGCTAATTGACAGTCTTGGCTCTTGCTTACGGATTCCATGAAATAGAATTCACGCGTAGCAGTGCCCGTAAGCACAAAAATAGGCCGTAACGGATTCCATGAAATTGGGCCCAGTATTATTGGAATTTCAGTAATTAGAGTCATGCAAGTAACAAAATAATTACAGTAATGTTCAACATGTTGATTGTTCAAATTATTTGTAAAATTGAGAAATAAACCTGTAAATAAGCCTACATATATACATATTTTTCTTGGGAACCTCAATATGGAAGAAATGCCCAAATTTGAGCACATGTTCGTAGCATGCTTAGCTATAGCTGGCCGGTTTCGTCATCCAGTCAACTCGGCACGCCAGACAGCTGAGCTCGTGTTTGTTGCGTGCCTAGCTGAACGATTTCGTCATCCGGTCAACTCGGCATGCCAGACAGTTGAGCTTGTGTTTGTTGCGTGCCTAGCTGAACGATTTCGTCATCCAGTCAACTCGGCACGCCAGACAGTTGAGCTCGTGTTTGTTGCGTGCCTAGCTGACCGGTTTCGTCATCCAGTCAACTCGGCACGCCAGACAGTTGAGCTCGTGTTTGTTGCGTGCCTATAGCTGAACGATTTCGTCATCCGGTCAACTCGGCATGCCAGACAGTTCACCTCCTAACACCAAAATGTTTTGTTTTTCTGTTGCAAACTGACTAAAATAAGTTAGACATGTTTTTTTGTTTATAATTTTGTGAACTTCTAATTTCTATTGTTTGTTGTTTTTGTTGTTATTATCGTTCAAGACACAAATTAACACTAACTTATAATTCACAAGAAGATTTTAAACTAAGTTCAGGAAGTACAAATAAATTACAATTTACATGTTCAAGTTAAAGGGATTGCATACGTTTGGTAATTTGAGCCTATTGTTTGTTTCAAATCAATATAATTGTATATATACACCATAAAACTAACCTGTGAAAGTTTCAATTCAAAAGGTGGTAGCGTTTGTGAGATTTTGGCGACAAACTAGAGCGGTTATTTCACGCCAGATAACAGTTAGTCAATAGCTGAGAAGCGTTACGGCCATAACGCTTCTCAGATTCATAATTGTTGGAGATTAAAAGTGACATATTTTTCCATAACCGCGGTACTTCGAATTGAACGTTTCTCAATAATGACAATATGCATTATACTATCCAAAGCAGCTGTACTTCTCACCAAGTAAGTTTTTATTGCCATAAATTTTCAGAGTCATTACCAAACGTATGCAATGCCTTTAACCTAAAATGATCCTGAATCATTTGTGTACAAATTGCAATGCACCATTCATTATGTACACGTACGCGTATATCCGTGTAATTTTACACTGGCAGACGAGAACGCGTTCACACAAAGGCAATGAAAATTGTTGACACTAAAATATCAAAATTCGGAACGTTAAAAACAACAAACTCCACTTACTCTGGGGCCTTTGCCCTCGACGATTAATCGCAAGTGCGGCTGATATCCTGTCCGCTCACATATTTGGAGAAAAAATGGGATAACATTTGGCAAACATCCATCGAGAATCGCATAATTAAATTGGCATTAGACCTAAAATTGACTAGACTCGCTCAATCTTAGCACAAAAGAGGGCGCTATTTGCCCAAGCCTGCGTTGAATTATTGGGCATTATTATTTATTTTTACGAAACGGAGGCTAGGCTCCGTCTCAGGCTCAGGCTCAATTTTCATGAATCCATTCTGAATTAATAACGGGTATGGTATCAAAAAAGAGGCTTTTGGCTGCGGTTCGGAAGTAGATTCTCTCTGGTTTTGAAAAGGAAAACAGAGCTTCAGCTTCAATGAAAAACCACAACCTATAATTTTCAGCATAATTATGGATGACCATGGAGGATAGGATGATTCTTCCTCCATGGGATGACAGAGCTAGCTGGAGCCTGAGCCTAAGCCTCCGTTTCGTACGTAAACCCCGACTGAACTTTTTCCAAACCTCGGCTCAGGCTCCGGCTCTGGCTCTCTTTCATGAATCCATTAAAGAAATTACAGGTATTACAGGCTTCAGCCACATTTTCATCATTGGATTATAGAGACGAAGCCTGAGCCTGAGCCGGAGTCGAGGTTTGGGAAAAAGCCCCAAGACGCTAGTATACTTGAGGCTCATAATAATAAATGATGTAATAGACGTAGCCATAGCTCTGGCTGAATTTGGAGGACATGGCTTGAATCAATTCGCTGATTTTCAATCAAACAATATTCGACATCGACAGTCAGTTGCCACAGCATAGCGCCCTCTTGCATTTCAAGAAATAAACGCCGACAAGATGGGTTGGGATTATTAAAGGTGGTATAATACTTTGGTAAGAAACCAAAACAGAAATGTTCACAGATTTACGTATAACTTACAGGGTATGGTGATGATGCTAGTAGAAACCTATCGTTAAAATGTTTCCACCTGAAATGGTGTATTTGTCCATAAATTAGTAAAACAACGACCGAAAATCTTTTGGATCTTTTAAAAGATCAAAAATAAAAGAGTATTCGTGAAATTACCACAAGGGAAACTGACTGAGTTATTTTAAGTCATTGAAAAGTGAACAAAGAAAAATTGACTGGAGCGGGATTCGAACCGGCGACCTCCTGAATACCGTACAGGCGCTCTACCAACTGAGCCAATTTTTCTTTGTTCACTTTTCAAAAAATAAAAGAGAAAAGACTTAAGAAATACTGTTTTCTCAAAAAGTGGGCACCGTATGAGACATAAATTTTCACAGATGACTGTTGTCATATCTGTCTTGATATTATTTTTTGCCCATGAATATGTATTTCTTTGATAAAAACCAAAGTATGATATTACTTTTAACTATAGAAGTGTGAGTTGTCACTATGCGTGTTCCATCAGCAGCTTTTAAAAGACGAAAATTAGGAAGTGGCGCCGGATGTGGTTTATAATGCTCTGTATGTCATCAGGAGGAGGATTTAAAAGAAGCAACTGTCAGCTGTTGACATGATTTTGAGAGCTAAGTGCACAGAGTGTGACGAGTATGAGCTCATCTTGGGAATCCAGCGGGACTGCAGCGAGTCATTATTGACTAAATATGACGGTATCTGCTTCACGCTTCCTATCATTTTCAAATTCTGGTTAGCTGGTTTCCAGCAGTCAGCTAAAACTCACCCGTAAGTATGACTCTTCATCTGTTGTTTGGGTCTAACCTCTATAGGGACCAGCTAATCAGAGTGGACTATTCTCCAAGAATGCCATTGCATTTTATTGCATGGGCCAATTTCATAAAACTGTTAAGCACACAAATTTGCTAAGCATGACATTTCTGTCTAATAATAAAAACAGGGTTAACAGCCAAATCTCCACGTGTTGTGTATCGCTTGTGATTGTTCTTTGGCTGTTGTTTGCTGACCATGAATATCAAATAGATTTTTTATTGGTGGTTTGTTTTATTGGGCAAGACATTTTTGTGCTAAGCAAATTTTTGTGCTTAACAGTTTTATGAAATTGGACCATGAACACGTCTCAGAGAAAAAAGAAAGAAACACCAATTTAATACATGTACGTCCATGACATTCGAAACTGAAGGCAATGTTTCTCAGCAAGTATGAACACAATGATTCATGCATGATTAGTCTTTTAGCCTTGTACCCTGCGTTTGTATAATCGGCACTGAGTGACATGCCCGGCCAAAGACTGTAATTAGCCCCACCTGTGGCGTTATGTGAAAGTCTTCTTCTTGTTTCTTGCAACAACAAATCTGTACTTGTCAAATTTTTTTTAAGCCTATAGGGTTTTGGGTTGAGGGGATCATAGCCTAAGCCCTGATGGGGTCTTGTGCCGTTCAGCGCCCGCCAGCAGCTGTTGCAAGCCGGCGGAGAAATCACTTTATTGACGCTAAAAGGGGCAACTTGAAAACCTTGAACTTGTGAAAAAGTATATGGGTGACTATATAGACATGACCGTGTCACGGAATGAGTGAGGAATGAGTACGAGCAGTGCATTGTGGGATACTGTCTCGCCATCTTGCTTGCCGCGGCACGAAACCGCACAAACTTTCTTTTGCAATGTTAAACTGCCCGAGTTTTTGCCAACAACGTTTTGCAAATCTAGGGGGAATCTTCTATTAAACCAAATCAAAACAAGATAAGAGATCAACAAAATGGGACAAGTGTATTATGGAGCAATAATTAAGTGGATGCATTTCGGGGTAAAAAGGGTAAATTTTGGTTTAAAATGCATAATAGTTAGCTATTAATTAAGACTCAGTACTGTAAATGCATAAGTCAATAATATGATTTTGACTGACCGTCTATATTATATGCTGAGTGAATCAGGTGCCAATTTCACGGCCCTGCTTAGCACAAACATTTGCTAACCGGGAAATATATCTCTTGATTAAAACAACTAAATTTCCATCGGTGATTGTTCCTTGGTTGTCGTTTCACTCACCATGAATATCAAACTGAAGTTTTAATGGTAGTTTGTTGTATTGTATGGGCAAGACATTTTTTGTGCTAAGCATTTTTTGTGTGCTTAGCAGCTCCATGAAATTGTTCCCCAATTTGGCATAATACCCACACGGACCACACAGAATATGCCTCGTAATAATTGTATACGCCTTCCGGAACCAGTTTATTACTTTCGCTGTGACTATGAAACCCATCATGCTCTATAGTTATACCTCTTGGGGACACCCAATCTGTATGCACCGTAAGACGCACAGTGAGGTGCAAGTCGCAGGTTCTTTGCTGAAAACTAATTTCACAGGTCATTTGGCAGGGCTTCGGCAGGCGAGACATTATATGAACTGAATGCTGATTATTCTAGAGCTTTATATAGCAGCAATGAAAACGACTGGATGAGGATGTCCCTAAATGGCGTATTTATATCCCACAAACATTGCAATTGATGCATTAAGCCTATTATGCAGTTGTTTTAAGCGTGCGTGGCTGCGTGCAATCACCACCGGGAATAGACCCTCAATTCACGGTGCATCCATCCTACATTCGAAGCAGGCGGTGCGACCGTAAACCGAGACTTGGGTTTAAAGTAGTCTGGTACCCGTTTCTTTTAAAATTGTCTTTTCCAACAGGTATAGGCCTACAAGATTAAACAGCAATAATCATATATAACATTGTACAATTAAGCAAATCTAGCTTCATGATGCGCATGCGATCAATTCAGCGCTAAGAACTACAAAATGTTTCATACCAAACGTCTTCAAGTTAATTAAAACGATTGTAAAGACACGTCACAGTACATTACCACACTATAGAACTTTCTTTTGTTTACAAACATTGACTGCATGCTAGTTAGCAATACTTGGCATGGGCGGCCAAATGTTGCAAATCATTAATCTTCTCGAAAGACGGCGTGACCAAATTCATCATTTTTTTTTTATAAGAAACGTCCCATAGCTGTACAACATTCAGCAATATCTTTCAATCTTTATGAAACGTTGTGTACAAATCATGTGTTCAAATTGTGGTTATTTTTTTATGCCCGGCTTTGATGGCTCTCCATAGTTTCCGCCATTTTGATTGGCAAAAACTCGGGCTGTGACGTTGCAAAAGAAAGCCGGGTTTAAATTATTCAAAGTGCAATAACCTGCTAGGGATATAGGCCTAACTAATTAACACTTACTGTGACGTCGCACATAGCTTTATTGTACGCGTATTATTGCTCTATTCTACCAATGACGTCAGAAACCGAATATTGCTGCATGGTCACCTGAAAAGATGATTAAATATTTAATATTGAGCTCCATCACCCTTGGTCGACTCCCCAAAATTTTCCACGTCAGCTTTCATAACAGCTGTACCGGTAACTATGTGGTATGACGTGATATGTTGCTATAAGGATAATATTTTGATGAATATTTCTCTCACCGGCTTGGCGCCATTTGGATATTAGGTGTCGCCGGGAGTGCTTGAGCTTTCCTACGGAGCTCTAAAGATGCCATCCGACTTGTTGAGATAATTTATTACGGGATGAAGACTTCCTAAAATCAAGATGTCGACACCCTGTTAATGTTTGGACCGTTAACTGTTATGAAAGGTAATCCTACTATCCCACGGATATCGTCAGCTTGAGTTTAGGATGACGTCATCCCGTGATAAATCATCTCAGGATGACGTCATCTTAATCTTAAGATGTCGTCATCCCGTGATAAATTATCTTACGATGTCGACATCTTGCCCGTATAATAATGTCGTCATCCCGAGATAATCTGATCTCAGGATCTCAACAAGTCGTATGGCACTTCTAAAGCTCCGTACTTTCGTGACGGATTGCTGAGTTTTTAACCCCGTGCACGGAAAGACCAAGTCGACAACGCTGTGGAACTAGTGAACGGTTGGTGCCCGTTATAATAAACATGAAAAATAGAAGGTTATAGGTCGTGTTGATACTTCAAACTCCATGACAGCCCAGACTGATGTTGTGCTCCGTTCTATAGCCCTGACATTGTGACGGCCGAGCCAGGGCTGCATTTGAAGAAACTTTAAAGATTAATCTTAAAGGTAGTATCATACTTTGGTAAGAAACCAAAACAGAAAATTTCACAGATTTACGTATAAAATACAGCGTATGAAGATGGTGGTGGTAGAAACATACCGTTAAAATCTTTCCGCCTGAAATCGGGTGTGTTTATCCAGAAAGTAAAACAACGACCAAAAAACTTTTTGATCTTTTAAAATATATATATAAAAGAGAAAAGACTTAAGAAATACTGTGGCTGTTTTTCACTGTTTTCTCAAATAGTGGGCACCGTATGGGACCGAAATTTTCACAGATGACTGTTACTGTATTTCTTGATATTTTTGCCCATGTATCTGTATTTCTTTGATTAAAACCAAAGTATGAAATTACCTTTAATAGCCCTCTCCGTGTATTCAGAAGCATTTTTATTAGGTCTTTAGTAAGCCTTTTGCGACTCGAACCTTGAACAACAACAAACAATGGGTGACAGCCATTGGCACAGAAATTACTGGTTTTACCCCTGACGGTAAACACCCTTTAATATCTAGAAAGGATTCGAGTTATCTCAGTCGTTTAAATAATTTAAAATAGTTCCCCATTAAAAATTGAACTTATTAATATCCGACGCATATACTGTGTACATGTATAATACGGGAAAGTCACGATGGGGGAAAAGTGAAACAAATTGCCCCGAGGAAATGAGGCGTGGATGGCTAGCATTCTCCACGGGGTGATTCGGGGTTAATCCCCGGGGGATGTGGATGGCACATCCCGGTGCTAGGAGAGAGTGACTTGGTGGACTTGGGCTATAAATCAAAATGCATTGCATTAATTTCACATTAAACTTTCAGGGAGGCGAATTTGTTTACATGTTTGCTATGCCTAATTTCGCCGCGTGAACGTGAACGTGCATCCAAACCAAATTCTGCTCAGAAACTTCATGGGCCTTTCTCGAAGCTCGGCTCCGGCTCAGACTCAGACTCCGGCTCAGGCTCAGGCTCAGGCTCAGGCTCAGGCTCAGGCTCAGGATCCGGCTTCGTCTCTGTAATCCAAAATTATGCTCAAAATATAGGTTGTTGTTTTTCATTGAAGATGAAGCTTCGTTTTCATTTTCAAACCAAAAAATCTACTTCTCTTTTGGCTGCAGTTCTGATGTAGATTCTCCAGATTGAAAAGGAAAACATAGCTTCAGCTCCAATGAAAAACCACAACATATTTTCAGCATAATGGATGTCAGAGCTGGAGCCAGAGCCCGAGCCGGAGCCTGAGCCCGAGCCTGAGCCTGAGCCTCCGTTTCGTAAACGCCCATAGTCAGGTTGCCAGACCAAGAATCTCCGAACGTTCTCTATCAATTCTATAAGGCTGCATCCGAATCTGTTGTCTAGAGCTAGGTCTAGGTATTCGATCCATTGGAAATAATGCGGTGACACCTAGACAATAGACCCAGCCATAGCTCTGGAAGCCCGTTTCGGACGCAGCCTAAGTTTGTTTTTATAAGAGTCGTCAGGGAATCTTTGGGCAGGGAACCAGACTAGTGAAACGCATTGTGAGACAGGTTTGCACTGAATGAGTTTGTACACCATGAACTCCCCATATACTGGCAAGCTAATATGTTTCTGCACGATTTGAAGCCGATCAGCCCACCGCGTATATCTCTCTCTCTCTATAGTTGAACAATGTTGTCACTAGCCTACTGGGCAATTCACTGCTTCCGTTCCCTAAGTCCCTTAATGCTTACCTTCCTGCCTGTTGTTAACCACCCCCCTCTCCCTCTCCGTACCCATTTACCCCCTTCCCCGCGTGTATATACAGTATTAAATGGGCCTATACATGTATACAAATGACCGAATGACCTGAAATCTCGAGGTAATGCATTGGATTTTAATATCATTTCATGTACATGCTTGATCAGACAAACAGGCGCGGTTCTCGAGCCAAGATATATATATTTTCTCCATTTTTTTTTGGGGGGGGGGGGGGCTAGAAGACCCAATATTTTTTCTTCAATTCTTTTCCCAAGTTACTTTCCTGTCACTTGGAATTCATTGTCAAGTCTAGTCATAACAGGCTAATTGCGCGCACAAAAACCAATGCCAACATAACAGGAAACTTCTTGTCAGTGAATAACATTAGATAATGAGACTGCGTATAGGAACAAAATTAGAATGAGCCAACCGTTGTGTCCCCTATACAGAAAAATTCGCAAGCAAAGTAGTCTGGTTCCCAGACCAACAATCTCTGACTATTCTCTGATTGACTGTTTAAGGTATATGTATAATGCATGATTGGTAAAGGTCACAGAACAGCACTCACACTTTGTGTGATCCTGAATTTCTGGATAAAATACAACATTTCAGGCGGAAATATTTCAACGGTATGTTTCTACCAGCGCCATCTTCATACCCTGAAAGTTATACGTAAATCTGTGACCATTTATATAAAAGTTAAGGATTACTGGGCATGTACAGCATTAATTATATACGTAACAAAGCATAACAAAACTTTTCACAGATTTACGTAAAGGCCTAACTTTAATACAGGGTACAATTTACAAAGATACATGATAGTCTATGACAAATCAAGTTATGAGCAGCCTGCAGCTGTTCTCTCACATTTACAAACGTTGTACGTGTCCTTTAAAGGTAGTAATACACGATGTGTAAAGGTCACGACTGATACAGCAATCAGACTTTGTCTGGCGCAGCAGATACCTACATGAAATAATAAGCCTGGCGAAAATTGAGCTCAATCGTACATTCTGAGTAACGAGAAAATACCGAAAACCCCGACTCATTTTTTTTCAAAACATGAAGAATGGTTTCGATTTTACCCCGAGATCAAAACTGTTTTCGGTCTTTGTTTTAGTTACTCTTTTCCGGATAAATACTACGGTAGCTTAAAGTGACCATCCAAGTTTCCGAGATTAATTATCTCGGACTGATGAGACGTCAAGGTAACATATCAGAGAAAGACGTTTTTGCGAGATGCCTTTCTGGGAAAATTATCTTGGAAACTTGGATGGTCACTTAAAGCTTCCGTAGAATACATAATTTCAGGCGAAAATATTTTAATAATATGTCTCTACCAGCACCATCTTCATACCCCCTGAAACCAAAACGTAAATCTGTGAACATTTCTGTTTGGATATGTTACCAACAGAAAATACAATTTTCGGTCAACTGAAGGACGCCATCTTTGATGACAACATTCCATGAAATGTATGATGCATAAATTTAAAAATTCCTTGAAATTTAAATCAATCCAAATAATCATGTTAAACCACAACAATGTGGTACATGAATTCAAACTGTCGTGTATCCCCAAAGATGGCGTCGACGGAGCGCCCCCACGAGGTCAAGTATGACCAGGCTATTGGGCCAATAGGACGTTCACTCACTGCAACGTCATGGTGTTGATCTGCCGTCCAAAACTCAGCGGTCACAGCTATACAGTGTACGTGTGAATACACTTTTCAATAATTCAATGTTGACACTGCATACGGGACCGCATAAAATAAAGATACAGTTCCCTAGAATGTTTTCAACCGGTAATGGATACGTTCACGTACTTACCGTACATGTACATGTACATGTACACTGAACAATATTATTGTACTGTAGGCCTGCAGTACACTGCCCGTTCCCTAAGAGCAAGCAAGTTTAAAACAACATGGTAACAAAAATAACACCCTTAAAGGTAATACCATACTTTGCTTTTTGTCAAAGTAATACAGATTGAGCAAAAAATATCAAGGAAGATACAGTAACAGTCATCTGAGAATTGTCAGTACCAAACGGAGCCCACTTAAAAAAAAAACCCAGTGAAATACGCATAAAAGATGTAGAAATGGCGATCTCTCTAAACGAGAACGTCGTCAGCAGATAAATCATAGTACAAGCGTGGGCAAAAAAATCCCTAGAACTGAATTATTTCACTAATTCAATCCAGTAAAGGATCCACGATAACATATGCACTAGCATGACAACAGCGACAATCAAACCAACACCATTTTGAAATAGAAGATCACTTCATATTTTATTTGGTTGTACAATGTACATGTTTTATAATAAACTCTTTTTCGTGTTTGGTAGTGAAATTAAGTAAGAAGCACGTTTCACCAGGATTTGTTCGATTTTGCTTTCCTAAAAGTGTTTGGAAGTTTTCCATTTTCGCCTTGCTGTCTTTGTTATATACAGCTATAATTAGCCCAAAGTCACTATCGTTATTTCCAATATTAAGGCGCGCTCTGTATGTAGCACACAGATTTGCGATCTTTTTTTTACTGAAAATAACTATTACTTTCACAGTTTTTAAAGGTAATACCATACTTTGGTTTTTGTCAAAGAAAATGCAGATTCATGGGCACAAATATCAAGGAAGATACAGTAACAGTCATCTGTGAAAATTTCAGTCCCACACGATGCCCACTTTTTGAGAAAACGGTGAAAACGCCCACAGTATTTTTAAAAACCTTTTCACCGTTATTTTTTTTTTAAAGATCAAAAATTGTTTTTGGTCATTGGTTTTACTCTTTTCATGGATAAACACACTATTTCAGGCAGAGATTTTTAAAGTATGTTTGTACCATCACCATCTTCATACCTTGAAAGTTATATGTAAATCTGTGGAGATTTCTGTTTCAGTATGCTACCAAAGTATGATAGTACCCTTAATTCCCAAAAAAGTTTGCATTGTTTAAGCACCATAGCCCTATATTAACGTATCAGGAATTCGATGTACTGTTAATCAAAAAACTATTGTGTTTGTCCACAGTTAGGTGAGAGTTTCGACACACAAACCCGGAGACATTTTATCGGTTAATTAAAACCGGAAGATAATCAATATTAATTAAGGACTAATTCTACGGTTGGGACACAACAAACAGAACAAAAAACCAAGTATATTTAAATTTGAAATGTAACAACTTACAAACATAACAACAGACGACAATTTCAAGAAAGTTTTGGATTGTCAACTTATTTAAAAAAAAATAAAATGGCATTGGGCATTACGCACAGTTTAGATAAAGCGTTGCGATAAAAAAAAACCCCTGAATTTGTCACCAAAGAAGCCAAAATGTATTCACCGATCCGACGGCACGAAATACCATCTACCATCACTGCGGTGTCCCCGCCTGCCTTTTGTGTGTAATACACGAATCCGACTTGTGATTCATGTAATTGGCCCTGCGGTGTATCAGGGGACATACACCATGCAGTACAGAGTGCGGAAATTATTTTGTTGCCACTCAGTGGGCACAAAATTACAGGGACACCGCAGTAATGGCGGGCGGTATGTCGTGCCGTCGGATCGGTCTATACGCTGTACGGAAGAAATTAATTTGCTAATTGATTAAAAACTTTTCCATTTTCTAGTATAAAAATAGTCCCCGTATATCAAACAAAAATTATTCTAGCTTTATCCATTTTTCTTGTGGCTGCTATAAAATATTCCAAATCAAAACACGGTCAGCCAAAAACGACTCCACGATTTGACGAGGAACAAAATATTGAAGAATGCGGGCCAAGAGAGACAGACATCTTGACTGAGAATGGTGAAGAGGCTTAACGGGCCAGCCAATTATTAAATTTTGTTTCCAAACCACCAGCTTGTGATTCTGAAGATCTGGGTTTTTTTTTTTTTTTTAGAATTTCCTCTTTTTTTTGCCACGGTATCGAACGAAAGTTTCCATGCATCGCATATCCTTTTTGAATTAATTTCACCGACATAGTGGTTTCAAAGTTGAACTTTACAATGTAAACATTCAAATAAAATCCACGTAGCACCAAGTGACAGAACATAATCTTAAGTCTAAACAATGACTTAACACTAAAACAAATATGGATTTGGGTCGTGTTGAATAAACGTCTGACGCCACTGTTATAAGAAATTACATCTGGCCTGGGTGCGTCCCCTGTGGGAAATTTGACAGGGCTGCTAACCGTAATAACGTCGGGTACACATCGTCACCTTTTCTGTGGCTCGTTAAATGCATTTATGATTGCATGTTCTGGGGCCAATTTCATGGAGCTGCTAAGCACAAAAACAAATTGCTTAGCACAAAAATGTCTTGCCCAATACATGTACATGCAAACCAAACCACTATTAAAAATTCCATTTGGTATCCATGGTCGGCAAAAAACAGTCAAAGAACAATCACATGTGATGCACAACACATGGAAATTTGATAGTACCCATTCAAGAGCCAATTATGTCCATACATTATGTCCATGTAATCGGTGAAGTTAATTAATTGCCTTGGTCGCGACTTATAATAGCTTGCAAGCAGGTGCATAATGCTACAAGCAATTAAAAAATGGCAACAGCTTGTGTATACATGTATAAACATCTGTTTGAAGCTCTATGGTATAAATAATGCAGCAACAGGCGATGCCGGCAAAACAAATGTTCACAAACACGTAAGCAAGCAATCCCCTTTGTGCTAATGTACCCTTTCTTTGCTTAGCAAGTTAGCACACGTCATTTTGTTTCAGAGACTCAAAAACAAGATGGAGAAGACACGTTGATATTATTTTGTTGCTGAGTGATACCTGTGAGGAAGAAGAGCACTTTGGTTGAAAATACTGGCGTCCGAAAAAAAAAAGACACACAGTTTGTCCAATTTATACCTCTTCGTATTATCTCGTTCACGGTGTTTGGATGCGTCATTCGTTTCCTTAAGACTTAATGGGAATCGAGGGTCTTCACATCCATTGTTTTAAAGAGTAAAAAAACAACATCACTATAAGGACCAAGTTTGCAAGAAAGTTTCATTTCTTTTTGTTCGGAGGGCTGGGTCTGATGCTTGGTAAAATCAACAAGAATGACCAACAGTTGTTGACAAAAAATAGTAGCCGTATTAAACACGGCTGATGTTCAGTCAAGCTGCCTTTGCTATAGGTACACATGTGATGCACAACACATGGAAATTTGATTGTTAACCCTTTTTTTTATTAAGACAGAAATGTCATGCTTAGCAAATTGTTTGTGCTAAGCAGCGCCGTGAAATTGGCCTATGTTGTAGTTCAATTATGATCATTCACACTTTCATTAATTTAAGGAAGATCTTTCATGTTGTAAATATAAATAATTCATAAAAGTTGAGGAAAACCTTTTAAAACTGAGAAATATTCTCAAGCGTTTTCTCCTGTTTATAAATTTACATAGAGTCGATTTTTTTTTTACAAGAGATCTTTGTTTTATCAAAGTTGGCAGAGTAAAACAGGCACATGTAAAGTGAGGGAAAAAACGAATCACGAGATTTCTTATAGCATGTTTGTTTTGCGCACGAGATCACGGATCCTGCTGATCCGGATCCTATTTTAGCATATCCTGTATGGGACCTGGATCTGCAAGATCACTGATCGCGTGCCAAAATAAACAGGCCCTTAGTATAGTGGTATTAGCCTATTAATAGGGTATATTCGGGAGACAGAGTAGCATCTGAAAGTGAACATTTGAAAGACCTCGAGAATTAGAGATACCGTTTTGATGTCTCCCTAAGGTATCAGCTACCTTTTAAA
Source organism: Astropecten irregularis (assembly GCA_963971285.1). NCBI lineage: Eukaryota > Metazoa > Echinodermata > Asteroidea > Paxillosida > Astropectinidae > Astropecten > Astropecten irregularis. Next base: position 10,131,037 of record OZ020264.1, on the reverse strand, counting down.
AACATATTTCGGTTGTCCACAAAACTCCACATTTTAAAAGAAGACACAGAAGGCTCTCAGTTTGTACTAATGTCAATTTCAAGTTCATTGGTTTGGAGGATGTTCAGAAATAGGTAAGTAAAGTTTAGTGCATGACCCTATGGGAATGTCTCCCTTAGTACCCATTCAAGAGCCAATTATGTCCATACATTATGTCCATGTCGCGACTTATAATAGCTTGCAAGCTGGTGCATAATGCTACAAGCAATTAAAGAATGGCAACAGCTTGTGTATACATGTATAAACATCTGTTTGAAGCTCTATGGTATAAATAATGCAGCAACGGGCGATGCCGGCAAAACAAATGTTCACAAACACGTAAGCAAGCAATCCCCTTTGTGCTAATGTACCCTTTCTTTGCTTAGCAAGTTAGCACACGTCATTTTGTTTCAGAGACTCAAAACCAAGATGGAGAAGACACGTTGATATTATTTTGTTGCTGAGTGATACCTGTGAGGAAGAAGAGCACTTTGGTTGAAAATACTGGCGTCCGAAAAAAAAGACACACAGTTTGTCCAATTTATACCTCTTCGTATTATCTCGTTCACGGTGTTCGGATGAGCCCATCGTTTCCTCAAGACTTAATGGGAATCGAGGGTCTTCACAACCATTGTTTTAAAGAGTAAAAAACAACATCACTAAAAGGACCAAGTTTGCAAGAAAGTTTCATTTCTTTTTGTTCGGAGGGCTGGGTCTGATGCTTGGTAAAATCAACAAGAATGACAAACAGTTGTTGACAAAAAATAGTAGCCGTATTAAACACGGCTGATGTTCAGTCAAGCTGCCTTTGCTATAGGTACACATTGTTTAACTTCCGGACGTATTTCCAGACTTTCACGATGTTTTCTTTGTTGCTGTTCTTATCCTCGCCCAGGTGGAATGTTATGCTGGCACCGATTTTCTCAAGGGTGCTGGCCTCGTTCGTGTAGTTCAGGTAGTTGTCGTACTTGCCGTTGTACTTGGGATCCACGTTGATCGTATTCATGATGATCCCGATGAAGGCGTCCTCCCAGGGCAGAAACCTGGTGTGGAAGGACGCTTTGTAGATGAGGGGGGCCAGGTCGGCCGACATGAGGTAGGCTGGCCCGTTCAGATACGGTGGGTACGTCTCTTCTGGATAGACGTCCAATGACGTGTACCACTTGCTCTTCTTGAACCGGATGGGCTTGGACACGTCCTTGCGATTGCCCTCCGCTAGTCCGTGAGGCGGGGCGACGTCGATGCGGTCCACCAAGTTGAAGACGTTGACAAACATGTCTATGTCCATCTTCACGATGAACCTGGCGTTGGAGCAGAAGTGCGAAACCCACTTCAGTCCCATGACGGTCTTGACCGTCAGGTTGTAGTAGGAGTCTATGAAGTTCTCCTGGATGATGTCGTGGTAGAGGTTGTTCTCCAACTCTATCAGCTGCTGGATCTCGGGGTTCTTTTGTCCGAGGAGGAACATGGTGACGATGCGTTTCCCTTTCACCTCTTTTGCACTGGCCCAGGTCTTGCGAATGAGCGACCGCATGTAGCTGTCTCCCGGTGCGGTGTAGACCAGGCACAGGACGTCCACCCGACCGTCTTTGTTGGCGCCCTTCACACAAGCGTCCGAATTTTCCATGGTGAAAACAAAAGGGTGGGGATTGAGGACTTTCTCGCCCGGCGCCGGCTCAAGGGCGCCTTGCTGCTGTTGCTGCTGCTGTTGCTGCAGCTTCTGCTGCACCTGCAAGTTTGGAGCAACTGCCTGAACGCCCTGCAGTACTAGCTGCTGATAGTGTTGATGCTGCTGCTGCTCTGGCTGAGGTGGTGGCTGCTGCTGCTGTTGTTGTGGCTGTACTTGTTGTTGTTGTTGCTGCTGCTGCTGTTGTGCTTGTACTTGTTGCTGCTGCTGCTGCTGCTGTTGTGGTGGTGGTTGCTGAGGTGGTTGTTGTTGCTGTTGCTGCTGTTGTTGTACCTGAACCTGTTGCCGGTGCGTTTCCTCCTGCTGTTGAGCCTGTGGTTGTACATTCAGCTCTTCTGGCCATTCCCTTGGCTTCTCGGCTTCTTTCGGCGCCTCCACGTGTCTGCTCTCACGCGGTTCAGACTGTTTTCTCGGCTCCTCTCTCTTCGGAGCCACCTCGGGCTTTTTCATAGGCGGGGCGCCCGCACCCGCGGTGTTGTTCTCCTTGCAGTAGTTCAGCCACTTGACGACAGTGCGCGTCTTTACCTTAGGGGCCGCCTCGGCTGTGTCCTTCTTCGCGGCCGGGGTCTCGTTTGAGACCCGGGTGGCACAAGGGCAGTCGCTGCCATCTTTGACCGTCCGCTGGGTGAAATTCACCCTTGTGTCCAGCACCCAGAGCATCGTCACCGCCCACAGCAAGAACAGCACGCCCGAGACCTTCCAGCTACGCTTCACGATCATCTTGAGACTTGGCAGACTCCGGTGCCCGCTTCCTCAGATCCTGAAATGACAGGGTGAAACAAGAGAAAGGGGGAATGAGACTTGCATTCGTAAAACAAACTTCACTGAAGCACGGGGTTACTAGCTAGTACTAGCGCTAGCATGATGGAGGTACTAGCGCTAGCATGGAGAAAAAAAACACTCCTCCAGCTCCATGGTACTAGCATAAATGAGCTATAAGTTTACCCATCTCACGAATGCAGTTACAAAGGGTAGTCTTTGGGAGTGGTCGTTAGGTCAATTGTCATCTAGTTTTTAAAAGTTCACAACTTTACATCATGAATTAACTCAGCATCGCTGTTCACGTTTAAACCAACGAATAACGGCTAAGAATTTTGGCGGTCGCAACAGAAATCAGTAAGTTAATATGCAAAATTAGGCTTGCCCTTCACCGACGTGGATGAGCACTGTATACTCAGTGCTTGTGAGTTCATGTGACAAAATCACATGCTGGCTCAGGTGGGATTTTAACCCACGACCTCCTGTTTACTAGTGCCCATGCCATACCGCTAGGCCACCGAGCTAGCTGGGGTCAGCGGGGTGAATCGAATCCAATATCAAATCAACAAGTTGTTATTTGCCTAGAGTTTCATAATAAAGCAGTTTATGTTTGCACTCCTTGGGAAAGTGACGTTTTTTGTATGAAGATTAGTACAAGAATTGAGAATAGAAAATAACCAACGATAATTCTGAATACCGTAGTTCTGATTATTACCAATCCTGCACACTACCTTAAATATCTACGTTACAACCAGTCGTGTAAATGGCAATATACCGATGACAACAACAACAACAACAGGAACAGCAGCAACAACAACAACAACAACGCAACAACAACATCAACTCAAGCTCTGAAAACAACCCAAAAGGTGTCCCCAGCCAAAATACCTGTGCAAACAACATACGCAAACATGGGTGACCTTTTTCCAAAGCACTCAATCGACAACAGGTCGCCAATGTATACGTATTCGGATACGTACGCGGAGCGGCGGTTCCAACTTGCCCGTATGCCAAAAACAGCTCCGTTGCATTAATGCCTTTGTAAAAGAGGAACCCACGGGACTTATATACGTGTATAATGTTTCTGAGTATACATGTACCTCATTCACATCGGGAACCCCGAAGATCCTGGCTTCAGTGTCGAGGTTAAAAGTCGCAGACGATAACGCCCATGAACTGACGAAACCAACATGTTGAACGTCTCACCTTACTCACAGTTTATGTATATGTGTGTGTGTGTGCCAAAAAACGTAAGCCCAATCGCACTTTGATAATGAAAAGGTGATGGCGATGAATTTGAAATTCCATGTGTGTCACAACGTCGTGCCGTGTACCTGTCGCTAGCCTCAACAATCGAAGTATGTAAGGCCGTGTCCCAATTCACTGGCTGCGACCGCAAATGGAAATGGCTGCAGTCATTGGCTAGTGGCTGCCATAGGTACGTGCGTAATTTGCAGCCGCAGCCTGAGTGAATTAGGACACGGTCTAAGATCACTGAGTCATCTTTGAACCGACGTCACAACCCGTGAACCAATGCGATCGATACGATTATTGATCCTATACGCGACCAAAAGTACGGGCAAGAGTTCCTTGGTGGGCAGAGCAGGAATGGCACATTAACCTTCCTCTCCAAAATACTATATCGATCCATCTGGACTTCAGGCGCAGTTGGAAAGAGGAAGGGGGTTGGTAACAATGGGGTGGGGTTAACGTTCAAGATAAACGGACAATACCCAGTTGATTTCCTGTCGGCCAGGTACAGACATATCCTAATACCAGCTACAGTTGATATTAAAGGTTGTAACTCAATACGAACTCCAAGTGAAGCCATTTTGGATTCTATATTTCATTCTTCAGGAAGATGTTCTGAATAAAGAAAGAAAAATGGCTTCCCTAAGTTCCCCTACGGCCTGTTTAGGCTGTTTCAGTGTTTGTTTAATGCAAAGGATCCCATATCCATGTCCTATGAGGGTACGTTAAAATGGGATCCGGATCCGCAGAATCCGTGATCCTTTGCATTAAACAAACAGGCCCTTAGTCTTTGTGGAGTATGTATAACATTGAGTTATTTGAATATTATCAGTGGATCACCATCTGATTACAGGTTGTTTCATATGAAACAAAGGGTCGATTTCACCAAACTCATCGTAACACACTATCAATCGTATGACCGTGATGAACTTATGATGGCGTTGCAGCCCCACGTGGAAGTCGTATGATACGATGGGTTATCCTTCGTAAGTTGAGTTACGATCGATTGTGAAATCGACCCAAGAAGACATTTGCACTCTACTGTGACAATCCATCATAACTAACGATATGTTACGCTTACAAGTACGAGTTGTAATTATGCCGGTGGTCCGTTGGTAATGTTGTTTCCACAATGTTTCTACGAAAACAAACAACGGGTTTATCAGCTAGATAATCAAAGAGGCGTTAGGATTGTTGCGATCGATTTTCTTAGTCTGATCCCGAATATAAACTTTCAAGGCCGCAATGCAAATATACCTCCTCGACTTCAGACTACATGGACTTTGTGCATGGACCTTATCGAAGATATCCCCCAAAACGAGCCCAAACGGGGTATCATGCGCAAAGCAGTTTGGGTAAAATTGTTGCTATTGGGCTGGCAAATATGGATGCTCGACTACAGACTACCTTGCATGACCTTATCGAAGATAAAATAACGCCAAAACGGGTCCAAACGGGGTATGCGCAAAGCAGTTTGGGTAAAAGTGTTGATATTGGGCTGGCGCTGAGTGATGTACACGTTTGCCACAAGATTACCCATCATCCTTTGCGTTCGCACGCGTTTCGGAGCAGTTTACTATGTTCGTCGTCCGTCTCTCTCTCTTGACGACAGAAGTTCACAGAACGGACCACATACTTTTTATCGCAAAATGTAGGTCTACAATGCGACGCATGATTTTAACGGCCTCGTTGTAAACCATCAAACCAGGGTACTATTTCAATTCTATGTAATTCTGTAGACAGTTTTCCAAATCTATGTCATATTCTGAAAAGTAATTCTGCAAAGTGTACAGCACACTTTATTCAACCTTCGAACGTACTGAAAATTACTTACAAAGCATATCGTAGGTTGAAGGTAATGTCAATGATAATTCCTTGTTACAAATTACAAGTTCGAGAGTAACAAGGGGCACGGAATTGCCCTACTTCGTGTAAGACCGACTTTACAAAACGTATAGAAAGACCATGCACTCACAATGATGCCCACAGCAGCTGTCGGCCTAAGCAGCAAGCTAAGGACAATGCAATTTCAAGGCCCTGCTTAGCACAAACATTTGCTTACCATGAAATATCTGTCTTAATAAAAACAGTACAAGTAATAAACTGCTGCAAACTGCTCATCAGCCAAAATGACCTGAAATATATCAAATGCTTAAAGTTAGGAGGGCCTGACGCGTTTCGATCCTAGCAGGATCTTTCTCAAAGGCTAAATGACAAAAAAACACAAACATGCAAGTGAAGGAAGCATACATAAAATGGATCAGAGGATATGGACAACGGGAAGGGGTGGTATGACAGTCAGGGTGGGTAAGATAGGTCAGATTTGTCTGACCTATCTTACCCACCCTGACTGTCATACCACCCCTTCCCGTTGTCCATATCCTCTGATCCATTTTATGTATGCTTCCTTCACTTGCATGTTTGTGTTTTTTTGTCATTTAGCCTTTGAGAAAGATCCTGCTAGGATCGAAACGCGTCAGGCCCTTAATAAAAACAGGATTAACAACCAAATGTCCACGTGTTGTGTATCGCTTTTGATTGTTCTTTGGTTGTTGTTCGCTGACCATGAATATCAAAATGGATTTGTTCTTGGTGGTTTGTTTGATTGAACAAGACATTACGTGCTAAGAAATTTTGTTTTGCTTAACAGCTCCATGAAATTGGCCCACGATCATCTGTGCCCTGTGTGGCCTAACAGGCTGGAAAATTCGTTTTCAGGCTGCGAAATTAATAACAGCAACGACGAATTTGGTTCGTGCATGCAGGCGCAAAATGCATTTATGTTCAAGTCCAACCCCCCAAAAGTGCATGCTATAGTTGCAAGATTCGGCACAGATTTGAAGTTTTACAAAATTATTTCATGCAAGGCGATCGACAATGCCTACCCAAGGTTAAGGGATGTACTTGTGCTGTCTTCTGTTGGCAATGTAGTGGACATGACACGCTGTTAGCAGTTTCGGTTTAATTCCATGGTTCCAAATTCCATGCATTTTTAGTTTAAAATAATGGTTTTAGTGCAAAATAATAGATCAGACGCACCGCAGTTTTCATTATGAACCAATTTGAATACCTATAGGCCTATTCTTTTAGGTGTTCGTGAAACCACCATTATAATTTACCTTTGAGAAAGATCCTGCTAGGATCGAAACGCGTCAGGCACTCCCAACTCAAGCATTTGATATAATTTCAAGTCATTTTGGGTGACGACCAGTTTGCAGCAGTTAATTACTTAAGTTGTATTAATTAAACAATCGTTCATTTTGGAATCGATTATTCGTTTGCTATCTGTATTCGTTTATTATCTGTATCGATTATTCGTTTGTTATCTGTATTATTATATGTAGTATTAACCGTCTGTATGTCAATGCTTGGAGTTAAGAGGGCCTGACGTTTCGATCCTAGCAGGATGATCTTTCTCGAACGACTTAACGTTTCGATCCTAGCAGGCCTTTGAGACAGGTCCTTTGAGAAAGATCCTGCTATAGGCTCGAAACGTCAGGCCCTCGTAACTCTGTACGCATTATATATTTCAGCTCATTATTTTGGTTGATGAGCAGTTTACAGTAATTAATTGCTTAAATTGGTTGTTTGTTTATATGTTTGTTTGTCCGTTTTTTATATCAAAAATACTTCACAGTTTGCCTAACCATGTCTCTCATGCATCATATTTGCAATCAGGGGAGAAGAATTTAATTTTGAAGTAGCCCCGCGTGGTCAACACGTGTACTAATAATTAATATACCGCTCGTTTTGCGGCCTGACCCCTTAGACAGGGCCACCACAACAGGGTCCCAGGATATGAAATTTATATCACGCCTGCCCCAGGCTTGTTACAAACGACCGGTTGTCTCTTATGGAGCTAGCTAGGAGCCGTAGTTGTCTAGCAGCTGGGGGTTCACTACCAGATGACTCATGCCAGAGCTATACCGACCCAGCGGCCTATAGGAAAACCACGCAGCTAACTCATTAAACATGCACTCAGTTTTTAAACGCTATACATGTACATACAACAAAAGCGTTTGGCTGTGCTAATATAAACTAGAACGCCCGAAGCATTTTAAGATGTCTCGGGATTGCGTTGGACGTTTGGATTTATTATCTCGGTATTTCAGATTTATCATGCCGCTAAGGCACAGTGCATGCAATGGTTCATAATTATGTATAGTGCTTTTATAATGCCAATTACGATTTACGAACAGCAAGTACAAGACAGTTACGGAAGATTTTAAGATTTTCACAAGACGCCCAGAAACCCTTCTAATCGAAAACCCGTAGTAAAGATTCATTTCTTAGTGTTTGTTTTTACTTAGAAATAATTTATTTAAGCTAAAATGGATAAGGAAAAGGATAAGCCAACATGTAAATAGATTTTTTTTAAAATGCCTTTGAGGAAGATCCTCCAGAGATCGAAACGTCAGGCCTTCCAAACTCCAAGCACGTTTTATATTTCATCATCATTATTTTGGATGATGAGCAGTTTACAGGGATGTGAGTGGTTACACAAAACAGCATGAAAACATCAACGAAAACGCTGAAATTTATAAGATTCTATACAAAATTATACTGATGTACAGAGCAGGTGTATGCCTTCACAAAAGCTGAAATACTGAGTTAAAATCTTAAGCAAAAACAAAATTCGGAAATTGGATTAGAATATTAAACCTCACTTCCCTAAGTTTATTACTGTATCTAATCTATACTGTATTAATTTATCCATTTATCCATTTCCTTATTTTATAATATGGGCTAGAGTTGAAATATGAAAATGTAACGCTCATACTGATATACATGTGTAAGCATAGCTGTAGCAGCATATAACATGGGCCTAATGCAACTTGATATGACCGCTGAGATTCATAAGAAAAAAAATTATGTTGGAAGAAAATGATTAAAGTCGTAAATTATTCTTGGCGCGCCACTTGAGGAGATAGCTGTGGAAAGGCGGGCATGCACTGCAGGGGATGAACGCCTTGAACTTTGATGGGAAGAGAGAAAGAGGGAGGAGAGAGCCAGGCTAGAACTGCTTGTCAACCGGTGAGCGACAGCTGCGAATGCGATCACGGTACGTACGGTAGTAATATAGTACATGGATTCAACATGATGCTCCAGGGATCACCAGACCATACACCGACTACATTTTTCAATTGATCCATCCCCCGTGACTCTGCACCAGGCATGAAGGGGACAACTCTCTGGGTTTGACCGGTCCCTGCTGCTGAAAATTATTCATGCGCTAGCTGCGTATACATGTATATATCGTTCGCCTGCAGGATAAAATATTCTTGTGCCGATCCCACTTCTGACACCACGGGAAAACCCTCAAGCAAACAAAAACACAGAGAACAATCGGATGACAACATAAACGCGGAGAGCAAAGATTAAACTTAAAGGACTAATTCTGACTAATTCTTTGAGACTTTGACAAAGATTCTGCTATACATAGGCTAGAAACGTGAGGCCCCCATTTAATCATAGGCATTAGACATTAAGCCTACACATTAATTCAGGGCTAGATTTCACAAAAACTCTTTTAGATTGAGTTGTCAGAATCACCATCGTGATTCGCATTGTGACATCACACTTTGCATTAATAGCAATTAGGATGTATCCCCATTTTTTAAGACTCGAGGGCCTATCTAAGTGTTTCGTGAAATTTATCCTGGTCATTATTTTGGTTGATGGGCAGTTTCCAGCAGTTTATTACTTGGTCTGTCTACTACGGTGGAAATCGTTGGTTGGGACCGATTTTATTTTGCGAAAACAATCCCTATACTACCGAACATCGAGCGTACTAGCCATCGGCAACATTTAATAGGCATATATACCAAGCAGGTCTTCACATAGGTTAAATGCATATAAATGTATAGCAACACGCCTATGACTAATATTAGACAACAAAACAATCCACCAGACTTTTCAATTTTTGCTTAAAGGTATAATACATGATTGGTAAAGGTCACAGAACAGCACCTATACTTTGATCCAGCATGCAGGGGCCTACATTAAATACTAAGCCTGTGAATTTAAGCTCAATTGGACATCTGAGTCTCGAGAAAATAGCGAACACTTACCCCGAGATCAAAACTGTTTTCGGTCATAATTATTTCTGGATAAATACACCATTTCAGGCGGAAATATCTGAACGGTATTCTACCAGCACCATCTTCATACCCTGAAAGTTATAGGTAAATCTGTGAACATTTCTGTTTGGGCATGTTACCAATCTTGTTGGCCTATACTGTACACCTTTAAGTACTATGAAGGCCCTTTTTGAATTCACACTGAAAATCCAACGAAATTTTATCATCCTTTACAACAACAACAAAAACGATTGCATCGGAGGAGTATAATGTAATCCCACGACAGGTATATACGGTTCATTAAAGACAGCTCAAGGTAATTTCAAAGAACGGAATCAACATGCGGAATGAAAAGTCGCTCAGTACGCATTGCACAGAAATGTCAAAATCTATAACCCTAGTTGGTTTAAAGGTAATATCATACTTTGGTTTTTATCAATGAAATGCAGATTCATGGGCAAAAATATCAAGACAGATACAGTAACAGTCATCTGTGAAATTCCCAGTCCCATGCATACGGCGCCCACTTTTTTTGAGAGAACAGTGAAAAAAACCCACACAAGGCATATATTTTGACAAGCTTTTTACAAGATTTTTTATCTTTCGAAGATCAAAATTTGTTTTTGGGAATTGTTTTGACTCTTTTCTGAATGAATACAGCATTTCAGGCAAAAAAAAGTCAACAGTATGTTTCTACCATCATCATTCTTTATACACTGTAAGAGATAAATCTATGAGGATTTCTGTTTCAGTATATGAATTGCTACCAAAGTATGAAAGTATATACCTTTAACACTGCCAAGGTCTCCAAGTTCAAGTGATATTTTTATCTGCAGCCTTCTTGGAATTTTGACAGCTATGACCCTCAAATTCACAAGATTGTCCATAAATGTCACACAATATCTGCAAACTAGTGCGCGGATAGCATTCTATACATCACATCTTTAGCCTTCGATAAAGATCCTGCTATAGGATCTAAACGTGTCAGTCCCTCCTAACTCCAAGTATTTAATAAATTACAGGTCATTATTTTGGGCCGATGAGCAGTTTACAGCAGTTTATTACTTGTTTTGATCGACCTTAAATGGTTTAGAACAAAAATTCAAAAATCACCGCAGCCCACCTCAACATTACAATAATAGTTGTATATCCGAGTCAACAGAAAGAACTGTCTAAGTTAAAGGTAATATCATACTTTGGTTTTTATCACAGAAATACAGATTCATGGGCAAAAATTATCAAGACAGATACAGTAACAGTCATCTGTGAAAATTTCAGTCACATCCCATACAGTGCCCACTTTATGAGAAAACAGTGAAAAAACAACCAAAGCATTTCTTAAGTCTTTTCTCTTTCATTTTTGATCTTTTTAAAGATCAAACAGATTTTCGGTCTTCATACCCTGTAAGTTATACGTAAATCTGCAAACATTTCTGTTTTGGTTTCTTACCAAAGTATATATGATACTACTTTTAATGATTTGTTTTGATTCGTTTGTTACTCGTTTGGTGTTAATGTGAAAGTGCAATTTGTTGTGTGTTTTTTTTCATGGCATTTTGACCGATGAGGTGTTAAGCACACTATGACATTTACGCCCAAGTGAAACGCCATGCTGTTTTAAGCCAGGCACTTTCACGGTAAATCCGTCTCCACACTAGACTTGCTTCCAGTCTTGCGAGGGCAAAAAAACACAACCACAAATCCCCACAAACAAACAAACACTCCAACGGATCGTATACTGTACACGAAAGTTAGTAAAACTGATTGTGTGGTCCATTTACAGATTGTGGGTTTCAAGTCCATAAGCATGATACGTCTTGTGTCCTTGGGCACGACACTTTACTCTGTCTGCATCAACCAGGCGCAAATGGGTAAATGTGAGGGAAGAGATGCCTTTATGCTTGATGATCGTGTGCTTTCAACACGGAATTGTGATATTTCTGGAGTGTCACATTTGGCACAGTGACCAGGAATAATAAAATGGTATACATTACCAGATATTGGCACTATGTCAGTTCATGGTTATTTTTAAACCAAATGTGTTATAGATGTTGACATTTCTATATGCAATGCCAATGTGTACTGAGGTTTTTTTCCATTCCGCATTGTGATTCCGTGTACGCAACCAAATAACATCATATTCAACCAAATGGGTTGCCCTTGATCATGTGCACTGACTTACAACAACAAAATATGTAGACTTGGAGCAAAGTCGTTCGAAGTCGCGTTGATTGTCTCTTCTTTCACGTAACTCTCGCGAAACCGCTCTAATTTCTCGCGAGACTCAAGGCTACGACGAGAGCTCGGCTCTCGGCTGGGGAGTTCTTGTCGAGTGCTACCGAGCCGAGAGCTGAACTCTCGCCGTAGCCAGGCATGAGACTCGCGAGAAAGTAGAGCGGTTTCGCAAGAGTTGCGTGAAAGAAGAGACGATCACCGCGACTTCGAACGACTCGACTCCAAGTCTACAAAAATATGGCATGATAAGTTTTCTGAATTCCATCGCAGCAACACATTCAGGATATTGTAGCTAGATGTGGATGGATATTTCCTGATTGTGACATGGACATAGCTACTCATACTATAAAAAAATATTCGTCCAAAACACAACAAACTGCGCCTATGTAAATGTTAAATGTGCCCCTATCCAACTGTGTCCGGGGACAGAATTACCCATGCATGTAAAACTGTTCCCCGGACAACTGTGCACGGTCACATCCGTGTAAATGTGTCCCTGAACAACTATACATGGCCACAACTGCAATGTGACGGGGAGAGATCACACACAAAATGAGAATTATGAAAGCTCTTATGTGACTTGAACAAGTCTATGACCTTTGGCGTCCCAATACGAACAACGTCCATATTGGCCATATACGAGCTACATGTACATGTAGGCCTATAAACGTACACATCATGGCGACGTGCTTAATCAATATGGCAAGCAGACAGAAAAAAAAGAAAAACTAGATATCAAAAGTAAAACGACTCCAAATAATATGACGCACATAATCTGCATTTTCGAGACGAGTAAATACCACGATTTATGTTGAGCAGCCTTTCGGTTGACCAGGTGCGATTAAAGATGCACTTACGCGTGTACAGCAGATTTTTAGAGTGGACATACAAATCTTGATGTCAATTGGTATAATGTTTTTTATAAAGAACTGCAAAGCCCGCGATCATTCCAGTAAAAGCATCGCGGCGATCACAATCTTACAACGGATAAAAACAAAGTCGAATGATTTATACTTGGAGTTGGGAAGGCCTGGGTCGATTTCACGAAGCCCTACGATCATTCGTAACTCGAGTTACGAAGGATAACCCACCGTATCCCCGTATCCTATGTAGGGCTGCAATGCATTAATAACTCCTACGATTGATACATGTAGAAAGTTACGATGAGTTTGGTGAAATCGACCGTGCACCTATTTCGATCCGAGCAGGAGATTTTCTTCAGTTTGAAAAATGACTCGGACATCAAATCATAAATATTGTACCGTCATAAAAAACCGCACTTTTCAGTTATTTATAAGTTATTAGGCCTAATCCCCACCACCAACGGAAAACTCCCACTCTTTTTTTTTTCAGAACTCAATCAATTCCGACAATAGCCCTTTTTCAACAAATGGAACGATCAATTTTTTTCTGTGGACAACCAACTCAAAATAGGGTTGGCCCTTTTCCACATTCCTAAAAAAAATGTAAAACAAAAAAATAAGTAAAGTAAAAGAAAACATTCTGTGGCATGGTCCGTGGGCACGGCTGCCGCGGAGCAAACATGCCTCAACGTCACGCGTGCTTGATTTTGACTTTGTTCTGCCGTTTTGTGGGATATTCCAAGGCAATTATAATAAAGCAACTTTCCAGAAAATGATTGAGCACACGTGCACTGGAATTGAACGAAGAGGTAACAATACAATCATACTAGTCACTGCGGAGAACGTGGACCCAAAAAACCGGGGGCATTCAAAAGTGCCAAATCGAAAAACTCCGAAGAATGAAAAAGCTATGGCGAGGGATGGTCGTGGGCGGGCTTTTGTTCATTCTATTAAAGGTATGATTGGTAAAGGTCACAGAACAGCACTCACTCACACTTTGCCTGATCAAACCAGTGCATGACATGATAAACTTGTGAAAATTTGAGCTCAATCGGACATCCGAGTCACGAGAAAAAAGAAGAAGCGAAAACCCGTCTCAATTTTGCATAACGAAAGAGAAATATTCACAGATTTCCCTATAACTTAAAGGGTATAAAGATGGTGATGGTAGAAACATACCGTTAAAATTGTTCCGTCTGAAAGGCTGTATTTGTCCAGAAAAGAGTAAAACCAGTGACCAGAATCTTTTAAAGATAAAAAAAAAAAAGAACAGACTTGTGGCGTTTTTCACTGTTTAATCAAAAAGTGGGCACCATGGGACTGAAATTTTCACAGATGACTGTTACTGTATCTTCCTTGATATTTTTGCCCATGAATCTGTATTTTTTGACAAAAACCAAACTATGATATTCCATGTAAACGCTACAATATTCAAAATCAAATCTACAAGTACAGGTATACATAATGTACTTACGCATTCCTCAATGATTTTGGAACTTATATATTATGAACGAATAGGTACACATCATTTCTGTTGGCTCTCCCCCTCCCGCCTTTCTCAGTCTGTGGCTGAACCACCTCTCCTTTGCCACGTACTTGCGAGCTCAGTTTGTGGTTTCAGAATCGGACCATGTTGCCTGTGTGTGGCATTATACGCGTTGTGTGTGTGCTACATGATGAATATTGCGTCACGCACAGTGTACATTTAATATTGAATTCCATTAATCATTATACAAACATGTAGAGTATTTAAGCATAGAGCTAGGAATGATTTAAGGAAGCAAATACTGTATAGAATAAACCGATGTAGCCTTGCTCCACGTTGTTTCCTCACGCTAATACTATAGTAAATACGACTAAATGCATGCATTACTATGTCGGGCATATTTTTGAACTGTTTGATTTTTTTCAAATACATTCATTTCGAGCATCGTTCGGTAAGCCATTACTTTTGTAAATGGTGTATATTGCTTATTTGTAGCCATGCTCGAATTTAGTCGAATTTATTTATTTTATCTATTATAATAGGACTCAGACTCAGACTCATTATTTTTCCGCTGACATTCATAACTTTTTCTTTGCCTTTTTGTGGGTGTAAGGCGGGGGGTGAAGTGTGGAGTACTCAGTAGTGGTATTTTACCTGTGGACATATGACAAAAGGGACAATTATTGTGGTCCACACTTGAAAAGCATAATGTACAAAGTACTACAAACACAATGGAGCTGCTGCGCAAGAATCCAAACAAAATACTTGGGGAGGTCGTTTTTGGAGCACATATTGCAAAGATTGGAAGTGGGATAACTTTTTTATTTGGGCACCGATTTTGTTCCAAATTGTCTTAAATTGTCATTCGTGTGCCTCAGTTTCGGTTTTTAATTCGAAATTAAGAGTTTGCTTCTTTATTTTCTTTTTATATTGATTTTCTAAGAGTTGGTCGAAGTCTCAGAATTTGGGTTATTCTGTGGTAGGCCCATGACTGTTTTGAGTGCAACTCAAAATTCGTCCATGATATATTCTTAGTTTTTAAATTGACATGAAGTGTCAAGTTTGCTCCCAATAATCCACCAGTTTTCGCCTTTCATAGGGCACAATGAGTATTTTTTATGAACTTGAGTTTGTCCTAAAATGCTCAGTCTGTGACACCAAGGATTTTCCATTTTCTCTTCATAACTGATACAATTTACTTCAATCTAATGAAAAAATTTATTTTTACAAACATCAAACTAATTCCGATTGTGAAAATAGCTGTAAAAACACAAAACACGTGCTGGATGTAAAATGAGAGTGTTAATTAAAAAGCTATCTGCCCCTGCGACCACGGCCATCTTCCGCCAACAGAGGACGCACTTTTGCTCAGTTTGTGGTTTTCAAACATTTGGCGAATGCCATCCTCGAACAACAACTTGTCTTGATGATCATACCCATGCAAAACACCATAGGAACAATACGGTCGACAATGTGTTCAAGTTAATGTGTTAATTGTGTTTCGTTGTTCAGTATTTTGTTCTTCCCTCTCGGGTTGTTTTGATCAACCTGATACATCCTAAATGACGTTTTGGAGGGAGACGGACCGGTGTTTTCAAATCCAAATACATGATATAGTGGTCCTTTTTACATGATTGTGCATAATTACGTGAACTCAGATTACAGGCTACCAGACAATTATTCTGCGCGGATATATATCGCAGGTGGTAGACATTTTCCCTAATTAAATGTCATAATCATGTACATATAACGAGAATTGATAAGATCGGCAGGGTGTTGGCCGCGGTGTGGATAGAGATCTTACTTAGATGGAAACTTCAAGCTTCTAATATGTGGTAATTTAAATCCGCAAAAAGAAACTGTTGCGCAATTGTTTTAAAACATGTTAATTATAAATCTCAGTCAAGTTTAAAATGTCACTGTTATTTTACTTGGCTTACAACAAGAGAAAGTAAATGTCTATAACACCAATCTGACGACTCAATATAACTAGATAGATGTTTATATTATATTTGTTTCAATTATTCAAATAAATAATTTATCTACTATTTCACTGATTATTTTATCGATTCAATCGAGTCATTTTACTTCAAAGTATTTAATGCTCAAGGGTTCCAGGGAAGGTTTTTCAATTGTGTGAAAATTAATGCAGCGTGTATAGACACTTCATATACTGCTAGGTCAGTATGGGAATACAGAAAATAAAGTACAAGACAAAACAACATTGACGAACCTCAAGTAAAGAGCATGTAAATTTACAAAGACCATAAGCGTGAAATTCACATAGGCATTATCTTCAACACAGACAATAATCCGACAGCGTTTAAATAAACAAAATTGTTATGTTCTTGACAGTTATAAACTTAAAACAATATTGTGTAGTAGGACGCCCAACTCAAAAACACCGCCGTTTTAAAAACGTTGGCCCATTTTTACCGAGAATCAAGATTGGCGAGCCTTTGATATTTTATTCAGCAGCCTGGTGAGTCCCTTAAATAAACTGTAATTTTGTCAGGACCACAGAAAATTATATAAACATGCTCAGAGTTCCAGAAACAGACGTAAGGATTTTAGCATGATCTTTTTTCACTGGAGGCTAATAATTGGAAAATGAATTTCAAAAAATAGTAGAATACATTAATAGAAGGCAACAATGTGCCTCTCCGTTTGTTTTTTGTTCAAGGTGGCTTCTGGTACATGTTACCGGTAACAAAAAATGGTCCTAATGACCAGTCAGTGCAGTCGAGTTTGAGTTTCCCATGGGCCTGTGTGTTTAGTTAATAATCCAGAGATTTGACACCCAGTCATTGTATAATGTTATGTAAAAGAAGTCTACAGGTGGCAGGATTTCGTGACCTTGGAAAGTTGGGGTCAACAATCTCAACATACACTGTATCTGAAACCAGTTGTTTTTGAGCTAGGACAAAGTCTTGTCAAAACCTAACTCAACAAAAACAAAACAGGACTGTATTGTTTGTCTGTTTATAAATAGAGCAAAGCAGATTGTTCTATATTCGTTTTTTTCGAGACAGAAGTAACTTATTACTCGACAAATTGTACTCAAAATCTATGCTGAAGCCCTTGCACAATTGTCGAATTGTTGTCCGTAAAGGACATGGCAATGTGAGTTTAAGATCGGTCAAATCAAGCCGCTGCAAATTTCTTTGAATGTAGACTTCATGTCAGTGTGTTAAGTTAACTTAAATGCTCAGTATGCTAATTTGTGTACAGGAAAATTGCAGTGTTTAGCAAAACTAAGTTCTTAAAGGTAGTATCATATTTGGTAAGAACCAAAACAAAATGTTCACATGGTTTACGTATAACTTACAGGGTATGAAGATGGTGGTGGTAGAAACACATCTATATAATTGTTCTGCATGAAATGGTGTATTTATCCAGAAATTAGTAAAACAACGACCAAAAATCTGATTGATCTTTTAAAAGATCAAAAATAAAAGAGAAAAGACTTAAGAAATACCGTGGGCGTTTTTTACTGTTTACTCAAAAAGTGGGCACCGTATGGGGCTGAAATTTTCACAGATGACTGGCATTGTATCTTCCCTGATATTTTTGCCCATGAATCTGTATTTCTTTAACAAAAACCAAAGTATGATATTACATTTAAACGCCACAATATTCAAAATCAAATCTATAAGTATACATAATGTACTCACGCATTCCTCAATGATTTTGGAACTACAGTATATATTATGAACGAACGGGTACACATCATTTCTGTTGGCTCTCAGACTTAGTGCATAAACAATGAAGCCATTTTAAGAACTGGGCCGTTCATAAACAGACCTGCACAATGACCAAGGCCGCTTCTATTTTAGATCTTTTGTAGTCTGTAACCATTGTAGCTCTATGGTATAACTGTAGTCATGTGTACACAGTAGTACCAAAACTCATTACGTGTACGTGTGCCAGTATCAGGCATTGTATGTGTTTTTCTACCATGTTTTCGTTCACCATTGGCCATCCGTTTTAAAAACAACAACATGGCTGCCGTGTCCTTCCGTGGCCGTGCATTAATGGCCATAGCAACATGTACTTTACTACTCCTTGCTGGACTACAGATCCGACAGCATCTGTTGCGGCTGAACACGACTATGTCTTTGTCAAACATTCTGACTTTTACACCATCAACTGCCATATGTTACGGAACTACATGTATTCCAGAATCAGCTTTGTTACTGCGGGTGAGTCATTATTCATATCGACGTAGGCCTAGCTGGTTGTCCAACCCTTCAAACCGTGCCTTATCTAGATGGACAAAGCATGGGGAAACCTCCATCTTCGTCCCGGGCAGTGAACCGCCTCGTGACATTACTATTTTTATGGACGTGGAATCCAACCCTGGTCCTGCCTGTGACGTTTTACTATGCGAATCTGCAAGCAAAAACGAATCCTGTTGTGAAGTTCTCCTACCGACCCTGTCTGTTGGTGAGGGTCTTACGCAACATAGAATTCAGTACTCTTTGCAACAGCTTTTGAATTTACGATCATCGTCCTACCGTTTGTGCCCACAACAATTGTCTACGGTTAAACGTAATGGTCTACTACGTAAATGCAGAGGGAAAAGAGCAGGTAAACGGACCCAAGCAAGAAGAGCTGGATATGCCACTGTGGACAACTTGACCACTTCAACATATCAACATGGTCAAACTAGTTTATCTCAGGAATCTACTATTCAAGTTATGATTGGAAGGAGAAAAGGGGAAATCCAACACCTTAATCCCAACAGACAGCGGGCAAAGTTAGCAAATCTGGTTGCTTTGACTAGCAAGCCCATCGGTCGAGTGGAGCAGCACCCTTGCCTACCACGCTTTTTGTTGACTAATGCCAGATCAGTGCTGAATAAATTAGACGAAGTCGGGATGGTTCTCAATACTAACCAGATTGATATCGCAGTAATAACGGAATCCTGGATTTCAACAAGTACTGCACCCGAACAGTTTGCAATAGCGGGATACAACGCCTTCAGTGCATGTAGACCTAAGAGAGCAGGGGGCGGTGTTCTCATCTATGTCAAGGACAATTTCTCGTCCCTACCCATCCAGGACATAACTGTACCACCGCAAATTGAGGGAGAATGGATCTTGGTACATCATTCCAAACTACCCAGGAGTGTCCCCGCGATTGCTATTTTTGCAGTGTATGTTGCACCAGACTCACCTCACATTGACTTAGTGCACCAGCACATTGTTTCAACAATGGACCATCTATTGACTAGTAGGCCAAATATTGGTCTGGTTATCTTAGGTGATTTTAATCAATTCGACATTTATCCAATATGTAATGGAAATAACCTTAAACAAGTTGTTTCGAAGCCTACTAGAGAGAATGCCGTATTGGATTTGATAATTACCAACTTTAGTAATCAGTATCATAATCCTTTGATTGTACCACCAATTGGGAAAAGTGACCATAATTGCATATTGTGGGAGCCTTGTAGATACTCTGTGCCAAACAAACTTAGTAAAAAATTTGTTCGGCCAATGACCGATTCAAGCGTACGAGCTTTTGCACATTGGATACATGCCCAAAATTGGCATGAAATAACAAGTGTTGAGTCTTGCCAACTCAAAGCTGACGTTTTCTACGAAACGATTAACCAATCAATTGATTTATATTTCCCCATTAAAACTGTCAAGAAATTCTGTAGTGATAAACCATGGTTCAATGATCGCATTAGAAAAACAATTTTGAGCAGACAAAAGGCATTCATTAACGGTGATCAAAGTAAATACCGTCTCCTCCGTAATAAGGTTAATCGCCAACTATTAGCTGCCAAACAATCATTCTATGCCGGAAGGGTTCGCAGGTTAAGGAAAACTGACCCGGCAGGGTGGCATCGACAAATACGCAATTTAACTAATTTAGGGAATGGTGATTTAACCATCAATATTGAAGGTACCGATCCAGATGACACTAAATTGATTGCTAACAAAATAAATGATTGTCTCGCTAACTTTTCTCAGACCCAGGTTCCGATCAGTTTACAGGACCTTCCAGCTTATTTGCCTAGTCCATCTACCCTTCCAGAAATTCAACCATGGGAAACTTATAAAGAAATCAGGAAAATTTCAGTTAACAAAGCCGGGGGTCCAGATAACATACCAGCTAAAATTCTTAAGGAATTTGCATACGAACTTTGCACACCTGTAACCGATATTCTGAATTCATCTTTCAGACAAGGTGTTGTTCCATGGCAGTGGAAGCAGGCTAATGTAGTGCCTGTCCCTAAAACACAACCTCCTACTTTGCAGAAATTGAGACCAATCTCACTTACCCCCTTACTGGCTAAGGTTGCTGAAAGCTTCATATGTAATTGGATAATGCACTCAATTAATTCTAATTTGGATACTAGGCAATTTGGAAATCGTAAAGGCATCTCTACAACTCACTGTATTATTGACATATATCATTATTTAATTTCTGGGGCTAATAATCCCAATAACATTAGCACTTTGATTCTCACCGATTTTAGTAAAGCATTTGATACTATCGATCATAAGGTTGCTATTAGCAGCCTTCTTGAACTTGGGGCACCTCCTTCTGCTGTGAAGTGGATAGCAAGTTTTCTTACAGAACGTCAGCAAAGGGTTCGTTATAAGGGATGTTTGTCAAATTGGGAAACCCTGTCTGGAGGAGTGCCCCAAGGAACTAAACTTGGTCCAGTGATCTTTTTAGCTTGCATAAATAATGCCCTTGATTGCAGTCATAATAAATGTTGGAAATATGTCGATGACCTCACCTTAGGGGAAACTAGATTAATTAACAAATCAAGTAATCTCCAAGCTGATCTTAATCAATTGGATGAATGGTCTAAAAGTAATGGGTTTTCTTTGAACCCTATTAAATGCAAAGCTTTTCAAATTTATTTTGGTAAGAAAAGTGTTTTGGATACTTCATACTATGTTTCTAATATGCAATTACCGATTGTCTCCAGTGTTAAATTACTTGGAATTACGCTCCAGAGTAACTTAAAATGGAACAGCCATATCACTGAAATCATTAAGAAAGTTAACAAAAAACTGTTCATGCTTCGTAAACTCAAGGTAACCGGATTAAACACAGATGAGTTAATTATTATTTATAAGGGTTACATTCGCCCTGTCATGGAATATGCTGCCCCTGTTTGGCACTCGTCATTAACATTGGCTCAATCTGATAAATTAGAACTTACTCAAAAACGTGTTTGTCGCATTGTACTTGGTACTAGGTATGCTAATTATAAACAAGCCCTTCTTGATTTGAAATTAGAAAGCTTGTATGAAAGGAGGTTAAATCTTTGCTCTAAATTCATTCTTAAAACTTATAAATCTAACAAATTTAACGACTGGTTCCCTAAATCCAACAAATGTCATGCAATGACTTTAAGATCAACTCGTTTATTTCACAAGCACCATGGTGCTACTAACAGATTCAAAAATAGTCCCATCCCCTTTTTAACTGGAATGTTAAATTCCACTCTTAATGACTGACTGACATCTTATCTTTTAAGTTGATTGTCCTGCATTTTTTGATATTGTGTGTATGAGTCCACCTAGTATTTTTGTGTTCTGCGTGTACATTATTTAAATCTTTTCTTAGTTTGTGTTTTGTAAATTTCTTTTAAAATTACTTTCTTTGTGTGTTATATTTTTAAAGTGATATATGTAAATTTTTACTGATGTAACCACGGTGCAATTCAACCTTCGGGTTGCAAGACTTGTGGAAAAATAAACCATGAATAATAATAATTGTATTTCCAGCACTATTGAGGAGAGTTATGCATGTATTTGACTCGAATATCAACATTCCTCTCCATTTTCAGAGTCCCTTTAATATTATGTCCATGACCCCACCGACATCTAGCACACAGCCACACAGGGCACAGCGGCAAGACTGACACATTATACACCGCTTTCCTGCATGCTGTTAGACCGCCGACCGCAAAATATAACAAAATTCTGATTTTACAAACACCACCACAGGCTACTACTAGTACATGTACTAGTACTAGTAACTAGTACATGTACTAGTACTAGTACATGACTACATGTAGTACTATACTATAGTAGTACTACTAATACTATAGTACTAATACTGTAGTAAGTAGTACCACCCAGACTATAGTTGTACTACTCCTGCAGTCAGTTTGGGTTAGTGTGCTTCATTCCACAAGGATTATTTTCAGACTTCTACAGTAAACTAACTCACCACAGGCTACTACTAGTACATGTACTAATACATGTAGTACTAGTAAATGTAGTACTAGTACTAGTAGTACTATACTTTAGTAGTACTAGTACTAATACTGTAGTAAGTAGTACCAGACTATATTTGTACAACTCCTACAGTCAGTATGGGGTTAGTGTGCTTCAGTCCACAAGGATTATTTTCAGACTCTTCTACACTACAGTAAACTAACTCACCTAAATATGTTGACCAGTTGTGATGTCCTCTTCAATATTACTATCAGCAAGGTTTAACTTGTGGAAAGGCTGGGCTTTGTTTTGCTTTTTTAAGGGAAATTATGGGGGTCTGAAATAGCCCTTGTGGACTAAAAGGCACACTAACCCCGTCAGTATGATAGTGCGTATGACCAAGGAATTATTCCTCCATGTTGTGACAAAAAGTACCAATTTCTAGTTCAATTTTGTCTCCCTTTTCCCTACCTGATTAAGAACAAAATCTAACGGTCAACTATGAGCAAGGGTCAAGGGTCAAACAACAAAGACGATACAAAACAATTACTCATTGTTTACCTGGCAGCAAGTCTGAACTAATTAATTAAAAAATAATTGGCCACTCACTGAGTCAGTGTATACCATTACAATGCACATAATTATAACACTGCTTGATGGACTAAAATTCATCGAGAAAAAAAAGCTACGTGAAGAATTAAGTTATTAATGAATTGCTGGTGTGTGTTTTTTTTCGTCAGATATTATAAATAAATACCTCTGTTATTGGGAGTTTCCAAGCCGGACGGGGATGTTAAAACGTGGCGTGTGCACTGTGAGGTGAAAGTACATGTAGATTCCCTATAGTGCTGCAACTACTGCTATGTAAAACGTCCAAGTCACCAAATCACGGGCGCTAAACCGGCTGAGTTGTTCACTTCACACATCGTGTCATCAGTAAAAAACCTCCAAAAATTAAATCACTTGTTACGAAGTCTTCGCGTGGTAGATCTTGATCATACTTGTAAGTTGCACACACTGCATCAACGTCCACGCAATTTCAGCAGCCATCGAAGGAATCGCGGTAAGAAAATATCGTTGCGTGTAGCACTAGCAGCAACTCTTTACAGCGTACACTACTGTACGTGTACGTAGACATCGTGGTATTTCAGTGTGGCCTGTGATATAGGATCAGTGATCGCCCTCTGAATCGACCCAAGTGCTAGTGAGGTTTGGCAAGCTGACTTGGACCTCCGTTTGGGGATGGCCTGCAGACCGGATGTAGTGTGTTACTCGTCGCCAACTTCCCACAAAATAACAGCCACTATATTTCATGCGGTTAATCCAGTGATTGTCTGTCCCAGTGTATACTTTAATAGATTTCTTGTTTTTCCACAACCTTACACCATTGAAGGTTGGTTAAACAGCTATTGTAACGAAGTACAACTGCACTATAACTGAGTGAAGCACCACACTATAGTAGAACTGCTTGTCTCGGTCACTGCACAAACTATGTAACGTCACCCCACACACATAAGCACCACCACGTCGGTAATATTAATGCACACACAACATGTCACACAGGCCGACGTCTTATGAATTGAATCTTCATTCACATGCAAAAATGTAATACAAGGATGAACCGCGTTGAGTGTGATCCGATGTTGCACGCACAGCAGGAGCTTATTGTCCGGATAAAACGAAGAGTAAACAGTTAAATACCGTTGCTATGGTCAGGAGGTTTCTCACACCCGCCCGGCCCAACGGTAATCGCCCAGGCCATAGCCTATCCCGTTATTTGTAGCGAATCAGTTGCAATCCTAGTTAACAATGACAACAAATCTGACCTTTTTTTCACTCTGGTGTAGGTGTTCCACGCAATCTATTTTAGCCCTTGGGCTGGCATCGGATTTTGTTGACCGGGCCAGTTCAAAAGACAATTGTGTTTTTAAGTACAATTCATTCATTTGAGCTTGGCCCGATGTATACAACAGCCGAAGAAAGGAAAGGGATCAACTGTCCTATTTTCAGTACAAGTAATAAACTGCTGCAAATTGCTCATCAGCCAAAATAATGACCTGGAATTTATCAAAATGATGCTTGGATTTTTTCAGGGTAGAATTTAATTTCTCTCGTGCAATTTTAAGCGCTATTTTCTCGTGACTCAGATGTCCGATTGAGCTCAAAATTTCACAGGTTTATTATTTCATGCACATCAGACAAAGTGTGAGTGCTGTTCTGTGACCTTTACCAATCGTGTATTATACATTTAACCTCTAACTAAGATCAAAACTAATTTCCACGTGGAATTGAACGAGTTGGGTGTTTTTTTTTCAACGTGATGACTCACATTAAGTGCGCGAGAACCGAAACCTTCACAGGTGTGTCATTTTATGTTGCACATTGTACATGTATAGACCTACACCCATACCGGAATGTGTATCCTTGTGGAGACAAGGCTTTGTTCTCGCTCATTTACTATAAATGAACACTCTCCAAAGAGCAGAATTGAAATCGCCCCCTTTTAAAACAGAATCATTTCCTGGGTTGACACTATAGCAAACGTTCCTCATATAAAATACTTGGAAAATCTTGCTGAGACCGTCCTATTATTAGGCCCCAATACACCTTTATAATTTCCCAGTGGAAACATTATTCAGCCTTGTGTGTTCGGCACATGTTGGACCATGCTATCGAATGCTATCCCTTAAAATCAGCAAATTGAATTTGTTTTCCTTGGTCTTATTTCTCCATGATGATGCACGTGCTTGATCTTGCGAATCTTTGATTAATGTTGTACTGCATAATGCTTATGCAGTCAGATCGCATTTGAAAGTTACTGGTACCAGTTTAAATACGCGTATTTTGCTTTACACGGGCATCAATTAAAAAGTCCTAACACAAATACAGCCAAGACATAATAACTTAGGGATGTATGTAGCTTTCGCAAACGTTCAAGTTCCACAATCCTTAAAAACTAAGTATTTTTCGTATAATGAGGGCGTTCAATCTTCGGGAACAATTATTGCATTAATAAACGCCTTCATCACCCAAAATTCTTGAACTATTTGTTATTTTGCTATCTACATGTAATATTTTAAGGTTGTTTTGTCCCAAAGATTTTTTTCTTTTGATTTACCCCCTCTAGTGACCTGATATAGCGCCCTCACAGGACCAGTACGTGACACCATGCTGACGTCTTAAGGACGGATGTGGTTAAAAACCACGAGAGACTTTCGCATGACATTCTGGGCATAATAAAAAAAAAACAATTTCCTATTGTCACGCCAACAAAAGCAATTCATCAAAATTTTAATTGAGGTACTGTACGGGATTTGTAACATACCCAAACAGAAATGTTCACAGATTTAACTTTCAGGGTATGAAGATGCATGCTGGTAGAAACATGCCGTTTGAAACATTTCCCCCTGAAATGGTGTATTTGTCAAGAAATTAGTAAAACAAAGACCAAAAACAGTTTTGATCTCGGGGTAAGATCAAAACCATTCTGTATGTTTTATAAGAAATATTTAGTCGGGCTTCCGCCATTTTCTCGTGACCCAGCTGTCCGATTGAGCTCAAAATTTCCACAGGCTTCTTATTTCATGTACATGCTGGATCAGACAGTGTGAGTACTGCTCTGTGACCTTTACAAATAGTGTACTTTTAAAGGTAGTATCATACTTTGGTAAGACACCGAAACAGAAATGTTCACATATTTACGTATAATTCACAGGGCATGAAGATGGTGGTGGTAGAAACATACCATTAACATGTTTCCGCCTGAAATGGTATATTTATCCAGAAATTAGTAAAACAACGACCGAAAATCTTTGTGATCTTTTAAAAGATCAAAAAATAAAAGAGAAAAGACTTAAGAAATACTGACGCTGTTTTTCACTGTTTTCTCAAAAAGTGTGCACCGTATATGGAACTGAAATTTCCACAGATGAGTGTTACTGTATCTGTCTTGATATTTTTGCCCATGAATAGGCCTATGTATTTCTTTGATCAAAATCAAAGTATGATATTACCTTTAAGAACTGCAGTGTATGAAATCATAATACATGTATAGGCCTAATGTAGACGAACAACCCGGCCCACGTATTCAGTACATGCATCACTATAGCAGAACTTACACATACTGAAATTGTACTAACTGTATACTGATAGTGAGTGTGGTTTATGGTATGAACAAAAATAGATGTTATTGCATTGACGGATTTCACAATAACAATAAAAAGCACGTTGTGCTGCTACGGCTGACTGGGTTTCTTTAATTAAACACTCATCCCCCATGCAAAGCTTACAGCCTTTCAAGGATACACATTTCTATGCACTTATTGGCTTACACGCTGAGCTGGATGTTAGAAAAACCCACCAACATACGTAATAAAAATCCTTAATAGGCCATAAAATTATAATGGGGCTTTGAGTGGATAAGGATGTAATGGGTTATGTTATTCCGTATATCAAAAATTTGGATTGGTTTTCCAATAAATGAATCATAATTACAAATTGGCAGTTGGCGACGTGCATGTGTCAGTGTTGGCAAACGGGTGTAACTAAATTTACACCATTTTTGAATTTTGAGATTCAACGGTTCTACTTCTAGGCAAAGTGAGGGCGCTTTTTCCATTGGGCGAAGTCTCAAGTTCATACGATGCATCGTTTTAAGGCTAGCAGTCATGTAGGAACGTGGGTACCACAACAACCTCAACACCTAAGCACATCGTGGACCTCAACAGCCTTAACATGTAGGAACATGGGTACTGGTACCTCAACAACCTCAACACCTAAGCACATCGTGGACCTCAACAGCCTAAACATGAAAGAACATGGGTACTGGTACCTCAACACCTTAAACAACGTGGAGTCCTTATGCCTTAACATGTAGGAACGTATACCTCAACAACATTTTAAACAACGTGGACTCTTCAGCCTTAGGAATTAACGAATACCTCAACAACCTCAGCACCTTAAACAACGTGGAATCCTCAGCCTTAATAATATGTAGGAACGTATACCTCAACGACATTTTAAACAACGTGGAATCTTATTAACATCAGTAGGAGCATGCAGGGTACCTCAACAACCTCATACTCAGCATTAACATGGAGGAAACCATAGGAACGTGGGTACCTCAACAACCTCGACGCCTTAAACAACGTGGAATCCTCATCAGAACATCAGCAACGTTGGGATTCAACAACCTCAACATCTACGAGCTCGTGAAAACCTCACTTGAGATTGAGAGCCTTAACATGGATGTAGGAAGATGGGTCCCTCATCGACCTTGGCTAGTCGACGTCTAATTAGTATAACAGGTGAAAACCAGAGCCCACCTCTACAGCCTCAACTCCTACGAACTTGATACCTCAAGAAACTGTGCACTAGTAAAGGAGGTTGAGTTGAGGAGAAGGGGAAACGTGGTTCTAACTCCAAGTTGCGTCCAGCCTGATCCTCCTGAAGATGACCAGAGCCAAAATTATAGCCAAATCCATGCCAAGAGCGTCTGGTTGAAACCCCTCGTAGAACCACACACTTACCACACCTTTACCCCAAACAGTCATTCGCAAAATGCATGTCGTCAAATCATAGATAAGTGGCAGTGTCTATAGACAAAGCAAACCTGAAACCATTATTATTCAAGATCAGACATGCATTCCATTTAAAGTCCTATCAGATGTGTGATTTCTGTGATGCATGGCAGAATTCTAATGGCAAGAGCTGACTGACGGTTGATTGAGTTAAAGGTGCAGTACAGGATTGGTAACAAACCAAAACAGAAATGTTCACAGAGTTACGTACAACTTTCATGGTATACAGATGGTGATGGTAGAAACATACTGTTCAAACTTTTCTGCCTGGAAATGTGTATTTATCCAGAAATTTGTCAAACAAAGACCAAAAACAGTTTTGATCTCGGGGTAAGATCAAAACCATTCTTAATGTTTTATAAGAAAAATTGAGTCGTGTTTTCGCAATTTTCTTGTATAATCTCAGATGTCCGATTGAGCTCAAATTTTCACAGGTTTATTATTTCATGTACATAATATTGGAGCAGACAAAGTGTGAGTGCTGTTCTGTGACCTTTACCAATCATGTATTACACCTTTAAGTGCACGAGTTCGTATTGCAATGCCCCTAGTGGTATACTACGGTAGAACGCTGGAGACACATTGGCAGTTCGTTTCACACATGGCGGCACCTTGTGGCAAGTGTGGCATCGAGCTGGTGAAATATTGATGATGTTACGTGATTGCGTTTTGCCAGGGAATAATATTGAGGCAACTGCTATCATAGCAAAAGCACAGCTGCACTACTATAGAGAAGGGTTGAGAGCTAGTCTAGAAGGCCATGGCCAGGGGATTTGGGGACGAACAGAGAATGACATCAACACATTCCTCTCATGACACGAAAAACAAAACGAGCTAGCCTGATGACACAGAACAGTATCTCCCAAGGGTAGAATACAGGTGATGCATGTCTACAAGGGTGCATGCGAACACCGGACTATACGGGTCGTTTGCTAGACTTTAAAGGTATAAAACATGATTGGTAATGGGCACAGAATAGCACTCTGATCCAGCATGTACATGAAATGATAAACCTGTGAAAATTCGAGCTCAATCGGACATCTGAGTCACGAGAAAATTGTGAAAACTGTCCCAATTTTTCTTATAAAACATAAATAATGCTTTTGAGCTTACCCCGAGTTCAAAACGGAGTAATTGCAGAATACCCCGCCACGCGAGAATTACCCTTTTTAAATGGTTGGCTACGATGTAAGAGACGTGGTACGGTGCATTAGCAAACCAGCGAATTATTAAATGGGCGAATTATCAAACGGGCAAATTATTAAACGGGCGAATTCGCAAACGGGCGCGATGAGGGATACGGCTGTATTTTTTGTGTAGGACTATGGACGAAGCAACACGAAGTGAATTGAAGGTTGTGAAAAAAATTCTAAGTCCAAACTAAGTGCCGGTTGGTGGCTACGCGGATACGATGTGGTCGTGACGCTGAAGAACGAAGCAACACAAAGTGAATGGGTGATTGATAAAAAATACTAAGTCCAAACTAAGTGCCGGTAGGTGGCTAAGCGGATACGATGTGGTCGTGACACTGAAGAACGGAGCAACACAAAGTGAATGGCAAGTTGTTAAAAAATACTAAGTCCAAACTAGGTGCCGGCAGGTGGCTACGCGGATACGATGTGGTCGTGACACTGAAGAACGAAGCAACACAAAGTGAATGGCAAGTTGTTAAAAAATACTAAGTCCAAACTAGGTGCCGGCAGGTGGCTACGCGGATACGATGTGGTCGTGACACTGAAGAACGAAGCAACACAAAGTGAATGGCAAGTTGTTAAAAAATACTAAGTCCAAACTAGGTGCCGGCAGGTGGCTACGCGGATACGATGTGGTCGTGACGCTGAAGAACGGAGCAACACAATGTCAAGTGATGGGTGACTATGGAATTCTTATTCCCTTATAAACATTAACAACGTCATGCAAAAGAAAGAAAAATGAAAACGAACAATATTGAAAGCTACAAGTACGTTCTATAAACACTTCATTTAAAAATGAAATAAAATAAAAACTCAATAATTAGATTACCTGTTATTTTGTTCAAGCTTGACTTTCCACAATAGAATTTCACTGGATGAACATGGCAAATAAACAACAGCACAAATGGCAATTATTTTCTCAAATGAAACCAGAATAAACATTAAAGAAGAGATCAAGAAAAAAGAAGAAAAAGAAATTTTTTTTTTTTCTCCAAACGGTCCAAGATTGCAACAGGTAAAAAAACAAGCAGGCAATAATGCATATTAAGTGAGGCGCGGCGCCTGCACTGCTAGTTTTGCGCGCCGACACTGTCATCCACTCGGCAAGGGAATAAACACTGATTTATCCAAAACTGACCACTCAATGTTGCGACCAAAAATACATTTTGTTGCTTGTATGCAGACGAAGTTTCATTGCTGAACTCCAACAAATTCTCGAGAAAAAGGCAAAAGAAATCACGCACGTGCTGCGCCATACAGTTGTGCGATAATACACGAAGTCCAAACTAAGTGCCGGTAGGTGGCTAAGCGGATACGATGTGGTCGTGACACTGAAGAACGGAGCAACACAAAGTGAATGGCAAGTTGTTAAAAAATACTAAGTCCAAACTAGGTGCCGGCAGGTGGCTACGCGGATACGATGTGGTCGTGACACTGAAGAACGAAGCAACACAAAGTGAATGGCAAGTTGTTAAAAAATACTAAGTCCAAACTAGGTGCCGGCAGGTGGCTACGCGGATACGATGTGGTCGTGACACTGAAGAACGAAGCAACACAAAGTGAATGGCAAGTTGTTAAAAAATACTAAGTCCAAACTAGGTGCCGGCAGGTGGCTACGCGGATACGATGTGGTCGTGACGCTGAAGAACGGAGCAACACAATGTCAAGTGATGGGTGACTATGGAATTCTTATTCCCTTATAAACATTAACAACGTCATGCAAAAGAAAGAAAAATGAAAACGAACAATATTGAAAGCTACAAGTACGTTCTATAAACACTTCATTTAAAAATGAAATAAAATAAAAACTCAATAATTAGATTACCTGTTATTTTGTTCAAGCTTGACTTTCCACAATAGAATTTCACTGGATGAACATGGCAAATAAACAACAGCACAAATGGCAATTATTTTCTCAAATGAAACCAGAATAAACATTAAAGAAGAGATCAAGAAAAAAGAAGAAAAAGAAATTTTTTTTTTTTCTCCAAACGGTCCAAGATTGCAACAGGTAAAAAAACAAGCAGGCAATAATGCATATTAAGTGAGGCGCGGCGCCTGCACTGCTAGTTTTGCGCGCCGACACTGTCATCCACTCGGCAAGGGAATAAACACTGATTTATCCAAAACTGACCACTCAATGTTGCGACCAAAAATACATTTTGTTGCTTGTATGCAGACGAAGTTTCATTGCTGAACTCCAACAAATTCTCGAGAAAAAGGCAAAAGAAATCACGCACGTGCTGCGCCATAGAGTTGTGCGATAATACACGGCCTATATTTGTCATCTATAAAACCCAGAATGCTTTGCGAACGTCGAAAAGCAAGCTCTTCAGCTGCCCATTCAAACATGGGCAATTCGAACATGGACAGCTTGGGTGTATGTTCAGGCTTGTGCCTGCATGGCTACACGTACTGTACGTACGCCGGGTGAACGTGTAGGCCTGCGTCGGCAATGAGTACGTGTTTTACCATGTCAACTGGGTTGTGTGTGTGTGCGCGTGTCCGTGGGCATTGTCCGTGGGCAATGAAGCGCGACATCGTAGCCGGCTACGATGTGGGAGAGGTGAGTGGCGGGGTATTCTGCAATTGTGCCTTCAAAACTGTTTTCGGTCTTTGTTTCTGGATAAATACACCATTTCCGGCGGAAATATTATTTTTAATGGTATATAATTCTACCTCCTTGATATACGCTTCTACCAGTACCATCTTCATTCCCACTGATGTAAATCTGTGAACATTTCTGTTTCAGTAAATATTAATCCTATATAATATAGCTTTAACTTATAAATACACCTAATTATAAACTACATGTATCATATGGATGGAATTTTGGGCGTTGTTTGAAACTGGCACTTGTGATGAGAAACAACTTGACCTTTCATTCTCCGCCATTGACGAAATCAAGACTTGAAAGTTGAAATGGATAGTGATAGAAGTGTAGATTGACTTTGACTTTTGATAAGACCAGGGGCCAATTTCATAAAACTGTTAAGCACAAACATTTGCTAAGCATGACATTTCTGTCTTAATAAAAACAGGGTTAACAACCAAATGTTCACGTGTTGTACATCACTTGTGATTGTTCTTTGGCTGTTGTTCGCTGACCATGAATATCAAATGGAATTTTCAATGATGGTTTGTTTATTGGGCGAGACATTTTTGTGCTAAGCAAATTGTTGTGCTTAACAGTTTTATGAAATTGGCCCCTGGAACTTGGAAGATTCAGCTATCGCGCTAGCGAAGAATTTGTGTCTTGTCCGGCAATGGGTTTGATGACCAAACTTCATGCATCGTTTTTTATAGTGCAACGAGCTAATTACCGCATTAATTAGTTAATAGGTGATCAGGCATGGTTTTTGTGAGGGTATCAATTTATTTGCATGGGCTTTGCATGTCACACCTGTGCAAGTATAAATAGAGTGAGATCAAAAATGTGCTTGGAAACAGCTTGTTAATTGCCGCTAACAATGATTTGTCTTAATGATAATCAGGCGTTTAATATCACTGCCACATCACGGCGAATTGTCTTGATTAAAACCTGTATTGAACCAGTGTAAAACAACATCCTTTGGATTTTGTGTATTTGCACGAACCATACAGGAGCACGAACGCACCACGTAGCACACTAAACTCACGCACCATCAACAACACATTGCATACTCGCTTTTCGCGGGCGCGAAAGTATCACGGGCTCATATTCTATAACGCATGCAACACAGACCAATTCCATGCTTAGCTCAAAACAGTTTGCTAACCGTGAATTGTTTGTCTTAATAAAAAATAAGGATTAGTTAGAATCCAATTTTCCATGTGCTGTGTATTGCTTGTGATTGTTCTTTGGTTGTTGTTCGCTGACCACGGAATATCAAATTTTAATCGTGGTTTGTTTTATTGAGCATGACATTTTGTGCTTAGCAATTTTTGTGTATGCTAAACAGCTCCATGAAATTGGCCCCTGGCGTGGTCCTATCACTTCAGATTGCGGGATCCGATGCATTGTAAGTTCAGATCCCGCTCTGATCTTTCCCAAAAGGGGGATTAAAAAGCCGGATTAGCCCGGATCAAAATAATCCGGATCGCGCATTCGACCTTGTGTTTACACTCACCCTTGATCCCCTTCCCCCTTGCCGGATTAAGTGTACACGCGGTCATTACGTTATGCCGGCCTTCTTTCTCCAAACGTTATTTTACCGGATGTACAAACTCTTGCCGGCATTAGCCAATCAGGGGTCGATTTCACGAAGCCCTACGATTGATCGTAACTTAAGTTACGAAGGATAACCCATCGTAGGGGTCCTTCGTCTATGCCTATACGTAGGATTGAAATGCATCAAAGGTCCTACGACTGATAGTAAGTTACGATGAGTTTGGTGAAATCCACCCCAGCGCATATTATTTCTACCTCCATGATCAGAGTGAGGGAACGTCAAAATAGCGAAGAATGCCGGACGGATGCCGATAATAATGATTGCCGGCTATACCATTAATTAACATGAAGATGAATCAGTTACGACATGGTTACAACGTGAAGTATAAAATACTAATACTAAATAGCAAGGTTACAACAATTTACAACCACCCACAAGGCCCGGGGCCTGATTCAAACATGTTGATGGCTGCATCATGGTTAATTGTCATGCAGTATTTCTCCATGTATGAGATGACCGACCGCGTACCCAGGCCTTCGTAGTGAGATGCTACTCTTGAGGTTTCGAGTGTTGATCCTACGGTTTCCTCCGCAGCTCCTCCCGTAGCAACACACAAAAAACCCACGCCGCTTGTATTACTATTAGCATAAAGCTGCTATGTGCTCCTTTCAGTACGCATAAGAAGAAGGCCACAGCACTACTCAAGGCGTTTTCTGTCTTCCCTTCTTATCCTGCTCGTGTTGTTTTTGAGGCTACCTCATCAACACAAACTCCTATCAATTTTCTATTATATCATAAGGCTTCAAACACACAACATGTCACTTAGGCCATAAAAAAAAAATTGTTGTATTGGCGTAACAGAGGTTAGGAAAATAGGGTAGGGCGGGCGGATTTTTTTTTTTTTAAATTTAATTTTTCCTGGGGTATTAAATGCTTTTTCCCCTGTATATCACAGTATTTGACGTGTCAAATAAAGACAAGAAATGACATAACAACTTTAACCAGTCTGGTTTCCATCTTTTGCTCCTTTTAAGCTTTTAATCTGCATAAAAATTTGCGATTTTTTTAATTTTATTTTATTTTTTTTCTCGATTTTTATTTATTTATTTTTTTTCTCGATTTTTATTTATTTATTTGGTTTAAAATGTTTACGGTCGGGGCATATTTTTGGGTCGGGCGGGTTACGCCAATACAACAATTTTTTTTTTATGGCCTTACCTTCGGACTTCGGCAGCTCTGTCAGTTACGCAAGCTCTTGTGGCGAGGTGCTCTTGGTAAATAAATCCTTGTAATTGTAAGCACAGTCCCCCCTTTCGCTCGTCGTTGGCGGCCTTCAATGCCAGTAATACTGATAATTCTGATATCTATAACTTCGATGATAACAACACCATCGAAAGTAGTAGAGATTTTCATTCCATGTCGACCGACCGTCCTGCTAAATTCCCAAAACTGAAGCTGCGGACTTTATTTGTTTGTACTGCGAGCAAAATCGATGATGCTCAAATCATGGAGCAGGCTCGAAATGCAGACCTTAGCCACGTCGGCAGTGATTTGAAGCATGTTTGAAGTCATGGCACACGCGGTCTCGTCTTCCTTTCGTCCTTTGCACGCAGAGCCAGCGTGAAATTACGCAATGCTTTCCGTGTTAGCACGTTGTTCTAATAAACTAAGACAAATCACGTCGATAATAATCATCCGGTAGTCTAGTCACATCTTGTGTTGTTTTTCCATTAGTGTTTGATGTGCCCGCGGTGTGACCGTGTATACTGTGTGCTAAGTTTGTATGTCTAGCATTAAGGCTTTGCACTTTGAGGGGTCATAAACCTGTAGCACTGTGCCATTGTCATACCTGTAAACACGCTATGAAAGGACTGTTTACCGCGTGGAGGTAAATTATACCTCGACCGATAATATGTCAGCATAGTGTCAGTCGTGAACCTGAAGACCAGAAAATGCCTTTTTTTTTTAGTGCAGGCCTAGATGGCTTATTGTCTTGCTGCCTAGACAAATGTACAGTACAGGATTGGTATACCTGTAATTATAACCATGGAGCTATATAACATACCCAAACAGAAATGTTCACAGATCACAGATTATACTTGTAAAGAGGGTGCTTGTATAAACTATAATATTTCCGGCTGAAATGGTGTATTTATATTTATACAGAAATAATTAGTAAAACAAAGACCGAAAACAGTTTTGATCTGTCACCCAAGATCAAAACCATGGGCGTAGATCACGGGGGGGGGGGGGGGGTTTGGGGGGGGGGGTTTCTAGGGGTGTTGCACCCCCCAGGTTTTTACTTTTTATACATGTATATGAAAAATGATTTTGTGCACAAACGTATATGGAAGTACCACCCAGCTCCAAGATCAACCCCCCCCCCCCCCCAGGTCTGAGGACGTGTCTACACTATGCTGATCAAAACTCCCTGTGAACCGGGGCCAATTTCACGGCGCTGCTAAGCACAACAATTTGCTTAGCACAAAAATCTCTTGCCCAATAAAACAAGCCACAGTTAAAAATTCCATTTGATATTCATGGTCAGTAAACAACAGCCAAAGAACAATCACAAGTAATACACAACACATGGATATTTGGTTGTTAACCCTGTTTTTATGAAGACTGAAATGTCATGCTTAGCAAATTTTTGTGCTTAGCAGCGCCGTGAAATTGGCCCCCGATTTGAATATACCGTGAGAGCTTTTCACAGTTTTTTTTCACAGGAGGCCTCCCACTCCCGAGTTATGATTCTGATCAAATGTCCACGATCGTTGCCAGGACTAATTAAGATTCAAACTAAAACTCCTTCTGTCCATGATTTACAAAAATGTACTGGGGAAAAAAAAAATGAAATATGGACGCACATAAATCATGATCGACGATCTTGATGCCGATGGGGCCATGAAAGAGCGCCACCTCGCGACGCGTTTTTCAAGCTGCGAGTGGTCGTCAACCTGCTTGATATTCATTGGGGAAATTCTGTTGCCAAATGAAATTTATTATTGATTATTGTAGTTTATATGTTGGTCCAGATGATTAGATACATGATAACAATAATGCAAGATTAGCTGTTATAATTCATATTTCTTGTTTAGAGCATGGAGGAAGGAAAAGTTTGCATTCCTCCATGTTTAGAGTGGTGGTCCACGCTGGCAAATAGTTTCATGAAATTTGTTGGTACTGTTGTGAAACAATAGTTTCTTAAAATTTGTTGGTACTGTTGTGAAACAATAGTTTCATGAAATTTGTTGGTACTGTTGTGAAACAATAGTTTCATGAAATTTGTTGGTACTGTTGTGAAACAATAGTTTCATGAAATTTGTTGGTACTGTTGTGAAACAATAGTTTCATGAAATTTGTTGGTACTGTTGTGAAACAATAGTTTCATGAAATTTGTTGGTACTGTTGTGAAACAATAGTTTCATGAAATTTGTTGGTACTGTTGTGAAACAATAGTTTCATGAAATTTGTTGGTACTGTTGTGAACCAGTTGCTGTTTATACAGCTCAGTTGTACGCAATAAATGTAGTACCCCTACTTGAAACTTAATAGCCTGATAGAAACGTCGTTCAAAAATGAACGAAGACAAAATTGACTGGAGCGAGACCCAAACCAGCGACCTCCGGAATTCCGGTCTGCTGGTTCGAATGTTTCTGTGTTCACTTTTCAATGACGTAAGATTATTTCAGGCAGTTTCCCTTGTGGTTATTTAATGGCATTGTAGAATGGTAATAATAATAAAATTTACAATAATAATGCATTTATATGTCAGTCACCCTTTCCATCTATGGTCATTGTCCATAGGGGCGCTGAAAGGATGTACTTGGTTATTAGACAAATATTAGAAACACTATTATAACATAGACTTTAAATAAAAACAAAACCTATTTAGATTTTTATACAAATAAGATACCAATTTAAAAATTAAAACCACAAACCCAACTCAGATGCATATTATGTAATCATAAAAACGCCTTTTGGAATCAGTAAAACCATTAAATGGCAGCATGTACACGTTGAACAACAATGGTCTTGATACCAAGCTCTACCGTGTCCCAAAAAATCGAAATGACCTATTGAAAGAGTACTCTTTAAAAACAAACGTAAACATTTATAACAACACTGCTAATTTCAACAGTGTACCCTTTTCAGTGTATTAACATTGTACTTAACTGTACACATTATAGTTTTATTATTCTTTTAAAGGCAGAAACATTCTTAGTTGGCAATGGAAATTCTTGTTTACACTCAATTTTCAATTCTTGCAGCGAATGTCCAACATGCTACTCAATATGCTTACAAATGGGTGTCTTGAATTGTGCGCGAATCGTTGCAGTCGCAAGAGCTGTAGCCTTCTGTTGCACATTTCTTGTTTTTTTTATTGGTGCGGGATGCTACCACATTAGTGCCAGAGGTTGAGGTATTGCTGCTGGCACGACGGGCGGCTACTACGCTGAAGATCGTGTAGAGGTAAGGATTTAGGGATGAGTTAATGGGGAGGATGAAGACGACAGTCCAGGCGTAGGTCTGAGGAGGGATGGTGACGGCACCGCTCTGGGACAAGATCCCCATGACGATGACTGGCATCCAGCACAGGAAGTCCGTCCCGACGATGACACTGAGCCTAAGAGCCATGGTCATCTCCTCTCCCATGCCGCTGCCGGTCTTGCCCGCCGCGTCTGACCCTCTGAATCGGGAGCCCTTGACTCGTTGGTACGAGGCCCAGACCCTGGAGAAGATGATAGCGTAGCAGACGGCGATGGTGAGGAAGCAGATGAGATTGACGCCGAGGAAGAGAACGATGGAGTAGACCCAAGCCGGTCTATGATCCTGAGCCACTGGGATGGACAGACTCTGCGTACCGAAGGGATTCCCAATGTCTCCCTCATGAAGCTTGTAGTTGGCAGGTTTGGTGATCAAGGGCAGACCAATGCAGACGTCAGACAGGCCGTAAACATCTGAATCTGGATCGACTAAGATGGTGGGGAATGTACTCAGTACTAAGGCGCCTATCCAGATAATGAAAGCAGTCACACGGGCGCTGGACTTGCTCAGGCGAACAGAACCTCTCGAGAAAACGATACAGAGGAACCTATCCACACTGATGAGGGTTATGAAAAACACACTAGCCTCGCTAGAGAGCACCGATAAGATACCAGCTATCTTACATACGCTGCCCAGTCTCCAGTGCGGCGCTTCGATGTAGTATCTCTCACCGAAATAAACATCAGCCGAGGCAATCATGATCATATAAACTCCCATTAGGAAGTCAGACACGGCCAAATTAAAGACCAGGAAATTATGGACGTACTTAGTCCCGCTGCCTAGTCTCCCAGTCGACAACGCCCAGCAACGCCACACGACTACCCCGAAGTTACCGATGAGGGCGCTCAACCCCAGAATCCACATGGACACTCTTAGGAAGGTGTTTTGCATCAGGCTGCCGCAGTTGAAGAGAGGCGACTGCTGTTCGGTGGTGTAGCAGTTAGCAGGATCGAAGGACTCCAGTTTGTTGAACTCACAACAGAGACGGTGGTCATCAAGATATCTACATAAAAGTTAATACATTGAAATCAAACAGAGCTTATGTTTACCTTACTGTTAAGGCAGTATTCTTGGTCCTCTTCTTTTGATATTGTTCACTTCACCAATTGAAAATATTGTTAAATCTCATGGGCTGGATTGTATGTTTTATGCTGATGACACCAAATGTACCTAACTTGTTCTAAGGCCCAAGATTCAGTTAGTTCCACTGTTAGTAGATGGATGTCAGCCAATAAGCTTTGCACTTGATGGTAAAACTGATGTTACACACATGTATTCATTTTCATTCTAAATCTAAAGACTACCTTTACAGATGGAGAATAACGATTGGTAAAAAAAATGAAACAAATACAAATCCTCGTTTATATGACATATAAGAACTTTCTCATAATATACAACGGGGCGGGTTTTTGTTTATTATTTAGTAATATTGGAAGTAGAATTTGACTGATAACAATTGTAAATTCTGAGGACTATTTACCCAAACTGGTCGTAGTGGCGCTGTTTAAATTTATGTCAATGTGTGACGTAGTCGAGGGGATACGATTCACGAACGAACCCCCTCGGTGCGCGGGAGTTGTATGGGATTTCCAATGAGTTTTGTGTACATGCGGTTTCCGGTTTGCTAAAACTTACAGTGTCTGGAGTTTTTCCAAGTCACGTAGAGCCTCATATTTCATATCGATTGCTTTCTTTTGACCGTCCGTTTTTTGTCCACGAATCAGCACCCTGAAAACAAATCAACAACGAATTAATAAACACACAAACATAAAAAATAATGCTGTACGGATATTCGACATTCTGCTGGTTAAAGGTAATATCATAATTTGGTTTGTAAGAAATGCAGATTCATGGGCAAAAATATCAAGACAGATACATTAACAGTCATCTGTCAAAATTTCAGTCCCATACGGTGCCCACTTTTTGAGAAAACAGTGAAAAACTGCCACAGTAATTAGCCTCTTTATGAGCATTCTATCATTTTGGCTTTGCAGCACGGAACAGTGGTTACCAATCATACCCAATGAGCACAGCTGTAATGTTTAACTAGCTTCGACGGTCCCAAGGAATAATTCTGCAAAAATATGCAATAAATTAAAGCAAATTCAACGGTTGGTCCCGCTTACATGGTTCGCAATTCCTTTAGCCCATCAAACGCGGCATCTTCGATCGTTTCCAATGGTACTCCAGAAATAACACTGCGAAATAGGCACACCAGAACATCAAACTATCAAACACATTTCACTATCATAAATGAGGTACATTGCATAATTATTATAATTCAAAATTCCTATAGGTCATACAAGGCAGCGTTGTACATGTACATCGCAATCCTAACGAATTTTTACTCATTTTCAATATAATTCATAACACTTCAAGGTAGTATCATACATTGGTTTTTGTCAAAGAAATACAGATTCACCATGGGCAAAAAAATCAAGGAAGATACAGTAATAATCATCTGTGAAAATTTCAGTCCTATACGGTGCCCACTTTTTGAGAAAACAGTCAAAAGCGGCCACAGTATTTCTTAAGTCTTTTCTCTTTTATTTTTTATCTTTTAAAAGATCAAAAAGATTTTACATGGTTTTACAAATTTCTGGATAAATACACCATTTCAGACGGAACATTTTTAATGGTATGTTTCTACCATCACCATCTTCATACCCAGTAAGTTATACGTAAATCTGTGAACATTTCTGTTTGATGAAG
Organism: Astropecten irregularis; assembly: GCA_963971285.1. Lineage (NCBI taxonomy): Eukaryota > Metazoa > Echinodermata > Asteroidea > Paxillosida > Astropectinidae > Astropecten > Astropecten irregularis. The sequence continues at coordinate 10,090,280 of OZ020264.1, read as the reverse complement.
GAACTGCATCAAACTACTGGAAACTGCTCAACAGCCAAAATAATAACCTAAAATAATATCAAATGCTTGGAGTTGGAGGACCTGACTCGTTTCGATCACAGAAGGATATATCTGTATCTTTAGCCTTCGATAAAGATCAAGCTAGGATCGACACTCGTACGGCCCGCCAACTCCAAGTCTAATTATTATGTTCAATTGTCTTGTTTATCTCATTGATGACAATAAGATGCACTCACATTCCCTGCAGTTTATGCAGTTCTTTGAAAGATTCGCCATGAAGGACATTTAAGTCATTGTGGGATATATTGCTGCAAAAAAGGTCAGAGAAAATGAATGTAAGTCATAAAGTGATGCAAACTAATAACCATGCAGCAAAACATAAAGGTGAATTAACACAGAAAAAGAAAATTGCAACTTACAGCCACAGAAGATTATTCAACCCTTCGAAGGAGAGTGGAGGTATACTTCGTATTCCATTATTTGTCAAGAAGCTAAAAGACAAAGGGCGATTGGTTGATTATTAGGTATACATATACACTTTCCGCTACATTCATATTTCAAGTATATGACAGGTTTATTTATTAGTTTGAATACAATAAATACAGCCAAACTAACTGGTTATAGGCTGAGAATTCCAGATTACTCGAAACTAATATCATTGCTCAAACTGGCATAAGTTAAATGTCATTACCTATTTTAACTCAACGACAAGGAAACTACAAAGACCAAGTCATTGTCAAGTATAAAGCAATGATTTGGTTTAAACCGCAAGGAATCAGGTTGGACCTGAAAACACGATCCACTTGCGCGGACAGAACAGACTCGAACCTGGGACGTTATACAGATGAAGGGTGGGGATCGATAGATCCACTCTACCAAACTATTATGTCGGTTGAATGAACGAGACAACGTAAAGGTACGTGACGTCATACTTACAGTACTTGAAGCTTGAAGAATCGCTTAAAATGCCCAGGCATCAGCGTACTTATGTTTCCACCCGATAACTCCCTGTTAGACGTGACAACAAAATGGGTGATAAAACACGATCTATGGAATCAAATTCCATCATGAATTCAGGGAATAGCGTTATTATGTTTGGAAAAAAGAGCATGTTTTTCATTGAAACGCACACCACACACATTTTCATCTTTAAAGGTAATATCATACTTTGGTTTGTCAAAGAAATACATATTCATTGGCAAAAATATCACGATAGACACAGTAAAACAGTCATCTGTGAAAATGTTAGTCCAATACGTTGCCCACTTTTTGAGAAAACAGTGAAAATCAGCAACAGTATTTCTTTAGTCTTTTCTCTTTTATTTTTGATCTTTAAAAGATCACTGGACCTCCTGCCTGGACTCTGGGCTTCCATTTGTGACCATTTTTGATGAAAATTGGGGGAGAAAGTGGGTCTATTTCAGCCGCTTTGCAGAGGGATGTTGTTTTGGGAAAATGGCGTCTTTGCCTGGAGTGATCCATACCTTGTTTAAGGGGTGGTCAGCTGAGAATTAGTATACATGTATCTCAAAATTTCAATGGTCAACCCACCATAAAATTAAAAGAAAATGAAAGGTGACATGTTCATCATCATTTTTCTGTGCAACTTGAACAGCTGTGAGAGTTCTGAGTATTTTGTTAATGATTTTTGAAGTATTAGGATTTATCACTGTTGTCTATGGGAGTTCATTTACTTGGGTGCAACCTCTATAACTTACAGCACATCAGTCGTGGCCGCCATGTTTTTCAGTGTGTCCTCGGTCCATCCTGACTGGCATTTAACGAAGAGGGCGCTGTTTTTGTAATGGCAGTGACATTCAACAGGGCATCGATGCACATCTGAAATAGACATAAAAGTACAGTGTGACTTTACTTTTTGGAAAAGAAAAGGTTATCTACGTCATTTATAAGATTTGCCATGTAATAAATCTAAGAAAACTGGGACATTTTTTTATGACTGTATGTTCTTAAAGGTAGTATCATACTTTGGTAAGAAACCAAAAAAAAGAGAAATGTTCACAGGTTTACGTATAACTTACATGGTATAGAGATGGTACTGGTAGAAACGTACCGTTTAAATATTTCCGCCTGAAATAGTGTATTTATCCAGAAATTACTAAAACAACGACCGAAAATCTATTTGATCTGTTTGATCAAAAATCAAACAGAAAAGACTTAAGAAATACTGTAGCTGTTTTTGACTGGGCACTGGAAAAAGTGGGCACCGTATGGGACTGAAATTTTTACAGATGACTGTGACTGTATCTTCTTTGATATTTGTGCCCATGAATCTGCACTTCTTTGACAAAAACCAAAGTATGATACTACCTTTAATCAGTGGCGTCGCCAAGGGGGGGGGGGGGGGGGGGGGCCAGGGGGGGCACGTGCCCCCCCCCCCCCTGGAAAACCTCGTGCCCCCCCGCGTGCCCCCCCCCCCCATTTGAGATTTGGGTTGGTGAAAAAAAATATAATATATATTATTGTAGTGCCCCCCCAACAATTGCTAGTGCCCCCCTTGTGCCCCCCAGACTCAAAAGTCTGGTGACGCCACTGCCTTTAATTCACTCAGTTGAATGTTGATACAAAAATGCATTTTACCGCAGTTAAGTTCGTCATCTTTCAGCAAACAGTGGTCGGTGCCATCGCACACTTTGTCCCACAAGAGACACTCGTTGCTCCCGCTGCACTGGAAGTACTCCGAACAATTGATATTATTGACTTGAAAGAATGAAACAAGAACGGTAATCATTAAGTCGGCTATTTCCGACAGGTCAAGCGAGGTCATATACGTCAGGAAAAAACACGTCGTGCAAATGTTTAATTCCGTGCTACAGTTAGCCAAAATAGAGCATACGTCCACATACAACCGGGCATTCTTCCTATTTTTGCTGTTTGCTGTATGGTTTTTTCCCACTCTTTGAAGTCTTTGTATTCTGCCAAGATAAAATTGCATGTGCTTACAAAGGTGCAAAAATGAATGCTAAAATGGAATCTCGCTAAACTCTAAAACTAGCTTCCGCGCCTGCGCAGACATGACAGCTGTGTCATATTCTATTTTAAACCGTAGCTGATGCCTGACCTAAGATTTTTAATAAGAGTCGTCAGGGAATCTTTGGGCAGGGAACCAGACTACTTACAGCACTCTTGCTCGTCGAATGCGTTAGGGCAGTCTTTGAAGCCATTACACACTGCTTCCTTGGATACACAGACTGTCGTATTCTCACATGGTAGATCCAATTCGCCTGAACATTCCACATCTAATTCATCTGTCAAAGACACGATTTACCATAATACAAATCAATATGTGATACTTACATGTCATTTCATGATCAATCTTAATGGTAGTATCATACTTTGGTTTTTATAAAAGAAATACAGATCCGTGGGCTTAAAGATCAAGACAGATACAGTAACAGTCATCTGTGACAATTTCAGTCCCATACGGTGCCCACTTTTTGAGAAAACAGTGAAAAACGGCCACAGTATTTCTTAAGTCTTTTCTCTTTTATTTTTGATCTTTTAAAAGATCAAAAAGATTTTCGTTCGTTGTTTTACTAATGTCTTGGATAAATACACCATTTCAGGCGGAAAAATTGTAATGGTATGTTTCTACAACCACCATCTTTATACCCTGTAAGTTATACATAAATCTGTGAATCTGTTTTGGTTTCTTACCAAAGTATGATACTACCTTTAAATTGAATTAATTCATAGGACTGCTATATCCTGGGTAGATTATGATTTCATGTGGAAATGGCACCTGTTGAAGTAGCTGAAATGGACAAATGGAATCCCTTCCTCCTGAAAGAACCGTCTGATTTGAAGTTCAAGACCAGATGAGGCCCCGTTGACACGACCGTGGTGATTTTCGTGGTACCGTTCAAACTCAACGTGTTCCCAGGGTCATCATAGACAAGACCAAGTCCCTGGATGATCAACTTATCGTACTTGGGTTCAGTCGTAAAGTCCACGATGCTGACACGGATACGCTGGAGTGACTTGAACTTGTCGGAAACTCGCAGTTGCCACATGCAGTGGATATTATTGGGGTAGAGTTCTGGATAGTTTGGTGAGGTGAGGCTATGTTCAGAATCACCAGAGAGGTAGATTTCTCTATCGCCACAAATATCTGTGAGTATAAGACCAAGCAAGCACCAACCATTATTGTAAGATGATAACTGTTAACACATCACATAACACAACATCATAATAGCACAAAGATTGTCACAGACGTTTCCTTACAGACGTTGTTTCATGTACCTTTTTACACTTTGTTCATCTGGATAACACTATACGGTCGAAATAATTTTGCCCCCTCCGAATCCTTCAGTGTTACACCACGCTTTCGAAATGCTACTAAATCGTTCGGACGAACGATCTTTTTAAAAGACACTAAATCTTAATTTCCTTGAAAAATCCAGCATCTGACGAACCAAGATTTCCCACGGTGATTGTTTGCACTGTTGTGCGAACTGTTGAGTCAATTTTCTGTCTCAAACTAAATAATTTTTTGGAGGCCTTGCAAATCATGTACGCTGCCTTTAACAACGACAGGGCTTGACCGTGATAGTATTGATAAGTATCTCCCTTACCAAGGCTACAGATGAACGATCGAATGTAATCCGAAGCTCTTGGTTGTATACAAATCAAGTCAGGTTCTCCACATGCAGTTTGTCCATCATCACAGTGCACTGAAAAAAAACACCAGAATATTATTTTAACCAAATCTTTAAAGGTAATATCATACTTTGGTTTTTGTCAAAGAAATACAGATTTATGGACAAAAATATCAAGGAAGATACAGTCACAGTCATCTGTGAAAATTTCAGTCCCATACGGTGCCCACTTTTTGAGAAAACAGTGAAAAACGGCAACGGTATTTCTTAAGTCTTTTCTCTTTTATTTTTGATCTTTTAAAAGATCAAAAAGATTTCCAGTCGTTGTTTTTACTTATTTCTGGATAATACACCATTTCAGGCGGAAACATTTTAACGGTAGGTTTCTACCATCACCATCATCATACCCTGAAAGTTATACGTAAATCTGTGAACAATTCTGTTTTGGCTACTTACCAAAGTATGATACTACGTACTAGGCCTGGGCGATTAACTCGATTAATCGATTAATCGCGATAACATTCCTGTGTCGATTACTCGATTAGTAAATTCTGAACTACTCGATTAATCGTGCCAGCGCGATTAGTGCCTTCGAGTTGCGATTAATTCCATGAGTTACTACTATTCTCAGTCGATCAATAGTCATGCCGTGTGTGTTGCATGGGGCAGCTGCATAGACTTTGTGACAAGTCGTTAGACATTCGTGTTTTGTCCGTCAAAATTAGGTACAATCATTGTGCATCATGCATCGTTCGTATAGTGAGGCAACGCAATCTTGATTCAATATAATCGCGATTAATCGATTAATCGCGATTATTTCCTCCGCGATTAATCGATTAGTGAAAAGCACTAATCTCCCAGGCCTACTACGTACCTTTAACTCTCAACTACGCTATTTTTATATAATTCAAATATGGCTTTCAATTGGTAAAATTCTAACTCAATTACTATACCTACAGAAGATGCACTCTGTGCCTACCAACGACATGCTCTTTCCTATAGCAACATTTACATGCAATCGATGCGACTTTTTAGCTATTACCTCACCGTTTCTTTGTCCTCAGAGAGATCCTTACCTGTTTTTCTTGCCGATATGTTGAAAGAAAAACCAGCATACTCGTAAGATGAGGACGAACTGGATGTGAACCTAATCCACATATTCCTGTCTCTTGAAGCTACAGCAGCCAGACCGCTAGTGTGGCGCTGCTTCAGGCCCGGGCCAATGGCCGTTTCTGCGTCGAAAGGATTCGAACCCCAGCCAAAAGCGACCTCGTCGGGGTTTTTGCCAATGTCCAGTTCGTTAATGGTCAGCATGACCTGGTATCCTGCCGGTGCCACCACTGACCAGGAACACATCACGTTGGGCAGATATGAGACAGAGTACGACGGAGAATAGAGCACATAGTGGTGCGATGGTTCTGTTCCGTGGTGTGAAAGGTCAATAGACGTCCGACCGCATGGACCTGTGATGATAAAACACGAAAACAGGGGCCAATTTTATAAAAACTGTTCTCAAAAGTCTCCCATTCACCTGAGGTATTTCCAGGGCTCTATTTCATAAAAGTTAGGAATATTCCTATCTTGGACTTATAGTTCCTAACTTTAGGAACATCCCTATCTTCCTATTTCATAAAGCAATTTAGGAAGAATTCATTCCTATCTTTGTACCAAAATTGTTCCTAACTTTAGGAAGATTTTTCTTTTTAAATTGTTCCCAAGTTATCTAGGAACATTTATTTAGGAAGATTCTTAAGAACTCTTTATGAAATAGAGACTTGATCTAGCTTTGACTGAGGCTTCGTATTTTGCAATCTTCGTTGAAGTTGAAGCTTTTTTTTTTGTTCAAGACAGAGCAAGTGCCACTAAACCGCCACCAAAAGCCTCGATTTTGTTTTAAGCAGTAGCCCACGCCCAAACAAAAGACCGAGCCGTAGCCACAGTCCGAGCCGGAGACCGAGCCCGAGCCGAAGCCCACTTTCCGGAAAGAGAAACAGGTAAATGCGTAATTATTATAGTCACCTACCACAAACTAACATATCTGGGCAATACGTCGGTGCTTTACACAGGTCCGCTGCGGGAATGCATGTATCGGCCGGTGCACAGTGGTATTCGTCTGAGGCACAAGTGGCTGATTGGAAAAAAAGAATACAAAATAAATAACTACTACTCAATTAATTGATTTCTTCAATCTTTTGTAAAATACGGGTCATGGTACAGTGAATCGACTTATGCATTAATCTGAAAGTCGTTGGTTTGAATCACGCCTTCGTTGACCTTTTCAAATGGAACGTATAATATACAGGCCTTAATATATGACATGACGTCATCACTCCACCAACTTGTGGAGTGATAGTGCGCCATCATGAGTTTGCCACGCGCTGGCCAATCAGAATGCGCGGAATTAATTTGGTAGACACTGACTGCGCATGTGGGAAGATGCACAGTTTGTGCGAAAAAAAAAATGATTTCGTGAATTGTGTTTGGGCTACGATTTGCAAACTTATGGTGGCGCACTGAAAATTGTGAATCGTCAGAATTCAAGATAAGGCAATGACCTACATTTGACATTTGACCTTTGACTTTTGAACTTGGGTATCCTACGTCTTGTGCAAATTCTTGTTTGTTAGTTTGTTTTTTGGACTTTTTGAAAACCCCTCCAAGCAAGCAAAAATTGACAATTTTGACAATTTCTTTCTACATTTAAGGCTGACTTACAACACTTCATTTCATCCGAGAAGTCCAAACAATCAATGTAGCCGTCACACACAGATGATCCACGTATGCACACTCCTGGAGCGCATGCGTGCTCGCTGTCAAGACAACCTGAGGACAAAGTTTAATACATTTCATGGGAATTTGGGAATCAAAGCCAATGGGAGACTTTGGAGAACTGGGGCCAATTTCACGGCGCTGCTAAGCACAACAATTTGCTTAGCACAAAAAATGTCTTGCCCAATAAAACACACCACACTTAAACATTTTCATTTGATGTTCGTGGTCAGTCAACAACAGCCAAAGAACAATCACAAGAGATACACAACACATGGATATTTGGTTATTGAACCTTTTTTATAAAGACTGAAATGTCATGCTTAGCAAATTGTTGTGCTTAGCAGCGCCGTGAAATTGGCCCCCGGTCTTCAAGTCAACAGCGCACGTGCATGTACGAGTACGCACGCGCAAAACAACGCGCGCATGCTCACTATTGCGTTCGCGTGCGCTGTTGACTTGAAGACAGGTTCTCCAAAGTCTCAGTCCCATTTTCTTGCGTAAAAAAAAAGCAGAAAGTCTGCAAAATGTAGATAATAGTTGGAGATAAAAGTATAGTTCACATCGTGTTGGAGAATCTTGTGGGTGCATTCGTTTAGCTCCCCCGGGTCGACACCAGTCAACCTCGTCCCCATTCTCTCGTTTGTTTTGTGCAGTATAGCACGACCATTCCCAGTAAGGGCTGACTAGGGGGAGCTAAACGAATGCACGTTGTATTTCAAAAAGGGTTACATGTGTTTTTATTAGTTCCCTCATTCCTCAGAATCTAATTCGACCCTCATACCCAACCCTCGCCCAGTGTTACATGTTTACCTGTCTGATTATACTGTGTCATCTCGATAACTATCGTCTCCTCGTCTCCAAATTTGCTCTCGGGGTTGTTTCCAACATATGAAGAATATTTATGAGCGATCCATACGTGGTTTCCCGATGACTTCACGGTCTCCTTGTACAGAATCGGTAGCGGCTCTTTGGAGAATGCGACCCGCTGGAGCTCCGTGGATCGGTTGGAGGGATCATAACCTTCGCCAATCGCCAACTCCAAACTTGGGCTTTTAATGAACCATTGGGGTATGCGACGAAGGCGGATGGATACTCGATATCCTTCCGCAGCCGTGATGAGGAATAGACAGTCACTGGGACGTGAAGCGGGCCTGTAGGTTATAGTGTGTTGCCCGCCGCCACTCAAGTCTATCATTGGCGAGTTTCCACAGTTGCCTTTTTGACAATAAAAGACAAAACAACATGTTCATTCATGGCTAACTAGCAAGTAACATTCAAGGACGCATCTTCTTTGTCATTCACAAAACTATGTATATCACTTTATGTGTAATTATAACTTCAACAGCTAGATGTTCATGACAGCCGGCACATTATTATACATGGCGAGGGCATCAGGGATAAATTCAGAATATGATGGTCAGGTTTCGGGTATAGGAAGTATCTAGCACAATAACGGTATATACAGTTAGTGGCTGTGATTCACCCATTATGTCATATGTCATGGCGGCCACAAAATGCGTACGGACACTATTCTGTCAAAATGCTACACTTACGTTGATAGGTGCACCACTGGTATAAGTTTAGCTACAGAATAATTATTTGGTGTCAGAGTGTGTCGGCAATGGGAGACTGTGGAGAACCGGTCCTCAAGTCAACAGCGCACGCGCACGCACGCGCAAATCAACGCGCGCATTGCTCATAATAGACCGATCCAGAAGGCCACGCCCACCATAGCAACGGCCAAGCAACGACGAACACGCGCGCGCGTAACGTGTCACGATCGCCAACACGCGTTGCACGCTCATCACCGAAAGCACTTATCTCTATGGGACTCTGGTTTTGGAAAAGGTCACAAATGTACGTTTCGTCTCTTACTAGGCCATCGAGAGTTAGAATTACAATGAAAATATAAACACCATCAATTTGTAGCAGAAAGATACTGTACTTGTGAAGTTGTGCTGCACTTACAGAGGACGGTATTTATTGTTTTTCCAGTTCGTAAACGTAAACACCGCAGTAATCAATACCACGATCTCCAGCATGAGATCACCAAAATGGCTGCTGCAATTGGTGATCAGATTTTCGCGGTTGTGATTGGTCAATACGAAATAGGGCGGGGCTTACTGGATCGGTCTATTGCACAGGCATGGTTTGCGCGTGCGCTGTTGACTCAAGACCGATTCTCCAGAGTCTCCCATTGGGGTCTGACAATAATGGAAACATGTGGTGATTGGATTACATTACTGAAATAAACGTAGACCTCATCATTGTTACCGAGTACATGAGGGTGTGGGTAACTTTCTGTTTAAATACTGACCGCACAACATCTCATCGGTCATGTCATCGCACTGCGCAAGGCCATCACACAGGAACTCATTGTCCAAACATCGGGAGCCATCACACCTAAATACTCCAGTGCTGCAACCATCTGCGTGAAATCAAAGAGCACAGGATCTGTTAAATGACTACAAAGAGAAGAATGACGCAGTCCCTCTGGAGGAAAATGGTAATTATCATGAGCCGAGGAACTGCCAAGCAGAGTGTACACATTTAACATTTTAAAAACAACATCAAAACAAACTAACAGTCATCAAATCATTATATATTTTGGAACTTACTGCAGCCCCTCTCGTCATCAAACACGGAGCATTGTGGGATGCCATCACACCGCTGATTTATAGGTAAACAGACTTCAGAGCCTTCGCACGCAAACTCATCAGGCCCACATTCTTTGCATGGGGAGATACAAGGAAGTGAATGAAACTGAGTAGTATCACAATGTGATGCGGTGGTCGCCATGACACATGACACGTGGGGTGCGCATTACATTATTCACAGTGTAAAATTAACTACGCATATCATGCTCACTACGGCAAAGAATGGTGGCCCAGGAGGGTCATCGAACATCACTATTGTCTTCGCAAATTCACAAATATCTGGGCAGTTTATTATGCGATGTTTGCACATGCAATATAATGACGTATAACGAAGCATCGTACATCACAAATCTGCGCACAAGTTTCTTTATGTGTTTTTTAGTGCCATTCATTTTTTTCTGAATAATCTATTTACGATAATTAATTAGAAATCAAGTAAAATGTACACAAACAAAAATCAAAACAGAGGTTACTGTCGCGAAAAGTGCAACTAACGGTATGCAGTTAGTGGTTGTGATTTGCCCATAATGTCATGCGTCATGGCAGCCACGCACAAAAATGCGTATAAGGACACAATGGGTGCATTCGTTTAGCTCCCCCGAGTCAGCCCTCTCTGGGAATGGTCGTGTTTTACTGCACAAAACAAGCGAGAGAATGGAGACGAGGTTGACTGGTGTCGACCCGGGGGAGCTAAACGAATGCACCATAACCTCATGTACATGATAGCATACGCTATAGTCTTACCGGTCTCACGGTACGCTCTCAATGTGATCTCGGTCACATTGGTGGGGGTATTCAGTCTCTTTCCTACGAAAGAGCTTGGATTGAGGCTCATGATGATCTGCACTGGTACCCCTGCAGTAGGGGAATACGTGGTTGGCACGTAGGGACGACCGCTGGTAACCGTCATGAAAACACGCGACTTGTCGACCGTTCCATTAGCATGACCAACGCCGAAGGACAACGTGCTTCTCCCGATGACGACGAACTTGTTGATGACTATTTCAACTCGAGAGGCCGGTGTTGTGGTTATTAACCAGATGCATTCGATACCGACTATCGGGATAATATTTGCAGATGTCAGATTGATTTGACTTCTGCTCGAATTACCCAGGTCAACATTTTGCGTTCCACACCGACCTATCCAAAAAGATCACAACAAAAACGATATGATTATCAAATAAATCACAAAATAAACTAAATGGTTATAATAAGTTGTACGTCATTGGTGGTTGAACCAAGAAAATTCACAAGAGCGGGATTCTAACCCTAACCGTGATCCTTAAAGGTAATATCATACTTTGGTTTTTATCAAAGAAATACAGATTCATGGGCAAATGATATCAAGACAGAGGCAGTCACAGCCATCTGCGAAAATTTCAGCCCATACGATGCCCACTTTTTGAGAAAACAGAGAAAAACAGCCACAGTATTTCTTATGGCTTTTTTCTTTTCTTTTTTATCTTTTAAAAGATCAAAAAGATTTTCGGTCGTTGTTTTACTAGTTTCTGGATAAATACACAATTTCAGGCGGAAACATTTTAACGGTAGGTTTCTACTAGCATCATCCTCATACCCTGTAAGTTATACGTAAATCTGTGAACATTTCTGTTTTGGTTTCTTACCAAAGTATGATACTTCCTTTAACCTAACTAACCTAACCTAACCTAACTAAAATAATGCGGTCCTGGGGAATGTGTAGTTTGGTTAGGGTGGTCATAAAAGCTGATCACGCACCTGTTTCACATTGACTTTCATCCCAGTAGTCCGGACAATCAAACACTTCATCACATATAGCTGATGGATTGATGCAAACTGCTAACACATCACTGAATGGACAGGGAATGAGCGGTGAGCGACAGACCCCTGTTGCAAACAAACAAACAAACAAACAAGCAAACATTTTTTTTCATTTTCTAAAGTGGAACTTTGTTGCAACAAATATAAAAAAGGCCTCCTAAGAGGGCAGTTCCAGTTAACGATTATACAGTAATAACATAAAAGAAATAAATAATAGGACTACATATCATACAAATAAGTTACATAAGGAGTTACCAATAGAGACATATATATTAACAAGTTGCAATTCATTCTTAAAGTGCTAAGCAATTTGTGATGTCACAAAACATATCACGATGCAAATATTGAAAACTGAAACTTACGAATTTCCTAATGTTTTGTGTAATGGGAGACTTTTGGAGAATCGGTCTTGAAGTCCACAGCGCACGCGCACGCACGCGCAATACAACGTGCGCATGCTCACAATTGCGCAAGCATGGTTTGCACGTGCGCTGTTGACTCAAGACCGACTCTCCAAAAGTTTCCCATTCACCACTTATCTGTTAACTAGGCATCACTATTAACTTACTTTGGCTTTGCTGGTAGATCGAGAGCCCTATCCCTTGCTCAAGAACCGGAGAAAAAAGCGAAGCAGAAGGGTGCTGTATGAGAATCCTACTCGAAAAAATGCGTATCCAGAATATGTTGTTCCTGTCCCCAACGTACGTTCTGTAACCTGGTGCAACAGGGCTATCCAGGTCGAACAAGACGCTCTCGGAAGACGTGTTCATCAGGCCTAGCCCAACAGATACACGGAGCTTCCCAACTGGAGGAATGCGCGCGTCTATGACCTCAATGAATATGTATGAGTTGACGTCACTCCGTATTATCCAGCTGCATGAGTAGATCCCGAAGGGTAGGTTGTTGAAGTCGTAGTACAAGAACCTTAATCCTTCTACTGGCAACTGGAAATCTTGTGCATAACAAGGCCAATCTAAAAAAAAATAATAATAATAATAATATGGGTCATTATAGAGGTTGCGGAAACCAAGGTAACAAAGAGAGATGAGACGGCCAATTTGCGGTTTCGGGATCAATTTTCATTTCTTGTCTAGAATAATTTAGATGACCTTTTTAGACAAAGCATCTCCGAATGCTCGTCAATTTTTGTTGAAGTATACACTGGCACCACCATCTTTTGCTTGAGTATATCAGTATGCCACATTCCAGCTTCAGAATAAAGGGCACAAAATTATTACGTGGTATGTTCGCAAATATTCACTTTTGTGCGATTATCGTAGGATACAGATTGTGACATGAGACACGGGGACTTACCACAGAATGACTCGTCAAATCCTGGACAATCTTCGAAACCGTCACAAAGCTTAGAATAGTCTCGACACACGCCATCGGATGGGCAAATGAACTCATCAGCACGGCAACCGCCTGTTAAAACGATAAGCACGAGAAAATGTGAACGGGGCGTAACAGAGCTGCGCCTGAACAACGCTGGAGCAGCGCCGGAGCAGCACTAAAGACAGCACCAGAGGCAGTAGCTCCAGAAAACAGCTCCAGAAGCAGCTCTAGAAGCAGCTCCAGAGGCAGCTCCAGAGGCAGCTCCAGAAACAGTTCAAGAAGCAGCTCACTGGTGGCAGCTCCTGGGGCAGCTCCTGAGGCAGCTCCAGACGCAGCTACAGAAGAAGCAGCTCCAGAAGCAGCTCCAGAAGCAGCTCCAGAGGCAGCTCCAGAAGCAGCTCCAGAAGCTGCACCAGAGTCAGCTCCTGGGGCAGCTCCTGAGGCAGCTCCAGACGCAGCTACAGAAGAAGCAGCTCCAGAAGCAGCTCCAGAAGCAGCTCCAGAGGCAGCTCCAGAAGCAGCTCCAGAAGCTGCACCAGAGTCAGCTCCAGAGGCAGCTCCAGAAGCAGCTCCAGAAGCAGCTCCAGAGGCAGCTCCAGAGGCAGCTCCAGAGGCAGCTCCAAAAGCAGCTCCAGAGGCAGCTCCAAAAGCAGCTCCAGAAGCAGCTCCAGAAGCAGCTCCAGAGGCAGCTCCAAAAGCAGCTCCAGAGGCAGCTCCAGAAGCAGCTCCAGAAGCAGCTCCAGAAGCAGCTCCAGAGGCAGCTCCAAAAGCAGCTCCAGAGGCAGCTCCAGAAGCAGCTCCAGAAGCAGCTCCAGAAGCAGCTCCTGGGGCAGCTCCAAAAGCAGCTCCAGAGGCAGCTCCAGAAGCAGCTCCAGAAGCAGCTCCAGAAGCAGCTCCAGAGGCAGCTCCAAAAGCAGCTCCAGAAGCAGCTCCAGAGGCAGCTCCAGAAGCAGCTCCAGAAGCAGCTCCAGAGGCAGCTCCAGAAGCAGCTCCAGAAGCAGCTCCAGAGGCAGCTCCAAAAGCAGCTCCAGAAGCAGCTCCAGAAGCAGCTCCAGAGGCAGCTCCAGAAGCAGCTCCAGAGGCAGCTCCAAAAGCAGCTCCAGAAGCAGCTCCAGAGGCAGCTCCAGAAGCAGCTCCAGAAGCAGCTCCAGAAGCAGCTCCAGAGGCAGCTCCAAAAGCAGCTCCAGAAGCAGCTCCAGAGGCAGCTCCAGAAGCAGCTCCAGAAGCAGCTCCAGAGGCAGCTCCAGAAGCAGCTCCAGAAGCAGCTCCAGAGGCAGCTCCAGAAGCAGCTCCAGAAGCAGCTCCAGAGGCAGCTCCAAAAGCAGCTCCAGAAGCAGCTCCAGAAGCAGCTCCAGAGGCAGCTCCAGAAGCAGCTCCAGAAGCAGCTCTAGAAGTTGTTGTCCTTTCCACTTGACCTGCAAAAAAAGTAATCAATGAAATTAAACCTAAGGAAATAATTTATGATTGAATAAGACTTACCGCATCCCAACTCATCGGAGAAGTCCCAGCACTCAACGGAGCCAGAGCATCGGTCATCGGGTTGGAAACAACGTCTTGAATATCTGCATCTAAAACTTGGAGGACAGTCCACGGACTCGGCCTCATCTGGACGTCAACAAGAAAAAACCCACCACCTTATAAATATTGTACAAGTTACAGCTACTAGGTACCAATTATAATTTTTTCTCTCAGGGCGAAACAAAAGAATCAAACATGGCATTTAATAATGATAATAATAATGAGAATTTATAACGCGCCGAAATCCGTCACAAGTGACGCTCGAGGCGCAGAACACTATTACACAAACCAAAAAACCACAGTTTCATGAAAGGATTTACCACAGGTCTGCTGAAGTGATTAACCAGGAAACAATAATGTCTTCAAGGCTGTTTTAAATTCTGAGATGGATAGGGAGTTTGTTCCAAAGAAAAGGGCCAGCATAAGCGAAAGAGCGACCCCCCCCCATGAGTTGTGAGTATGTGGGATCATGACAAGCAGAGAAGCATCAGATGATCAGTTCTCAACTCCCTCTTCGGGCAGAAAACACAGGAAAGTTTATCCCAACACAATCAATGAGCTTCATGCTGAGTAAATGGTCTCAAATGATGTTTTGCTCAGCAGAAAGCACTCTTGACACAAACATTATTTGGTAGAATACAGCTGACACCAATGGTGTCAATTTAACACCCACGATGTTTCCTTTTTATGTGTCATTTACACAGAAGGAAACAATTGTTCAAAATTCGAGACCTTTTTACCAATTGGACAGTTATAAATGCCATTGAAATGTGCTTTTCACACCACTGGTCTACACCACTGGTGTAGATTAAAGGGAGCATATAGGATTTGCAAAGATGTGCGTTTTGGCTGAATTTGGTACTTAAACAGAAGTGAAGGTCTTAAACTTCCTTACAGACGTTGTTTCGTGTATACACGTTTACACTTTGTCCATCTGGATAGCAGAAATATGGCCGAAATAATCCCCAAAGCCTTCACGGTTACACCACGCTTTCAAAATGCTACTAAATTGTTCGGAAGGACGATCTTTTTAAAAGACACTAAATCTTTATTTCCTTGAAAAACCCAGCATTCTGATGAACCAAGATTTCAATCAAACAAATTGTGAGACCTTGCAAATCCTGTACGCTGCCTTGATCATCAAATAATAACAACACACTGTAAGGGACTGAGGCGTAAGCTGATTTTGGAAATCAAAGGAGAATAAGTTTACATCACAAATACTCCCTTTTCTTTGTAGTTATTTTCATATTAAGGTTAAACAAACTCTAGATGAAAAAATAAGAACGCTATACAAACTGATGTATTGACAAAACCAACTAGAAGATGGTTGCAATACAATATACAGCTTCATGCAATGCGTACCAGCATATTTCACCTTTTGGTATACAAGTATAGTTCTCAAATGTATAATAACTGAACCATAGGTGAAACGTGGTGGCAATGAAAACTTGATTATGGATGGTCAATTCACGCTATAGGTGAGGGATATCTAAGAACTCACATGCAAACTTGAGTTGATCATAAAAAAAACCGAGCCAAAACAAACATGGATTGAAGAAATGAAATCATGCCCTACATTTTCTCTTTTTTTGCCACGTATTGGAAAAATTGAAGTTTCTTTTTGTCTGTCATTAGTCAATTTGGCAGTTTTATGGGCATTTTTCTTTGCAATAGGGCGTTTACGAAACGGAGGCTCAGGCTCCGTCTCAGGCTCCAGCTCCATTTCGTGAATCCATTCTGAAATAACGGGTATCAAAATAAAGGGCTTTTGGCTGCGCTTCTGAAGTAGATTCTCTGGTTTGAAAAGGAAAACAGAGTTTCAGCTTCAATGAAAAACCACAACCTTTATTTTCAGCACATGGATGTCAGAGCTGGAGCCTGAGCCTGAGCCTCCGTTTCGTAAACGCCCATAAAATGTTTCCGTATGGATATCGTTATTTTGCCGAATGGCTTTAATAAAGGTAGTATTATACTTTGGTAAGAAACCAAAACAGGCATGTTCACAGATTCACCTATAACTTACAGGGTATGAAGATGGTGGTAGTAGAAACATACCGTTAAATGTGTTTCCGCCCAAAATGCTGCATTTATCCAGAAATTAGTAAAACATCGACCCGGAAATCTTTTTGATCTTTTAAAAGATCAAAAATAAAAGAGAAAAGAAATTAAGAAATACTGTGGCTGTCTTTTTTTTAATGTTTTCTCAAAAACGGTGGGCAACGTATTTTCACGGATGAATGTTACTGTAAATGTCTTGGTATTTGTGCCCATGAATCTGTAATTCTTTGATAAAAACCAAAGTATGATATTACCTAAAGTCTAAATCACATACCACAATATAATTCATCAGCAATGGTAAAACTGCAGGTAGGATTCTTGTCGCAATAGCCAGATCTATCGATGCATGAACCATCTCCACAGGAAAATGCAGATGGATCTTTACAATCAATGATCCCACCTGGGTAGAAATTATAAAATAGAGTGCAATAAAGGAAACGACAAAGAAAAAATGATTAAAAATCGACAAAATACGATCAAAAATTGTAATGATCTTTAGTTTGAGAAATGATTGAAGAATATAACATTGTAACTTCGCATTTAAGTAAGACTTGAAGCTGTGCATGGTGGAAGCTTGAAGTACTAAAAGAAGGTAGGTTTGCGGTGACACCATGTAATCTCTTCTGTGAGAGTGTGTGGTTCTGAGAAGAACCGTAGGTATTATCTCGACGTTCCGAACAGTGTGCTCTGTTCGTCCTCAGAACGAACATTTGTTCTGATTTTTAAAATCTTGAAAATTTATACTTTTTGTGAATATCATTGATGTTGTTTGTCAGGTGCTTACCGGTATTTTGGCCATGAACAACACAAAGCAAGTGCAATATAATCCAACGCCAAAGGACTGCATTCCTCTCATCAGCCATTACCTGAAATTCAAAATTCAAAGTTCAAATCTCAAAACATCCAAACTCAAAACGGTTGAGAAAAACATCTTCATCAAACTAGCAAACGACCTTACGATTAAACGTCATGGTGACATTTAGGACACAAAGGCCTACCTCTTTCGAGGACACAAAATGATTTTGCGAATACGAAAATAAATTGAGAAATCATTTCAATGAAACTAAATGATTTCGAGAGTACAAAATTAGTTCGAGAACACGAAATCATTGCAATACATGTAACAGGAAACGATTTTGAGAATACAAAATCATTGCAATGATCAGGACACGAAATTATTTCGCGAATACGAAATATTTTTGAGGACACGAAAATTGTTTCAATGAGACGACATTTTTTAATGAAATGACACAAAATATTTTCGAGGGCACAAATATATCGTTTCCATTTACAAGTTCAACCGCAGCTTGTTGATCTCGAAAATTATGGAATCTCAACTATTGCGTTGGGAAAATCCAAGGCCTCCCCCCAAGTTCAATACGAGCAGCAGCCACACGGCACATGTAGGCTACAATTGTGCACGTAGTGAAAACAAACTAATTACCGGAAATCAGTTTAGAAACATGCAGTCAACATGTATTATCTTACCCTTTTGCCTCTGTGGTTGTAAAAACGATGATGACAAAACTTGTGTTTCAAGTCCGATCCTGGCCGGCTATATTACCAAGTGCACAGAGTCGTCGTATTGCCCAACATTCGCTGAGTTTGTTTTTGTAATAATGATGCATTAATGCTGGTCGGTTGTTCCTTAATAATAATTATTATTAGCTGATGTACAGTTCAAATAGGAACTGGCATGGTGGTGACCCCAATAGTCAATTATCTTTGTTCGTTTGGCAAATGTTCAGAAGCCATGAAACCACGCATGCACGTACCGCTAGAATCGCTACAATGATACATGCAGCTTCTGATTGCCGAACGAACAAAGATAATTGACTTATTGGAGTCACCACCAACATAGGACTGTATGGCTCAGTTGGTAGAGCGCTTGTAGGGTATTCAGAAGGTCGCCGGTTCGAATCCTGCTCCAGTCAATTTTTCTTTGTTCACTTTTCAATGACTTTAAATCCAGTTAATTTCCCTTGTGGTTATTTGATGATTATAAAAAATAAAAGAACATCATCAAAAAACTGACTTTTTAGGTCATTGAAAGGTGAACAAAGAAAAATTTACCGGAGCGGGATTCGAACCGGCGACCTCGTGAATACCGTACAGGCGCACTACAAACTGAACTATCCAGCTCTACGTTGGTGCTGTCCCCAATAGTCTTTGTTCGTTTGGCAGTCAGCTCAGACGCCATGAAACCACCCACATACCGCTATATCCCAAGGATCGATACTGGCAGCAATGCTGCAACCTGATAACAGTACATGGGGGATACGACTTTTTAATCAATATTATCAAATAACCACAAGACAATTTGTTATCATCTCTGAACAAAAAACAGTGTATCTGATTACTGTTACAGATTCGTGTTTATTCAACTTTAACGATTTGTGGAATTCTTATCTAAACTATTTTTCTTTTGGGTAGGCCTACCAGCATATTTATGTCTTTACACTTTTGGATGGGGCATTTTACTGACCCGTAAAATAAGAGCGTTCGTGGCCTTTTTTAATGCTGCACGAATCAATTTTACTGAACAACGGACAAGTTCGAGGGCTAGCATATCCCTCGTGCTCAATGGATCTAAAGCGGATCTTAAGATATGTGACACAATTATTATTTATTTATTTGTATTTATTGATTTATTTATTTCAGTTAAATTTATTGTATATTCATGATTGTTTTCGCCTCATACTGCCATATTTTTGTTTTGCAAATTGAGAAATCTTGCAGACGGAAAACATTATTTCATTTGTGAATAAACAACCTTGGGCCAATTTCATGGAGCTGTTGCACCAAAAAACATTTGCTTAGCACAAAAATGTCTCACCAAATAAAACAAACCACCATGAAAAAATTCAATTTGATATTAATGGTCAGCAAATAACAGCCAAAGCACATACAATCACATGTGATACATAACACAATCCCATGGAAACTCGGTTGTTAATCCTGTATTTATTAAGACAGAAATTCCATGGTTAGCACATTAATTTTTGTGCTAAGCAGGGCCGTGAAATTGGCACCTAGCTTTAATGATTGTAATGGGCAGCCACACATTGCAAACCGTTATTATGAGTGCCTTACGATAATATCCAGCCTCTCCTCAACATAAATGACCATAGGCTGTAGTGAAAAACGGCTACAGTATTTTTTAAGTTTTTTCTCTTTAATTTTTGATCTAAGATCAAAAAGATTTTCGGTCGTTGTTTTACTCATTTCTGGATCATGAATACACTATTTCCGGCGGAAAAGTTTTAACGGTATTAAATTGTTCTGTTTTAATACGGACGGGGACACACCAGTAATGGCGGTACGTGCTTTTTTTTACCTCCATAGTCGCGCCATCGGATCGGTGTATACTAAAAAATGTGGCAGTAGACTAATTTGGTATGCGAATTGACCCCAGTATCAATTTATTTTCGGACACGGTATATAATATTTTCAACCGGTAGAAAACCGAACACATTTTTAAATTATTTTCTTATTAACATGTCTTGGTGGTGTCTCATTTTATCTTCCGTATTGAAATGGCCCGTCGTTGATCAAAAGAAAAAAAAAACTTTTATAAACTGGTTCCCTCGCAAGTAATAATGAAGAAATGTGCAGAGTCGTCGGGTACCAGTCGACTGGGACCGACGACGACTGATTAACTTCCTGGTTTGTGTGAAACTCGACCGTCGAAAGGTCAGCGCTATGACTTTACGTTTCGACTCTAAAAATCCGTTGGGAATCTACTTAAAGTTGTGACGTTCATGCATTTGTCAAGATCTGTCGTGAGCTAGTGTGAGACTGTGAGGCTCTGAAGCTGATCGGAAAGGGTTAGAAACGACGCTGGTGGTGAATCGTTTGCTCCCGGACACAGGAAAATGGCTTCGAGAAGGTAATGTACACTACTAACATGCGTTTGGAAAACCATTAACCAGTCCCGGTATGGGCGTGTAGCAGTATTGTTAGTGCAGCATTAGTCCACAAGGATTATTTATTTATTTTCAGCTATGGCTCCTAAGTTCTACAGTAAACTAACTCACCTTAATATGTTGACCAGTTGTGATGTCCTCTTCAGTATTAGTTTTTTACTTGCAATTTCAATTTGTGAATGTTTTCTGACCAAAACGGTGAAACCCAGACGATCACGTTGGTGTGGCAGCCATTTTTTTTTTTAATGTTAGGGGCCTATTTGTGTGACCCTGCGTCATACACAGCACGGCCACCATCTTGTGTGGAGCATAGCGATGCAAGATGATCTATATCACATACTGACATAGAAATAGAATGATCGTGAAATAAGTACTCACGTACGCCTAAGTGTTTTTGTTTTCTTTTGTTAAAAGATGGTTTCATCCGAACCTGCGTGGTGTAGAAGCGGAAAGATTTCTTCTTGACAGCGGCTTTGATGGGAGCTTTCTATGCCGGCCTAGTAAGAGTAACCCTGGTGATTTCACCTTGTCCGTCAGGTGGGTTATAACTAACTGTTTTCTCAAAAAGTGGGCATCGTATGGGACTAAAAGTTTCACAGATGACTACTTCTGCATCTTCCTTGATATTTTTGCCCACGAATTTGTATTTCTTTTACAAAAACCAAAGTATTACCTTTAAAGGTACCATCATACTTTGGTAGCATACCGAAACAGAAATCTTGACATATTTACCTAGGGTATAGCTTAATACAGGGTTTAAAGATGGTGATGGTAGAAACATACCATTAAAATGTGTTTTCTTACCCCAAGATCAAAACTGTTTTTGGTCTTTGTTTGACCAATTTCTGGATAACTACACCATTTCAAGCGGAAATATTTAAGAGTATATTTCTACCCGCACCATCTTCATACCCTGTAAGTTATACGTAAATCTGTGAACATTTCTTTTTGGGTATGTTACAATCCTGTACTGTACCTCTAACGTTAAGCCTAAGGCTTAGTTAGTCAGGTTGTCATATTTAAAATAACGATCATTACTCTTCCACAGAGAAACGTCAGGCCCTCTTAACTCCAAGTATTTCATGTCAGAGTTGTTTTTCCTCCCGTAGGCGGGCGGGTGAAGTCACCCACATCAAGATACAGAACACCGGCGATTACTTTGACCTGTACGGCGGGGAGAAGTTTGCGACGTTGGCCGAACTCGTGCAGCACTATACGGAGGGCCACAACCAACTGAAAGAGAAAAATGGCCAGGTCATCGAACTCAAGTATCCGCTCAACTGCGCTGATCCTACCACTGAAAGGTAAGATATTAGTACCCAATGAAAATGGAAAATTAAAACTCAAAGCCCTAGCCCACCTGCATACCACAATGCACCACGGTGGTGCCAGTTCGCGCCAATGCAATTTGCTGTGGCGCCTAGTGTCGCCAATAAGGTGCCTAGTGGCGTGCAGTGGCTCAAACTGCCTCCCAAATGGCTTGTGGTGGCCCGTAACGGCGCCAAAAATTGAATTTGGCGGCAAGAAAATTTCAAAATGTTTGCAATTTTCGTTGCGCCACTTGCATCGAGTAATCAGCGCGAAGTGTCTACCAAGTGGCACCAAGTAGCGCAAACAATCCGCCCATGGAATCCACTGGAATGTAATGACGCGCGCCAAGTTGCGCCACTACGCACCAATCACATAATCTGTGGCGCGAACTGGCACCAACTGGCGCCGGCCCAGTGCAGAGATGAAACTTTCCCGGATTTATCCGGAATTCCGGATATCAGCGTGGCAGAAAAAAAGTATTTCCCGCATTTTCAGGATTTTCATTGATTTTCCGTCCTGGCCTGGTGAAATAGTGAAATTACAAGACGGATAAACAAAATAATTAATACACTCAATAATTATCATAATGTTAACCTTAATTACCGGTATAATTCAGTGAAAACGCCTGCCACATTAGACGTAAGTATTCGCCATCGTTTCGACGAGTTCACCATACTGCATGGTCTGCCATTTTGTACATAGTCTTGATCCAAGACGTTTAATTGCTGTTCGTAGTGCGCCCTCACACGACTGATTCAGACCATCACAACCCGCTCAGCGTACGTAAAAACAATTTCTAAATTATTGCAAGGACCGAGACAAGTCTAATTATTCTGACCATAACAAACAAACCATGCATCGTGCACGGCACATACACCGCGTGGTCCCTGTGTAGTCACTGTGCGGTCGAGATGTGTGTGCCGTTGAGTGAGCTCTGTTGCCCGTATGCGCTGTGTAAGATAAACGCTACAGTAGGACGGTGTTTCGGCGCTTTACGACCGAAAAGGTGGCCTTTTCTTTTGCTTTTATCTGCATATTTCTGGGTGCTTTTTGCAGTAGTTCTACGATTTTTAGCATATGAAATATGTTAGAGAAATTTTTTCATAAAATGCAGACCGAAATAAACCAACTGGAAAATAAAACAGAAAAACCAGAAAACTACCATTCCAGCCATTTTTGCGGCCAGCCAGGCCGTAGTTGCGCTTGCATTTTTTTTTTTTTAGGATTTCCGGATATTTGGGAAATTTTGAGTTTCATCTCTGCCAGTGGACTCCTAGCATAAACGGTTACAAAATTATCTGTAAACTTTATACAGCCCTATTTAAAAATGAACAAAGACAAATTGACTGGAGCAGGGATTATTATCTAGTTGTTTGTTTTTTATCGCAGATGGTTTCACGGTCACATTACCGGCAAGGAGGCGGAGAAGGCCCTAATGGAGAAGGGTAAAAATGGCAGCTACTTGGTGCGAGAGAGCCACAGTAAACCGGGCGATTACGTCCTGTCGGTACGCACGGACGATAAAGTCACACACGTCATGATCAGATGTCAGGTAAGGCCCTTGCTAAGGAAACAAACTTCCAGAATATAGCCTTCAATTGTAATTGACAGTAATCCTATTTGCCAATAGGCCTAAATTTTATACTTTCTATCACAAAAATAATAAAAAAAGAAAATATTCAAACAAGATTACAGTGAATACAATGAACATTTCTCATCATTTTTCTTAAGGTTTTTGTGTATTCAGCCAGATTTTTTTTTCCACCAATTTTTTTTTTTGTCCGATCGACCGACCGAACCTCCCTCAAGGTGAAAAAGAAATGAGAACCACAGTAATACAAAGGGGCGCCCTAATGGTAAATAAAGTGTTGTTTGATTAGTTTCATGGCTTCTGACTGCCAAAGGAGCAAGGATAATGAACTAAAGGGTGCACAAAAAGTAACTTCCGTTGATTTTGACGCCCAACCCCTTTAAATCTAATCGGTTTTGGGTGATATGAGTAGTATGACTGTTTAGAGCACATCTTAAGCTGCATTTTGATACCCTACTTGATGCCAAGGACTCAACACTGTTCAATACACACATCATTGTTTGTCAAAAGGTACAAAACCAAAAGTCGCATTTTTAGGTATCCCATACAGGTTGAAGCCCCGAGATCAAAACTGTTTTCGGTCTTTTTTTTGTGCTAATTTCTGGATAAATACACCATTTCAGGCGAAATAGTTTAATGGTATGTCTCTACAGTACCAACACCATCTCCATACCCTGAAAGTTGTACGTAAATCTGTGAACATTTCTGTTTGGGCATGTTACCAATCCCGCACTATACAGGTCTGTAACATTTATGTTCTTATGTTTGTTAAAAGCCCATCGGGCTGTCCAAGGTAGTGAATCTGTCTAGCCCAGAATGGTTTTTGCTACACATTGTACACCAGACTAGTACTATTTCGAGCCCTGACATGTACAATCGTACACGACATTGCATGACAGTTAAACAAAGGCTGTTTATCCCATTGTTCTGAATAGATGAGACATGAAACTCGTTAGCCTGTCTTTGTTCACATGATAATTGGTCTCAAGTGATCCACTAGTTTTAAATGACCCATAATAGGGAAATCAATCATTTATGTTGACCGGTTCCGCCCATGAGCGCAGACTTATAGGGAACTGGAATTGAAAAAAAAAAAAAAGAATTTAAAGAAAGAAAAAAGGAATGATTGAAATGTGTTATGTTTTACATTGTGTACACCAGGAAGTAAAGTGTACTATGTGGCATGGGTAGTTACATGTACATGTACTGCACCAGGAAACTAAATGTAATACCCTTGATATCAACTTAGGCCAGGGATATTACATGGAGATGTAGATAGTATTTTAAGGTACTAGGGCTGTAAGTTTACGAATAATTTGGAACCGGTTACCCGTTTGTTTTTCGGTTACAGTTACGATTACCCGTATAACAAAGAAAACAAAGAAAAATAAAGAAATTTTAAGTTACCCGTTTGTTTTTCGGTTACGGTTACGATTACCCGTATAACAAAGAAAACAAAGAAATAGTAAGTTTGGGTGTTTTAGGAACTTGGTTGACAACATTCTTTTGTCACAACATTTGGAAGTGGTAGACATACATGTAGCAAAATGTTTGGCCTTTAATTTGCTTTGCATAATCCTGCTGGTCAAATTTTCAAAAGATAATTAACATTTTTTTCTTTGTGAACTCATGTGTCTATGTTTCAAAAAGAAGAGGCCATTACGAAATTGATATTTGGAATGAACTCGATCGAATAGGAAATGTAAGAAGAACTTATGCATAAATGCAGTAGACCTAATGTGTAGTTGTGTATTTTTATTTAAAGGGACGTCTTCTAGAAAATTTTCAACCCAGAAAAATTATTTCAATTCTGCTCTTCGGAGAGTGTTCATTAGTAAGTTTAGAACAAAGCCATGTCTCCACAGGGATACACTTTCTGGTACATGTATGCACAAAGTTTACACGTACAGGTCAGGGTTTTTCCCAAGGGTTTTTGTTTTCATTCCCTCTGCGTGTAGTCCCGGAAATTCCCACGGTTTGGTTTACATGTATGTATGTGAGACCTTTACACCACATGGTGGCTTCTTACCCCTGGGAATCAGGATTATTACTATTAATGGATAATCTACAGATCTATGAATGTAGGCCTATCGTAAAAAAACATAATGTGTTTACCAAGGCTGCAGTTTGTATCCGGTTAACCGGTTAACCGACCGTTCAAAAGGGTACCCGGGTACATTTTCCCAGTTAGGTTAATCGAAAAGTATCTTTTTAATGGCCTCTTCTTTTTGAATAATAGACACATCTAGAGTTCACAAAGAAAAAAATGTCAATGATCTTTTGAAAATTGGACCAGCAGGCTTATGCAAAGCAAAGGCCAAACATTTTGCTATGTCTAAATTGTCTACCACTGCCAAATGTTGTGACAAAAGAATATTGTCAACCATAATCGTAACCAGAACCGAAAAACAGACGGGTAACCGGTTACAAAATTATTTGTAAACTTACAGCCCTAGTGTTTACAGTTGCTTAAAATCAGAAGTAAATAATAGATCTATCCATATTAAAGAAAAAATAAAGGAATGAAAAAAAAAATGGATTGCATTGAAATTTGCTCAGAATTTACCCAGTGAGATAGTGAATGAAATAGACAAAAAAAATCAAGTAGCTGAAAACACACAATTTCTTTTCATAATTTTTTGAAAATGGGTATGTTTTTTTTTGGGGGGGACACACTGTACATGTAGTGTTGTCCTTAACAATTTCTAATGGGTTTACCATTCTGTCATGTCTGAACACCACGTAATTGGCGTTGGTTTGTTATATTAAATGTCCAGTCGCCCATGACTTCCAAAGCCACCATTTGTTTATCCAATCAAATATTATCATCCAGACACATTGCCATTTTCACTGTCACGACTGTGGCCAACATGTAGACTCGCAGCCGCACCAGTCCGTCAACTCAGGAATCTAAAAAACAAACACAAAAATATGTTTTTTTTTTGGGGGGGAGGTTCTTGGAATTTCATGGATTTCATTAAAACCACCGGCGCACCCAGGATTTTGTCTTAAAAGGGGGCTCAAAAAAAAAAAAACGCCCAACAAACATTTTCTGACCCCCCTCCTCCTCCTTCTCTCCCTTTCCCTCTCCCCCATTTGTTTCCCATTTTTTTTTTCAGGGACCCTCTGGGAGGGGGGAAGGGGCTGAAGCCCCCGAGCCCCCCCTGTAATATTGAAATGGATTCATGAAATGGAAGTGAAGCCGGAGCCGGATCCAATCTTTGAGAAAGCAGGCCCAGTATTAAGGTTTCTCTCCCTTAGTTGTAATTTGGTCTCATGTTCTTTTTCTGTTTTTCCCATTCTCTGGATGCAGGACAGCAAGTATGATGTGGGTGGTGGTGAGCAGTTCTTAGCATTGGCTGACCTAGTAGAACACTACAAGAAGAACCCCATGGTAGAGACATCCGGCTATGTGGTTCACCTCAAACAAGTAAGGGCCTTTCCAAGCGACACCAAATAAACTCTCAACCATTGAGAAATTCTCTCCCGGTTGCGAAATCTTACAAAAGTGTCATCGTGTGAAAGGACACCAATGCTTGAGAGTGACCGACGTCCCTGGTGAATCCTTGAGAGATTTTGACCGAGGTCCAGACCTACGACAACATTTCTCAAGGGTCCCTTGCGAAGTGCTTTTCAATGCGCATGCGTGTGTTTTCTACCGCACGCTTCACGCGCAACCTCAGCGTTATGATGGTACTAGCAGCGTTTACATTCATCAAATGCATAGTTTATCGATTACCCGCATTCCGTCTCAAGGGAGGCTTGCGAAATGTTACACTGTGCCGTGTGAAAGGACGCAAAAACGACCAGCGTAAACTGTTTTGTAAGATTTCGCAACCATAAGAAAATGTCTCAATGATTGAGAGGTTTTTTTAAGCGTCGTGTGAAAAGGCATTAAGACTGACAAACACTCCCTCCGAAATGCGCCATCCTCATGCACGTCTATTCTTGTCAGATCACGAGGATTGAGGAATTTCATT
Organism: Astropecten irregularis; assembly: GCA_963971285.1. Lineage (NCBI taxonomy): Eukaryota > Metazoa > Echinodermata > Asteroidea > Paxillosida > Astropectinidae > Astropecten > Astropecten irregularis. The sequence continues at coordinate 10,062,713 of OZ020264.1, read as the reverse complement.
AGTCAAAACCTGATCATGTGCTAGCGTACATGAGCCAACGACACGTACAACAACAAAAGTGCATACACTTTTTTTGGCGAATATTCTGATATTCTAATCTTTACGTTTCTTTTGCTTGTCTTATCTCCAGCCTTTTAATGCGACGCGCATTGCAGCATCAGGCATCAGGAGCAGAGTGGAGGTGCTGGAGAAGGAGACTAGCTCAAGGCAAAACTCCAAGAAGGCGGGCTTTGAGGAAGAATTTGAGGTGAGGCTAGTCTTGCATTCAGTCACTAAGCACTAAGACCTATTTGAAGTGTAGAATCAATCCTGATTTTTAAGTGTGATATCACAATACAAATCACCATGATGATACTGATGAAATTAATATCAATTTCAGTGTTTTAATTGTGCAATTCACCACAGTTTTTCCAAACTTTTCAGAAGAAAAATAAATAAATAGATTCAAAATTGAAAATTCAACGGATTGAAATTGTTTTTTCGTTTCTTATCCTCTTTCGCTTGCAGGCACTGCAGCAGCTGGACGCTAAGCATCTCTTGAAACGACGGGGTGACGAACCGGAAAACAAATCCAAAAACAGATACAGGAATATATTGCCATGTGAGTAGAAATGCACGAAAAACACTATCGGCACGTCCACTATACGTTGAGTGTTTCACTCTGACATACTTTTTCTATTCAATTTGTTGCCTATTCAACATGTTCAACCATCTTGGTTTGCGGGGAAAAAAATGTGTCATTTAAGGTACGGTACAGGATTGGTAACATACCAAAACAGAAATGTTCAAGGATTTAGGTGTAACTTTCAGGGTATGAAGATGGTGATGGTAGAAACATACCGTTAAGATATTTCCACCTGAAATATTGTATTTATCCAGAAATAAGTAAAACAACGACCGAGAACAGTTTTGATCTCGGGGTTAGATCAAAACCATTCTTGTTTTATAAGAATAATTAAATCGGGTTTTCGCTATTTTCTTGTGACTCAGATGTCCGATTGAGCTCAAATTTTCACAGGTTTATTATTTCATGTTATTATTAAGTGCTGCTCTTTGACCTTTACTAATCATGTATTATACCTTTAATGTTGTTGGTTTACTCATTTCTTTGTTTTTGTAGTTGAGCGATCCAGAGTGGTGCTTACGGATGGGGAAAATGGAGACTACATCAATGCCAATTACATTGACGTAAGTTACCACGGTTTCTTGTTGTTTGCTCACTTTTAAAACAGATGAGAAAAAAAGAAAAGAAAAGAAAAATAATAAAGTTTTTCTAAAAGAGACCTGGGGTTGATTTCACCAAGCTCATCGCAACTTACTATCAATCGTAGGACTGATGATGCATCGAAACCCTACGTGGGATAGGCCTCCTACGATGGATTATCCTTCCTAACTCAAATTACGATCGATCGTAGGGCTTCATGAAATTGACCCCAGGTCCCAATAGCGCTCCGCACTAATGACGTCACAAAATCCACGGATGTCAGACAAACATTGTCTCACACACGTAGTGTACATGCACGCGCACACCCACACGTTTGCGTGGTTGCAATGTTTGTCTGAGATCCGGTGCTACTTTTAGCGCAAGTGCGGAGCGCTATTACATAATGTTGCTTAAAACAGTAAGTATTGATATTAAGCAGAAAAAAAGTTGCTGAAGCATAGGGGCATTTCACAAGTTTGCTAGCACGTACGTGGTGATTTGCATAGTTGCGTCATCGATTTTAAGCAATTGTTTCGGTGAAATAAGCGAAACTTTCTTGTGCTGACTGTTTATGTCGTGCTTAGAACATGGTGAAAATTAAATGGATTCTTAGCACAAAATCATGGATGTACAGTGTAGCAGTGCTATGATGCTGACAGCTACTGAGCAGAACAATTGAGCTAAGCGTGAAACAAGTCTTGCTTAATGGTAAACAGCATGGTCATCATCTCATGCTGGGACTTTGCTTTTTGGTTTATACTCTGCTTAGCATGAAAGAGAGGCCTTGCAATGGAGGGCCAGATGTTGGACATGTGATTATTTGAAGCTTGTACTTTCACATGATGGTCTTGTTGAGAACATACAGTCGTTTAATGTACACTTCAACTACTTAAGCGCTCATTTTGTGGTCTTGGCAAGTTTTTATTTTGCATTCATAGTGCTTTAGTAAACTTCTGTTTTCCCTATTAACCCCTTCAGTCTGGGTTTTAAATTTCTTTTGTTTTTACCGATTAACAGTCACCGGTCAAATAGAGGTCATTTGCCTGGCCATGTGTGCAGGGAGCTCAGCATTAACAATAAAGGCACACAATGGTTGAATACCAACGGACAATAGCCCGAATGCCAGGCAAGCGTAATCGTTTTCACGGCAGCTGTGTTCGAAACTCACAGATTGCAGTCTGCACCAAAGATGCCGATCTGTGTTAAAATGTAACCATGACGAGCACATTTTTGGGGACAATGAAGGTTCATTGAACCTCTTGTTCCAGACAATACCCCATTCAAAGTATTTCAGCGGAAATAACAAAGCAATCATGAATATTCTCACGCCATGAGGCAAACTGCTATATCAAGAGGTTATTCACGTGACGTAATTGGCCGTCAAGCACAATGATGGCACACGCGAAACAATACGCTTCAGTGCACACACAACGTACAGTGTCCTACGGGTAACCATGGACAACATAGAAAAGCTTGACGGCCAATCACGTGATTTTATGATGTCAGTGAATAACCTCTATAGATGCTTCCCAGACAGAAGGGGTTAATTTGAGTACGGATCGTGCAAGCTTCATCTGGGCTGCTCAAATACATGTAGATCTGTATTTTATATGAACAGCGCTGCCATGAAGGGAATTACATGGCATAGGATCAAAGGTGAACTTAGTTATTGTTGTTTTTGTTGTTGTTGTTGTTTATTTGTTTGTTTTGATCCCTAGCCTAATGAGCCACTCCTGGAAGGAGATTCATTGGCAAAGAGCGATCGAGTAAATATATCACCGTCAATTTTATCTCGCAGCTTCATACTTGCCTGCCAGGCTTTAAAAAACACCCAAAACATAACGACATATTTATGTTGTTTTAACATGATTTTCGTTCATCATACATAAATGCACTAATACAACTATGGAGTGCTTGGAAAGCTTTGTACATCCTTGACCAACATTGGTCATTATTTACTGAAGTCTGTAAGCTTATCTGTCATTTTATGTAATCAGCAATTAACCGCAAGGGAAACTGACCGTGTGTGATTTCATGGCTTCTGACTGGCAAATTAATTTATAATTGATAATTGGCTAGTATTAGGGACACCACCAACGTAGGGCTGGATAGCTCAGTTGGTAGAGCACCAGGGACCAATTTCATGGAACTGCTAAGCACAAAAATTTGCTTAGCACAAAAATGTCTTGCGCAATAAAACAAACCACCGTTAAAAATTCCATTTGATACCGAACAAAAATGTCACAACACAAGGAAATTTGGTTGTTAAAGGCATTGCATACGTTTGGTAATGACTCTGAAAATTTATGGCAATAAAAACTTACTTGGTGAGAAGTACAGCTGCTTTGGATAGTATAATGCATATTGAGAAACGTTCAATTCGAAGTACCGCAGTTATGGACAAATATGTCACTTTTTATCTCCAAAAATTATGAATCTGAGAAGCGTTATGGCCGTAACGCTTCTCAGCTATTGACTTACTGTTATCTGGCGTGAAATAACCGGTCTAGTTTGTCGCCAAAATCTCACAAACGCTACCACCTTTTGAATTGAAACTTTCACAGGTTAGTTTTATGGTATATATATACAATTATATTGGTTTGAAACAAACAATAGGCTCAATTTACCAAACGTATGCAATCCCTTTAACCCTGTTTTTATTAAGACAGAAATGTCATGCTTAGCAAATTTTTGTGCTAAGCAGCACCGTGAAATTGGCCCCTGTACTGTATTCCAGAGGTCGCCGGTTCGAATCCCCCTCCAGTCAATTTGTTTTTAGTCATCTTTCAATGTTATTTTATATGTTGGATCGTTTGTTCGTTTTGGTCTTATATCCATTGTCATGGTAACTCGATAATTTCTGTTCACTTGTTAATAGATAAGGGATCAGTATATAACCATTACGGAGGTAGGTGTGACACTTTTATTCCGGTATCCCTAAACCATGTCACATTATGAGCACTTTTCATGTACATCGTACACACATGTGCCTTCGATACAATAATTGTCAGGCTTGATTTGAGGCTTTGCATGGTGACAATTGGTATGTGGATCGGTTTGCGGAAACACAGTGTAATAATCGTTCGTACTTTCGCACTTCGGTTTCGTTCGCACTTCTCGTAAGGTGCCAACATTTGGCACCCTATCCTCCCACACAGCCAAAGCCGTGTCCAGCCTACTACTGACACATCTGACCGAACAGGCAATCCTCACTCACACAATACGCCTCAGCGATCAGCCACTGGATCTACACACACTCCAGTGAGCACCAATCAGAAAAGCCCTTCCACACATCGGATCCTCTCACACCCCAGTGAGCACCAATCACAAAGCCCCTCCACAGAACAGGATCCCAAGGAATCACACATAAGGACCTCACATCCCTCATTTCATTTGTCTCCTGGTGATGACTAGAGCAGGCTAGTCGAAACGTTGAGACCTTTATTACGAGAAGGGTGAATAAAACAGAAGCGCGAAAGTACAAACGATTCTTACATGGCGTTTCCAAAAACCGATTTACATTGTCAGGCTTGTAACAGTACCATGAACATCTTTATGTCAAATCGCTGTTCTCAGAAAGTGCTGTGGTTCCCAACATGTTCATGATCGATCATGTTCAGTGTCATTAGTTGGTAGTTGGGAATCATAGATGGTTTTTCGCAGCTTTTTTCTCGTCCTCTTGTCACTTAGCCTTTAAGAAAGATCCTGCTAGGATCAAAACGTCAGGCCCTCCTATAAACACAAAGCACTTTTCTGTTTTTGAATCAAAAGTCACTCAAACGGTACATGTATTCCATAGTGGTGGACAATGTTCAAAATGGATAATTTCACTGTCCATAGAAGATTTCATATTTCTGGATAAAGACTCAAGTGATGGTTTTCATTTCCTTTTTCACTAAGCCACTTGTCATAAAATCTGAATAGTCTTAGGCTTAAATTGGAATACCCCTCAGAGTAACTGGTATTTCTAGGCATGTTACTTTGCATTGCACGATCCTCTTTAGTCTTTTTTAGGGCCCCTTTCCACTTACATGTAGAAGTTTAATATTAAGCAGGGCTTGAAATAGTACTAGCCCATCATACAATGTCTAGCAAACCACTCTGGGCTAGCTAGACTCACTTCCTTGGTTGCCCGGTGGGCTAGTAAAAAAAAAAGGAACCTACCTGTTAAGGTATGGATCAACATATGTACGAGTAATATTAAAAATCTAAGTAAGACTTAAAGCTAGTAAAAATTTAGTTAAAAAGTTTATAACAATCTAAACAGGCTAGTAAAATCTGCAGTAATCTTGCCCGACATGCCCGGTGTGCTAGCCATAAAAAAAAAGGTTAGCGCAAGGCCTGAAATGAATTTGTATCTTTTATAAAGAAGGGCTTTGTTCATCTGCTTGGTGAAAAGCTGGGTTTATCATTGCATCACCCTACGACATTCCAGCATGCTCTCTAGTCCTCTACAGATCTTTTCATGGTGCATGTGTGGTGCAACCAGATTGTCTGACTCATAATGCTAATGAGCAAATCGGGGGTCGATCTCATCAAACTCATCGTAACTTACTATCAATTGTAGGATTTATGATGAGCAGGCGTTATTCACGGTGCATCCATCCTACATTCAAAGCAGTGTAATCAAACCGAGGCTTGGATTCAAAATAGTCTGGTACCAGTTTTCTTTTTAGAATTGGTGTTATCTTTTCCAACGGGTATACAAGGAAGGTGACAACATGGATGCACAATAAATAAGGTCTATTGCAAACAATACGAAGGATACGATGGATTATCCCTCATAATTCGAGTTACGATAGATCGAAGCACTGTTTGAAATCGACCCCATCCATGGTGTTGAATAAAGCATTAAGAATCCTGAAGGCTTTGTGCTTGTTCATAATAATCATGATTCATGAACTGCAGCTTTGCTGAAACATACACATTAGAAAAAGCTATTCAGCTTTAGGTCATCTCATTGGAGCTTCCTGCTCGGTTGCTAATTGTTTCACTTCATCTTCAGTTTTGCTCATTTTAAGAGGATCATCAATTTCCAATCCTGTTTCAGGCTTATTCTCATCTTGAAATTTTTGCCTCTGAAGCCCTGTCCGAGCCGATGGGTAAATGAAAAATGGGCAAATATTACCGGTGTCCGCACTTGGACTTGGACTTGGGGTAACTTAACCGTGCACGCGTGGAAGGATTACCAAGCTGTCAATACTAGGCTCATTAGGGTACCCGACTCGCACTGTCCGCACTGGACTTTTCATCTCAGGAAACAGAGCTTCAAATTCAACAAATTTCTGGATAAATACACCATTTCAGGTGGAAATATTTTAACGGTATGTTTCTACCACCACCATCTTCATATTACCCTCTAAGTTATACATAAATCTGTGAACATTTCTGTTTTGGTGTCTTACCAAAGTATGATACTACCTTTAAACCCATGATTGTTAGAGGAAGTACAATGACATATTGACAAATTGGCATTGTCTGCAAAAACAAAAAAAGTAATATCTGAGAGTTAAACAGTGCAAAGTACTAGCAGGAAGTAAAAAAAAAAATGATGCAATGTCGCCGTCGATTAAAATGATGCATTGTCATAAATGTTTTGTATCAGGGCTACGAGGAAGTCATGTTGCCATTAATGTGCTGCGGTTGAAAGTATGTATTTCAAAACCAAAATAAGTTGTACAAATTTGTATCCTTGTGGAAACAGGGTGTTGTTCTCGTGTAGTATTCATTAGGCCGTGTCCATGGGTGTCGATCCAGGGGGGGATGGGGGGATATATCCCCCCCAAAATTTGAGGTGGGGGGATGGCGTGTATTATCATCCCCCCCAATATTTTGAGGTTGAATGTCATTCAAGTTTATTGTATAGAGATATTACATGATCCTTGTTTTTTTTTTAGTCTTCGCAGTGAATTTATACTGTTTAATTCTTCTGAATATCGTTTTTAATGCTCCAAAATGCGACTTTTCGACTCTGTTTTTTTTTCTCAAAAAGTCCCTGGTTTGGTAGGGGGTATCCCACCTCCCACAGCCTCTGCAGCTCGGTCGCTTCGCTCCCTCGCATAGGACACCAAATCACCAATCTTCCCCCCCAATCATGAAAAGAAATCGACACCAGTGGCCGTGTCCCAATTCTCTGGCTGCAGCTTTTCAAAAGAAAACTGAAATCGCATCTGCTTCTCAATCACTAGTCATTTCATAATGACTTGGGCATGCTTATTTTGTTTGTGTAGGCGCCTTGATCGGTTATTAAGTGCGCTATATATCTATATTATTATTTTTGGTTTGTGTCACAGTTGGCGCTGGCTTGTCAACAGAACCAGCAGGCCTACCTGGCCGGGGAGAATGTGGAGAAGATGGATGGTAGCTGGGAGAAGCAGAAGCGTTACATCGCTACCCAGGGATGTCTGAAGGACACGGTGATAGACTTCTGGAGGATGGTGTGGCAGGAGAACTCCAGGGTCATCGTCATGACCACCAAGGAGGTCGAGAGGGGAAAGGTCGGTAATCATCAGCAGACCTGGGCCCTTTTCCAAACTTCGGCTCCGGCTCCGGCTCCGGCTCCAGCTCCAATCCGTCATCCATATGCTGAAAATAGAGATTGTGGGTTTTCATTTAAAGCTGAAGCTCCGTTTTCCCTTTCAAACCAGAGAATCTACTTCCGAACCACAGCCAAAAGTCTATTATGATACCCGTTATTTTAAAATTGACTCAAGAAATGGAGCTGGAGCCGGAGCCTGAGCCGGAGCCGAGGTTTGGAAAAGGACCCTGGATCTTTCTCAAATAGTCAAGGAGCATGGACCATGAAAACATTTGACTTCTCAACTTCAACCACATCTAATGTCTGACTTCAGAAATTGATGAAGCAGACCTCAGGGAACATTTCTAGGTACTATGTGACCTCAAATTGTGGTAGCACTTTTATGTAATATCCAAAAAACAATTTGCAATATTTTCCCAAAAAAATTAAGAAAAACAAAAGAAAATTCAACAAATGGGTTTAATTAAGCTCTTGCTTCTGACTTATTTTTTTAAGATGTTATTTCTCTGTGAATGGATTATGAATGATATAATCACATAATCATTTACCAAAAAACATATCAAGGACTTGGGGGGCGGGGCAGAAAATACGACCACGCCCCTTGTTTCAGTTTCATTGTGGGAAAGTTAATCTTGTTTTTTGTTCCTCAAACGATAACTCATTTTCTGAAACATGATACCACAATTTGAAGCCACATACTACCTAGCAAAGCTGTTGATGGTATAAACTTCCATTTTATGAAGTCAAACCATAGATGTAGTGGGTGTTGAGCTAACTCCTAATAAGAGGGTTTTCAGAACATTGCTCCTTGACTAAAAGCTTGACTTCGGCTCAGGCTCCAGCTCAGGCTCCTTTTCGTTAATCCATTTTAAATAAAATTACAGGTATCAAAATAGATTTTTTTATTTGCTGCGGTTCGGAAGTATGTGGATTCTCTGGTTTGAAAAAGAAAAACAGAGCTCCAGCTTCACTGAAAAACCACAACCTGTATTTTCAGCATATGGGTTGACATAGATGAAGCCAGAACCTGGGCTGGAACCAAGCCTTGAGAAAGGACCCTGATATAGACCTTTAAATGCTCTGAGTATAATTTTGATTGTGTCTCCGTTTTCTTATTCTGATTCCAGAATAAGTGTGTGAGATACTGGCCTGATCCGGACCGGAAGTTGGAGAAAGGGAAGCTTATTGTCACCTTCATCAACGAGCATCTGAGGGAGGACTACGACCTGAGAGAGTTTGCTCTCTGCAACAAAGACCAGGTGGGCTTAAAGGGTGGCTGCAATCATATTTAATAAAATTTACCAAATTAATTTCATTAACTTTTTAAAAATATATAAAATTTGATTAAAGTTTGTTTTTTTGTTTTCCCCCGCATCTGGTATTTTTTTTCTCTCGAAATAAACAGCACCCATCATCATTTTGTGTCCACGCCCCACCCCCTAGTACGGGATTTCGATTGCCGTCAGTGACACAGGAACCAGCTTATCATAACTTGATGGCTTGGGAACCAGCTACCGAGTTCCCGAGATGACGTTCCACCCTCCCTGTTAATAAAATGATTCTTACACCAAAACAAGGGAGGCTAAAACTACGACAGCCAAACAACTGCGTTTTAAAGAGTTAATTCCATCAATATATAAGCAAAAACACCCATTGCGGCCACCCTTTAATAATGTTTGATGGCCCACGATGCTGGCTGAAAGGTAGCGACATTTCGGCTGCAGACTGAGCTAGCCTTTATCAAGCTGATGAAGACACTTGCGCTGTCTCAATTTATATCCGTGCTTGGTTTTGGCTGTGTTGGGTCTTGGTCCTTGATTGGTGTATGCCCCGTCCCAATCTTGAAGTTGATAGTTCGGGGCTAGGTTTTATAGACTGATCCGATGGCATGATATACTGTCCTCCATTTCTGCAGTGTCTCCGTCTGCCTTTTGTCCGGCAACAAAAGAATTTACGCTCCGCTTTTTGTGGCTTTTGCGTTGATATATTCACGTCTGTTTGTTTATTTGTTTGTTTGTTTGTTTGTTTGTTTGTTTGTTTGTAGCCGGAAGACGTCAGACCGGTTTTCCACTTCCACTTCAAGAGCTGGCCAGATCACGGTGTCCCGTCAGAGCCTAGTCGGGTGCTCAGCTTCCTGCATGATATCAATATGAAACAAGACGAGATACCAGACGCCGGACCTATCATAGTGCATTGCAGGTCAGTGCAAAATAAATCATCAAGATTTGAACATTGTTACTTTATAGCAACATTCTTTACGTCGTCCAAGAGTTTTTTTATATATTTTTATGAGCTTCAACAAGTATACAAACATGCTCTAGGTGGTGTTTAACAATATAATTCTAATCATCAAATAACCACAAAGGAAACTGACTGGAATTAAAGTCTTTGAAACGTGAACAAAGAAAAATTGACTGGAGTGGGATTCGAACCGGCGACCTCCTGAACACCACACATCGAGCCATTGTCTCAATCATGTATACACAGGTTTACACCATGGCGGCCATCTTAGATTTTGATCGCAACTTCAAACAGGGCACTTCCACGCATGCGCACTTTTTGAAGTGTAAACCCGTCCATTGTCGAAGACGATACACGGGTTTACACTTCGGCGGTTTTGATCGCGACTTCAAAACGAGGCACTATAACGCATGCGCTTTTTTCGAAGTGTTAACCCGTGTATTCATTTCTTTGCTTGATTTTTGTTTCAGTGCCGGCATCGGGCGGACTGGTACCTTCATTGTGATTGACATCATTCTGAATCTCATCAATCAACACGGTGAGTGGAACCCAGACCCTCAGAAGTCCTTCCCTCTCTGCATAATAATAATTTAATTATAATAATAATTCCATGCCCTGCAGAGAAACAAACCATGTGCTGGCTCAGGTGGTATTCGAACCCACGACCTCCTACTTACTAGTGCATATGCCATACCGCTAGGCTACCGAGCTAGCTGGGGTCAGCGGGGTGAATCGAATCCAATATCGCGGCCGGTACAGCAATGGGAGACTTTTGAGAACCGGTCTTCAAGTCAACAGCGCACGTGCACGCACAACAGCGCAGGCACAAAACAATGCGTGCATGCTCACAATTGCGTGCGTGGCACTGTTGACTTAAAGACCGGTTCTCCAAAGTCTCCCATTAACCCTAACCCCCTAGGGGAATTTTACTGTGTACCATCCTAAATCCTCCACAATCCTCCAATGGTCACACTTTAAAAACTACGTTCATCCTGAATCCTCCACAGTCCTCCAGTGATCTCACTTATACTCAAAATGAGAGGTACCTGAATCCTGATTCCTTCAGTGGCCCTACCTCAAAAAATGCGTTTATCCTGAATCCTTCCCACTCCTCAAGTGGTCCTCACTTGAAAATGACATTATATCCTGAATCCTCCGAAATCCTCCAAAACTACCAGAAGGATTTTGGAGGATTGAAGTGGGTTAGGGTTAATCATGAATATTCATGATTTTTGGGGGGGGGTCGGGGGATAGTTAATATGCAAATTAAGCTTGCCCTTCACCGACCTAAATGAGCAAGTTTATCCCGGGCTTTAGTCATGATCTGTGTCTATAACAACTGACCTTTGACCTCCCCCTCCCCTCTTTCCCCCCTTCCCCCTCCTCAGGTTTGGACTGTGAAATAGATATCTTCAACACGATCCGGTTGGTGAGGGGTCAACGGTCGGGCCTAGTGCAGACCGAGGCGCAGTATAAATTTGTCTATCAGGCAGTGCAGCAGTACATTGAGACCATGACGACTAGAGTACAAGCGGAACATGTGAGTGAATTTATGCGATGCTCTCATCTGTTATACGGGCAATTCACAAAAGTGCGCCACCATGAGTTTGCAATGCGTTAGCCAATCACAATGCGCGGAATTAATGGGAGACTTTGGAGAACCGGTCTTCAAGTCAACAGCGCACGCGCACGCACAACAGCGCAGGCGCAAAACAAGGCGCGCATGCTCACAATTGCGTGCGCTGTTGATTTGAAGACCGGTTCTCCAAAGTCTCCCATTCTGTCAACAAACTACGCATGTAAGCTTTATTGATGTTGAATTGTTTGAAGATCAGGGACCTTTCTCAAAGCTCGGCTCCGGCTCCAGCTTCAACTCCGGTTTCATCTCTTTCATCTGTATATTGAAAATATAGATTGTGGTTTTTCATTGAAGCTGAAGCTCTGTTTTCCTTTTTCAAACCAGAGAATCTATACTTCCGAATGGCAGCCAATGTCTCTATTTTGATACCCGTTATTCTTTTTCAAATGGATTCACAAAATGGATCTGGAGCTGAGCTTTGAGAAAGGCCACAGGGCTGACAAAAAAAAGTAAATTTCAGGCCTGAAGGCCCGTCACATGCCAGGCTTTTCAGCAGCTGGGCCTGACCTGTAAACTAAGATTCTTTCTTCCAATTAGGTCTTACAGTCAAATATAATACACGGGTTTACACCATGACGGCCATCTTGGATTTTGATCGCAACTTCAAAACGAGGCACTTCCACGCATGCGCACTTTTCGAAGTGTAAACCCGTCCATTGTCAGAGACAATACACGGGTTTACACTTCGGCAGTTTTGATCGCAACTTCAAAACGAGGCACTTCCACGCATGCGCACTTTTCGAAGTGTAAACCCGTCCATTGTCAGAGACAATACACGGGTTTACACTTCGGCAGTTTTGATCACAACTTCAAAACGAGGCACTATCACGCATGCGCACTTTTCAAAGTTTAAACCCGTCCATTGTCGGAGACAATACACGGGTTTACACTTCAGCGGTTTTGATCGCGACTTCAAAACAAGGCACTATCACGCATGCGCTTTTTTCGAAGTGTAAACCCGTGTATTGTCAACATCCTTGACACATCCTTGACACAAATTCACAAAATTCAGCTGAATGAAACATTTTGAAGAAAAAAGAAAAAGTGAGGAAAGAATGCGGACGTTGTCGTTGATCACGTTTTTTTTTTTTTTTTTAGAATACGCTGAAGACGGGGCGTGAATATATCAACACACAGAAGGCCCATTACGAATTGCAGACTGCCTCCCACGGAGTCCCTCAGCATGCCCCGCCCCCTCCTCTACAGGAACAGAAACTCTACGAGAACGTCGGACCTATGAGGGTAAGATATATACGCTTCAAATAGGTTTTCTTTTAATGTAATGTTTAGGCATTGTTATTGATATTGTTTTTCCGTCTTTAGAAACGTAAATAGAAAGTACGGATGAAAATTCTCTATGGCCACCTCTACCCTCTCTTTGTGGTTTCCCAGCCTCATTGCACGCTTTCCCTGTTTCCCTGGTCACTCTGTCCCCCTTTGTTCTGATCCTCTCATCCATTCATGTGCATCTTTACTTGCATGTTCTTGTCCTCATTGTCATTTAGCTTTCGATAAAGATCCTGCTATATTCAAGGAGCAAAGTTCTGAAAATCTCTTATTAAGGATTTAGCTCAACACCCACTACATCTAAGGTTTGACTTCATAAAATGGAAGTTAATACCATTAACAGCTTTGCTAGGTAGTATGCGGCTTCAAAATGCGGTATCATTTGAGGAACAACAACAAACAAGATTCACTTTCCAACAGTGCAACTGAAAAAAGGGGCGTGGTCGTATTTTCTGCCCCCCCCCCCAAGTCCTTTATACTTATGTATTTTGGTCTTGGGCTTCTACTAGAATCCCTAGACTTGAACTATCAACTCCAACCCTATTTTGTTAACACATTGATTGGCATACTCATATGTGTGTTCTTTTTTTTCGCAGTCGCCGCCTTCCATCAGCAAGAAACATCCACCGGTTCCCAAAAAGTAGTTCCAGCCATCATGACGTAGTCCCAAACCCTCACCGCGTCACTCCTGAAACGGGCGATCCACCGAAAACATCAGGCTGACATATCACTCCGCCGTTAATCGCAGAGCCTCATCAACAAACAGAATCAATCTGCATTGCACAATGGACCGAGGTTTGTTTTTTTGCTCTGCTTTTCCCGACGTGAAAAATGATTCTTCTTCTTTAACTAATTTGAAAATTTGAAAAGTGAATAAAGAAAAATTGACTGGAGCGGGATTCGAACCGGCGACCTCTTGAATACCGTACAGGCGCTCTACCAATTGAGCTATCCAGCCCTACGTTGGTGGTGACCCCAATAGTCAATTATCTTTGTTCGTTTGATAATTTGAACTTTGGTGACTCTACAACTTAGAAACAACATGTGTTGCTTACATATACCTGTACCTTTTTCTTTGGACCTGTTTGTTTGAGGCACGTGTTCGGTCATCTTGCAAATCCACGTTTGAGTCCACGGCAGGATACGCTTGAATGGGTACCGGAGCAGATTTTGCGCACCGGATCACTGATCATGTGCCTGAAACAAACAGGCCCGTAGCTTAGGCAGTTAGGGATGCCTTTTCTTGTTGGCACTTTCAAAATTAAAAACATTGAATGTCTTCATGTTGCGGTCTTTCATTGCATTGAATATGTAGACTTCACGAGCTGCTAAAAAAACCGCAGTTATGTACGAGTATTATCTTTATAAAACAAATTATATTTTGAAACCAATATCAATTTCATGATGCTTTCAAAAGGTGCGTGTGCTATATTTGTATTCTCCCACCCACCAAAGTTGACATTTTTTTGTGGGGGGGGGTTTAAAATTAACGATCATTTGTTTGATATTGAGCTTTCTGTTGTTGCTGTGATGAGGATGGACTGTATGTTATGCCGTATGACTGTGGCAGTGGTCGTCTTAAAGGTAGTATCATACTTTGGTTTTTATCAAAGAAATACAGATTCATGGGCAAAAATACCAAGGAAAATACAGTAACAGTCATCTGTGAAAATTTCAGTCCCATACGGTGCCAATTTTTTTTAGAAAAGTCTGTGGCAACTTTAGTAGTGTGTGGTAAGCAGCTCTTGTCTTATGTAGCAGGTGCAGAGGGTTATAGTGAACTACATGTATGGCTTACGATCCAGTTGCCCCCGGGGAGACTGTGGTAATGTGTGGTAAGCAGCTCTTGTCTTGTGTGACCGGCATGTGAGGTCTAAGGTTAATCTTCCAATGTGGCTCAGTTGTACTAAGTTTGTGTAATAGAAGCCTTGCAATTGGACTCTCTTAAAAATTTTGGGGTTGTGAAAAGTTCTGGCGGGACAGTATTGTCAATAAGCCATTTGCCATCTGAATAGTATCTGGTACACAGACTTCTTTCATTGCATAAAAACACCCCAGTTTGAATTTCCCAGACTAAAGACTCTGTTGCTATATCACGTGATTCGGGGCAAGCTTTTGCACATAGCGATACCCATCTCTGGAGTGGTCTGGTTCCTTTGTGCCATTCTTATCCATTATGAACAGTGCATTGGTGCAAGACGTCTGTTATGTAACTATTAAAGCAAAAGCTTGCCCCGAATCATGTGATATAACAACAGAGTCTTTAGTCTGGGAAATTCAAACTGGTGTGTTTATATGCAATGAAAGAAGCCTGTGTACCAGATACTATTCAGATTAATCTCGCAAATGGCTTATTGAACAGTGTCACTGTGGTTGACTTCAATTCATGTTTCAAAACAACATTTGCTTCCGCATATATAAGAAAAAATGAGAGGAAATTATGTGAGAATCCTTTGAAGGGAGAAATTGTTTCATTCGGTGGTCCAAAAAGAAGAAGATACAAACAAAAATGTGTAATCTTCTTTGAAGAGGAAGACTTCACACTTGCGCTAAAAATAGTACCGGAACTCAGACAAACATTGCAACCGTGCAAACGTGTGTGGCCGTGGGTGTGCTCGTGCATGTACACTACGTGTGAGTCAATGTTTGTCTGACATCCGGGGATTTTGTGACGTCATTAGTGCGGAGCGCTATTGATGGGAAAGCACAATTGTATAGACCTTTCTTTTTGCCAACCAAGATGGTGGAAACTATGGCGAGCCATCAAAGCCAGGCATAAAAAATAACCACAATTTGAACACAATTTGTACACAACGTTTCATAAATATTGGAAGAAAAAAAACAAGATATTGCTGAATGTAATGGAAACAACACAAGAAATGATGGTACATTATGTATTTTTTGTAGCTATGAAAAGTTTGTAAAAATGTTGAATTGGGTCGTGCCGTCTGTCGAAAAGACAAAATGATTTGCACCATTTGGCCGCCCATGCCAACCACGAGCCAATGTTTGTAAATATTAAAAAGAAAGGTTAATACAGTACATGCGATCTTCATACACTGTGTGCCGTTATACCCCCCTATATTGTGCAGCTTTACCACTGTCGGCCTGATATCCGAATCACGTTTAGGACCCCGTATTTGTCTGAGAATTATCTACTTAGTATAAATCTTGCTCACTTTGTTCACACTTTTGTTTAATTAATACAGAGCAGAGAACTTTTTTATTGATATTTTTGTATGTACATGAAGATTGCGAAGAATGGGGAGGGGGGGGGGGGGGAAGAGGGGGCGGGGCTAAAGGTAGGGGGAGGGGCATTTCTGCTTGTACATTGGCGAGCTAGACAAAGACAAAGAATGGCGTTTGTAATACTTTGTTATTCACTCATTATCTGCTGATGCTTCCGGCCAATTATCTCATTGTAATGATTATTTACAATTTTTTTTTTTTTTTTATATTAATGGGCAATTCTGAGAGTTGCTGTACAGAAAATATGGGCCCTTTTCCAAACCTCGGCTCCAGCTCTGGATCCATTTCGCGAATCCATTTTAAAATAATGAAAATAGAGGCTTTTGGCTGCAGTTCGGAAGTAGATTCTCTGGTTTGAAAAAGGGAAACATTCTTCAGCTTTAATGAAAAACCACAACCTATGTTTTCAGCATATGGATGACAGAGATGAAGTCGGAGCCTGAGCCGGAGCCGAGGTTTTGGAAAAAGGCCCCAGATTTCACGCTCTGTGATTTGGCAATCTCTTGATGGTGTTCTATAAGGAATCGGCCAAATTTAGTGTGTTTATGCAAAGGCTCAACTTTATTATAACTGTATCGGAGCAGACACCATCATAGTCTACCATCACCTTTCGTTTGGAATAGTGTTGGGCCTGGTCATTGACAATTTTGTTAGGCAGGGAAACAATCCATGGAAAACAACAAAACAGACCAAAAGGGTTGCCGGACCATTAATGGCGGCCATTAGGCCGAAAAAAAAATTTGTTGTGTTGCCCTCAGCGACCGACCGTAAAATGCCAAAACTTTGGGTCGGGATTTTTTATTTTTTTTTGTCTCCGAGTCCTAAAGTATAAAAACTCACCATTTTTGACAGAAAATGTAAGATTTAGCAGTAAAAAAGCGTGTCTCCTCAAAACGACCCAAGACTGTTGATTTATAAGTCCTGGTGACCATACATCCTGTACTTATTCTTAAATGTTTAAAAGTCGGCCAAAAAAAACAACAAAAAACAAAAACGACCGACCGACCCAAAATTTTTATTTATCCACTTGAGGGCAACACAACATTTTTTTTTAGGCCTTATTGAATTGATTGCTTTTTTTTGTATTATTAAAATCAAATCATACCTGGTTATCACATGCAATTATGAAGTTTGTTATGTACAGTTAATATTCTTAAAAAAATTAATTCTGTGAATAGATCATGACTTAATTTTTGTGAGCAGAGAGTAATTATTAATATATTATCATTTATAATACTGGATATTTTCTGAAATAGAATTTTACGTTTATATTTTTTATTTTCCTGACAACATTTCTGAGTTTTTTGTTTGTGTTCATTACGCAGAGCAAGTGAAAAGGTTGTGATTAGTACAACCATGCATTGTTCTTTTAAGTATTGTTTGATTTAGATGGTTTATTTTGACATATTTTACTTAAAAGTTGGAACGTCACCTGTTTTGGATTTTTTTTTTTTTTAAAGGGCTGCGGATGCTTTTGTTCGAAGGAGCATTGAATCATCAATTTTGAAAACAGGACGTAATATTAAAAGAAAAATATAAAGTGAGCAATTTTTAGCTGTGTACGTAGCTAAAATGACTCTTCAATAACCTTTGCTACTTACTCAAATGTTCAAATTCAGTCAAGCATTCATTTTCGTGGACAGCTTGCAAAATGAGTACTTTTTTTAAAATAGCCACAGCCCAAGTTTCTGCAAACCAAGATATTGCTGAATGTAATGGAAACAACACACGTTTGCAAATTATGTTGAATGTGGTCACGCCGTCTGTCAAGAAGATGAAATGATTTGCAACATTTGGCCGCCCATACCAAGTATTGCCAACCAGCATGTTAGTGTTTGTAAACAAAAGATAGGTCCCTATGAATTTCACATGTGACTTAAAATTTATGAATTTCCATATACTTTCTAGACATTATGAATCATATTATTCAGATTGGTTTTTTGTATTATCACTTCGACTTAAATAATAATAAAACTTATAAGGCTCATCAAAGGATACAAAAAAAAGCAACGTGTAAATGTGTTGATATGAACTTAAAAAAAAAATGAAAAAGAATTGTATATTGTAGTATTTTTTCAAGAATGTAATATGAAAAATATAATTGAAGGATAGCATGTTCATATTTTCTGTATATCTTTTGAAGTTTAAGTATAGTTATGTTTTATTTTTCCCCTTTAAAAAAAATTATTTTTGAAGATGAATTTACAATTTAAAGTGAATGCAGTGTGTAGAGAACTATTAGGGAGGCTGTGATTGGTCCCATTTAGGAAGATAAGATTTAAAACAGTGTGTCCATGGCAACCGAATGTAGACTTGTTAAGGGTCCTTTGACTTTTTTTGGTTTAATTTCGAGATATTCAAAGTATCCAAACTAAATTTTCAGGTCAAAATTGATTTCAAGCCAAAGACTTTCAAAAAGGTATGGACATATATGGGGGCTAGGGGGTGGTTGTAGCCCCCCAAAATTTTGTCTAGCCCCAAAAATAATGCAAGTGAAAAAACAATTCTTGAAAATACTTGATTTTTTTAGTTATTAAGCGCCAATTACATAAAAAACTTGTTGTGTGGCCTATAATGTGCATGTTTTTCGACCCCTAATAAGACATAGCAGAAGCGAGTGTTAGAAGAACCCAAAGTATTGGGTCTTCTAGCCCCCCAAAAAATGTTGGCTCTAGAACCGCGCCTGCTTCAGGGCCGAAAGTTTCAAATTGTGGATATTTTTGGTCTTAGTCTTGGAATAATCTAGTTCTTAGTCATCTTGGACATACTGATTGTTATTATAACAATTATTAAAGTATATACATGGTCAACTGGCTGACCAGTATGGTGGGGCTATACAATTTAACAAAATGTCTAATAATTAAAAAGATCAGAAAAGAAGGTTTTTGTCTTTTACATGAAAAACTCACAGACAATTGAAAGTAAATCCTAGTAATTTTTAAACTAGAATCTGCGTCATAAGGTACGTTCACACACACCAAAAAAAGCGTGAATATATGGGTTGCGACACAAAAAATCGCGATTTGGTGTTCGATTTGAAGTGCGATTCAAATCGCACTAATACATGTGGTGCGTCTTTTTGCAAATAGTCACGATTCTTTGCTGTGTGAACGGTGCACCAAAAGATACCGGTTTTGTATATCCCATCATGCAAGGCGGGCCCGCGAGTTTAGCACAGGATGCATGCCAACTTCAAGCTTCACTGGGTGTACGCACACTTTGATAGAAATCGTACCGGTGCGATTTGGGTCGCGCTTTTTTGCCTGTTTTTTGCCCTTCTTGGTGTGTGTGTGAACGTGACTAATGCTGTGTCAAAAATTAGGGGGGGTTGAAAGGGCCATATTCTCTTTTTACCTCAAACAATACTGTTTTGTCCTAACCCTAACCCAAGATCTTTTAAAGTACAATGGAAAAGCTTTGTTTTGTTCCAGAGGTCTCTCAGCTCTTAAAGCAGAGACAATAATACCTAGATTAGTAACAAATACAAATGGATTGTATTTTGAAAGTGTATTTTGCACAAGCATGTTTTATTTTTAATAGCAAACTGAGCGGAATTCTGAAGCCTATCGCACATATATGTACACAGGTTCAACACTCATTAATAATGGAAACATTTTGTACCCAAGAAACAAAAAATTCTCTATCTTGGAAATGAAATGAAAGCTGTCAAGTTTGAATAACCTGATTAAAAGAGAGTACCCTTTTAATCTGCTAGAAAATGCCTGTTGTTTTGTTGTGTTTTGTTTACCCGTCTGCTTTCTTTGTTTTTGTTTTTGTATTTACTACATTAAATGTGTGCATGGTTTTGAAGTGGGGGGAGGCCAGTGAAAACAGCTCATTAAGCTTACACAACGTTTCATAAATATTGCTGAATGTAATGGAAACAACACAAGCAATGGCTGTATGTATAGGACAGCAGTACAGCTAAGGAAAGTTTGTAAAAATGTTGAAGTAGGGGGAACTACTGGGGGAACTACTAGGGGGCACTACTTCATACTAGGGGAACTACTAGGGGGCACTACTCCATACTTGGGGGCACTACTGGGGGAACTACCGGGGGGCACTACTTCATACTTGGGGAACTACCGGGGGGCACTACTTCATACTGGGGGAACTACTAGGGGAACTACCGGGGGGCACTACTTCATACTGGGGAAACTACCGGGGGGCACTACTTCATACTGGGGGAACTACCGGGGGGGCACTTCTTCATACTGGGGGAACTACTAGGGGAACTACCGGGGGGCACTACTTCATACTGGGGGAACTACTGGGGGAACTACCGGGGGCACTACTTCATACTGGGGGAACTACTGGGGGAACTACCGGGGGCACTACTTCATACTGGGGGAACTACTAGGGGAACTACCGGGGGCACTACTTCATACTGGGGGAACTACCGGGGGGGCACTACTTCATACTGGGGGAACTACTAGGGGGACACTACTTCATACTGGGGGAACTACCGGGGGGCACTTCTTCATACTAGGGGAACTACTGGGGGAACTACCGGGGGGCACTACTTCATACTGGGGGAACTACTAGGGGGCACTACTTCATACTGGGGGAACTACCGGGGGGCACTACTTCATACTGGGGGGCACTACTCCATACTGGGGGAACTACTGGGGGGCACTACTGGGGGAACTACCGGGGGGCACCACTTCATACTGGGGGAACTACTAGGGGGCACTACTTCATACTGGGGGAACTACTAGGGGGCACTACTTCATACTGGGGGAACTACCGTTTGAATAAACAAAAGAAAGTTCTATACAGACACACTGCCAAAGTGAACTCATTTGGGATATGTGCAGACACAAATACGTCTTACATATTATTTTTGACATCACTTTTCAGTTTTCAAGAAAACAAAGAGCCTCACAACTTTATTATAATAAAGCACACACACTTTCTTTATTTTTCTTTTCCAAATACTAAATTCACACAGAAAAGAATGAAAGCCAACAAATATATAAATATAAATGTCAAAATGAAAATGTTTTGATAAAAAAAGAACTGCCAAAGGCATACGACTTGCATTGACAAGTGATGTTAATTCATTTTGGACGGTAGTAGAATTATATTTACGCAAGAATACATGTATAAACTAAACAGCATTTGGAATGGTAGGCACACACATTATACACACAAAAACATCACATTCTTGCTAACTTTTTGGTTTTGATAAACTTAGTCCTATTCAATGATAGCCAGTCTGATCAGTTTTGTCAAAACTGTCTCATAATGCATATTTCATATAAAGGGTGCAAAAAAAAACTTCCATTGATTTTGATGCCCGACCCCTTACAGCTACACACTGTATACCTAAAAGTACAACCTTTGGTTTTGTACCTTTTGACAAACAATGATGTGTGTATTGAACAGTGTTGAGTCCTTGGCATCAAGTAGGGTATCAAAATGCAGCTTAAGATGTGCTCTAAACACTTGTACTACTCATATCACCCCAAACCGATTAGATTCAAAGAGTTAGAACGTCAAAATCAACGGAAGTTTCTTTTTGTGCACCCTTTATCTTGCCGACTGTACACTTCCTGTGGGTTTAACTTGTAAACATGAAATGCTAGACGTGTACCTAAAATAAGAGCTAATTAAAAACCAAAGTTGTGCATTAAGTAGCTAGATCATACTTGAGAAAGTTCAAGTGCATATTTCAGAAGGTTCATGGCCAAGAACTTTGGTCAGTGTTGGTTATCTAGCACTAGACTGACATGACTCTAAGGGGTTTTCAAAACCGAGGCTCAGGCTTTGGCTCCGGCTCTGTCATCCATATACTGAAAATATAGGTTGTGTTTTTTTATTGAAGCTGAAGCTCGGTTTTCCTTTATCAAACCAGAGAATCTACTTCTGAACTGCAGCCAAAAGCCTCTATTTTGATACCCGTTATTTTACTGGATTCACAAAATGGAGCCGGAGCCTGAGCATCCGTTTCGTAAACCCCCTATTAATCTGTCTCTAGTCAACCATCTTGGAAACAGTTCACTGGTTACCGATAGCTCTACGTACCTCATGTTTAACTGTGAAAGTGTACAGCGGGGAACCATTGACAACAAGTTTGTCAATGAGCACGTGCATAGCAAAATCCAGATCAGCCTTATTCCGATTCTTAGAAATACATAACAAAGTACAGTAGAAATCATACAATTTTCAATAGTTACATGTCCAAGTTATGTATACATTTATAATAATAATACTGCGATAAGGTTTGCATTTTCAAGGCACACTTCAAGGTATCAATCATGCTTCAATATTTCATAAAAAAAGACAAAAAACGCACACACGTCCAGGGCCAATTTTCATGGAATCCGTTACGGCCTGTTTTTTGTGCTTATGGGCACTGCTACACATGAAATCTATTTTGCTTATGAATTTATTTTTTAAAAAAATAATAA
Source organism: Astropecten irregularis (assembly GCA_963971285.1). NCBI lineage: Eukaryota > Metazoa > Echinodermata > Asteroidea > Paxillosida > Astropectinidae > Astropecten > Astropecten irregularis. Next base: position 10,040,142 of record OZ020264.1, on the reverse strand, counting down.
TAATAATTTCCAAAAAGAATATGTAACCAAGAGGAACGTTTCCTGGGCCGTTCGGACTGGACTTAAAATAGATAAAGTAACCATTGTCTCTGTGAGTTTGACCCCCCCCCCCAAACAAAAGTCCAGTCCGAACGAGGCTTTAGACATGCAGTGGGGTTGGATGCCTTCAAGTTGCCTGCAAAAATTGCCTCGTGTGACACGACCTTCAGATTGTTGGACGGAATATCATTGTCATTTACTGTCATTCTACTTCATGGAAGCTACACCAGCCCTACAGCTAGCCACGCTGTTATTGTCACTAACTTTCACACCAGTGACATGCATTCAACCCGTGCCACCATGGGGCGTGACGTCATTGTCCTTCAGAGTCATTTTCGTCACGTTTTTCCGCAATGACGTCATCGTGCCTCCCCGCCTTTTCACGGGAGACGTGGAGCGAGACCTGGCACCACGCAGCGGGCTACCCGCTCGCGTTGGGCTGCCGTGCTGCCTGGGCGGCGACGTGGAGTGCGACACGTGACGACTGACGGGGGCCGCATTGGCCTCGCTGTACAACAGGGTCAGCCTGCGCTGCGAGGCCAGCGGCATGATGGGACGGCTATGACGACATTTATCAAAGATCTCCAACACCACATCTGCAAGACAAAACGATAAAAATAGAAACTCAATCAGTTGACAAAATCTACATCGAACCACAGTGCATTAAAGGTAGCATCATACTTTGGTTTTTATCAAAGAAATACAGATTTACGGGCAAAAATATCTAGGAAGATACAGTCACAGCCACAGTCATCTGTGAAAATTTCAGTCCCATACGGTGCCCAGATTTTGGAAACAAACATAAAGTAAACTATTGTTCATGTTTTATAAGAAAAATCGAGTCGGGTTTTCGCTAGTTTCTCGTGACTCAGATGTCTGACTGAGCTCAAATTTTCACAGGTTTATTATTTCATGTACATGTTTGATCAGACAAAGTATGAGTGCAGTCCTGTGACCTTTACCAATCATGTATTGTACCTTTAAGTGAGCTTTACAACTTGGAAATCAAAACATAAGTAAAAGTTAATAATATCCTTACCCAGTGTTTCGTGTACAATCGGCGGTATCACATTTCTCAGTGTTTCACAGTTTGTGTGGAGTGCAGGATTTACATTCACTTCTAACAGATACACCTACAATGTTAAAAACAAAAAATAAAAACAAAATATAAAAAAATATGAATTCTGAATGGTTAGCTGTATGTCTACGGTTGAAGAACTTCTTCTTATTGACAGCATATATGACCAAGGGGCGGATCCAGGATTTACAGAAGGGGGCGTGGAAATAAAATACATAGCATAATTGGCCTAAGATACTGGCAAACTCAATATAGCGACGGATGCATTTAATAGGAGAATCAAAGCTAGCAGGTTACGGCGTGAACTCCCCAATGGGAGACTTTTGGAGCGGGCTGTCGATAGAGGGCAGCAAACTTTCGTTCTCCTGAAAAACTTTTGTACACACTTTAAGTATGGTGATTGTCCAAAAACTTTCCAAAAGTCGCAGAAGAAAAAAGCTGTAAACATTAAATTCAGGCAATTAACAATTAATTTTAGGTTCACGTTGCCAGCCACCCCAATTCTAATGCACGAAAACACAAAGTGAGGTGAAATTCTTATGTTTGGCGAGAAATAATGTGCTGAGGTCCCACTTGCCAAATAAAAACTTTGTGCACAAAACACTATGCTGTTTGCCGGGTGTACAATACATACCAATATGGTTCTTTAAATCACTATAACAAACGACCACTATGGCAAACTGTCTGTGCATCCCGCCATGTTCGTTATAGCAACATTTCACTGTATTTACTTTCAGATGCTACCCTGTCTCCCTAATAGCCTATCTGTAAGAATAATGATTTATATATATAATGACCTTCATGTTGTCGTCCAATAAGAAATCAAAGCCCAGAAGATCAAAGTATCCCAGCTTGCATTGCAGTTTATTCTTGACGGCATTGAAGCAGTGGGTCATCAGTTGCATCATGCGTTTCTGTCCGGTCAGTGATAGAGAAAATAAACGCAGCAAAGAATGAATTATAGAAAGCAACAACCTGACAAGATCTTCAATTCAGTCAGTTTCCCTTGTGGTTATTTGATGATTATATTAATTAAAAAGCAATATGATCCTCTTTGAGTGATCCCCCATGTACCGTTCCCAGGTTGCAGCATTGCTGCGCGTATCAGTGACATGATCCTATGGCGGTGTGTGCGTGGTTTCATGGCTTCTGACTGCCAAACGAACAAAGATAATTGACTATTGGGATCACCACCAATGTAGGGCTGGATGGCTCAGTTGGTATAGAGCGTCTGTACGGTATTCAGTAGGTCGCCGGTTCGAATCCCGCTCCAATTTTCTTTGTCGACCTCATTATATCAGTCACCGGTCAAATAGAGGTCATCTGGCCAGAGGCCAATTTCAAAGAGCTACTTAAGCACAAAAGTTGCGTTTAAAAGCATGAAAAGTCCTCCTTGATCAAACAGGATTACCAACCAAATGTTCATGTGCTTTTGACCTGTATTCGGCCATGTGTGACGAGCATAACATTTACAAGGAGTTTTGGCTGGCATACTAATTCCATTTTCACCAAGGTTTTTTGTGCGTAAGCAAATTTTGGTGCTTAAGTCGCGCAGCTCTATGAAATTGCCCCCTGGTCACAACACAACAGTGAACAGTGCGTGGGTCAGATAAAGAAAGGCCGGAGAAGTTGTCAGTTGTAGAGTTTATTACCGTAAACTGGTTGTGCACCCAGTTCCTGGGAAGGCCTTTCTCTTCGGCCAACGTGTTGACGTGATCATTGAATCTATCCATGCTCCACACAGTGTCCTCCTTCATGTCTTCATAATCTGGATTCTTCTTCTGAACATACTGCGATCAAATAAAATGGGGTATTAGAGAGACATGTTAGTGTCTAAATGTGGACATCGGGACTTAGGGAGACTTTTCGATGTCTCCCTAAGGTACCAGCTACCTTTTAAAGACATATTTTTACCGTCCATATTTTAATAGAAGATGAAATAGACGATTCTTCGCTTATAAAGGTAGCAGAATATTTTTGATTATGGTCAGCGTAATTCACGGGAGAGTTTTCTTTTTGGTAATGGTAAGCAGCAAGGAATTTCTGCAGAATGCATACGACAGCGCGTTAGCAGAAAACAATCACAGTTGCCCTAGAAATTCTTCGCTAACCGAGAGTCTTGCTTACGGATTAAATGAAATAGATTTCACGCATAGCAGAGCCCATAAGCTCAAAAATAGGCCAAAAAGGATTCCATGAAATTGGGCCCCTGTTCATTTGCAGATGTTTCAATATGTGATAACTTTAGGAGAGCCTGACGTCTCGATCCGAGATGGATTTTTCTAAAAAGGCTAAAGCCTACATTTTCAAATCAGTGTTCAACTGGAAACTTGATCGAGAAATGCGCTGATGGAACTACTTTTAGCAAACTCTTGACAGTACCTGATTGGTCAGATGGAGTGTCAAGTCGTCGCTGTTCGGGTCGTAGTTGTTGCAGGACAGACGCAGGTAACCAGGGTGATAGAACACGACGTAGGGCGTGGTGCACGCGATCAGCAGGTAGGCACGTACGTCAAACTTCTTGCCGTCCAGTAGAAGGGGATTGGGTATGTATCTGTTTTCAACAACAGAACATCAACATGGAAATTATACAATAAATAGAGCTCCGCACTCGTGATATCTCATTCAGAAGTTCGGACAAACAAGTCCCATGTTGCCCCATTAACTTACACGTAAATGTTGTGATGTTTGTCCGAACATCCGGGTAACTATAGCTGTCGATAACAAAGGGTATATTCTATAAATAGCTCGAGCGCGGAGTCCTATTCCTATAACAATGAGGTAGTGAGTTCCAAAGGCCAAATTCATAGAGCTGCTTATTATTAAAAAGCAAGAAAGGTTTTCCTTGATCAAACAGGAATACCAACCAAATTCTCACGCTTCAGACTTGTATTCGGCCATTGTTTGCTGAGCATAACATTCATAAGAGTTTTGGCTAGCATACTGATTTTATTTACAAAGGTTTTTGGTGCTTGGTGCTAACAGGATCAAAGTATTACCGGCATTATCTGGTGGCAACGCTATAAAATATTCTCTGCAAATCATCTTCCTTTTTCTCCTGCATCTCATATCTTTCTTTTCTCGTTTTTCAAAACAGGAATGTGAGGAATACTCGGTTTCCATGGCAGAAATTAAAGGACATTAATACCTTTGAATCATTCTGGAACTGCTGGATTTCCGTGGCATTCTCGCTGTACCGTTCTCCTCCAGTTTCTGGTATTTTTTCTTGATGTCGCTGATGTCTTTCACCAGGTAGATCCCTTTGCCCTGATTCATGCTGTTTGGTTTGCAGATCCACACATCACCATCTACAAGGCAAAAAATAAAATGTAAAAATAAAAGGAAAACAAAATCACATATTTTGTGTCATTTGACGATTTCTCTCTTTGAGAGAATCTACTGGTAGGACTTGCCCTGTAGGGCGTCCACATATTATATTAAACACGTGGTTGCATCAGATGGATTGTTATTTTACAGAGATCGCGTGGCTGCCTGGGGGATGGCCATCAGAAGGCCGAAGGAGTAACGCTTGATTGAAAACCCAATCCACTTGTGGACCGAGCAAGAAAATCACGAAAGTGAACTTAGGCCGCTAGAGGTGAAAGACGAGAAACAAAACATCTATGCCAATCTGACCCCCGATATAGCGACCACTTGCCTTCCATCAACCATCACCTCACCTTGGTGCGCCTGAAAGAAGGCTTCTCTGTCAGCCTTGCTATCCAGGTTATATGCCATCGGGTAGAAGTCCTCTGTCTTCAGTACCTTGCTGCCTCGGCTCCTCTGCATCCTAGAACTAACTCGAGCATACTCCCGCAAGGTCTCCAATAGACCCACTTTGGTTGCAAGGTGAGCAGTGTTTGGGATGCGGTTAACCAGTTGCTCCCCTTCAAGGGAAAACAAAGCAAATGTCGCAAAATTTAATATGTAGAGTACATTATGATGAGAGGATTGTAAGATAAAAGAAAATTACGGAGTGTTCTGGCGTTTTCAGTTTGGTATTAACAGTGGAAATATTAGAATATACACCACATGTCAGTATTATTTTAGGCTCACCTGGTTTGAAGGAATGGTAATTGATGTGTGATTTGAGTTCCACCCACTTGAGTTTGAAATTCTCATTGGTCCGATCGTGGATTCTGCGCCAACCCTTGGCCAAGAGCGGCCCTTCCACCCTGTAGAAAATGAATAAGAAAAGCAAATAAATAAAGAGGTAAAGAGGCTCTACCAACTGATCTATCCAGCCCTAAGGATCCTTGGGGTATAGCGATGTGTGCGTGGTTTCATGGCTTCTGACTGCCAAACGAATAAAGATAATTGACTATTGGGATCACCACCAACGTAGGGCTGGATAGCTCAGTTGGTAGGGCGCCTGTACGGTATTCAGGAGGTCGCCGGTTCGAATCCCGCTCCAGTCAATTTTTCTTTGTTCACTTTTCAAAACATGACATGTTATAAAGGGGGTGTACAATGTTGGTAAAGGTCACCAGTTACAGAACAGCACTCACACTTATTTGAATCCAGCATGCATGTACATGAAATAATAAACCTTTGAAAATTTGAGCTCAATTGGACATCTGAGTCACAAGAAAATAGCGAAAAGCCCCACTCAATTTTTCTTATAAAACATAAAGAAGGGTTTTTGATCTTACCAAGATCAAAAATGATTTGGTGTTTAGTAAATTACTCTTTCTGGATAAATACACCATTTCAGGTGGAAATATTTTAACGTTATGTTTCTACCAGCACCCTAGCCCTCTTCATACCCTGAAAGTTATACGTAAATATGTTCATGTTTCTGTTTTGGTATGTTTAACAATGTTGTACATGGCCTTTAAGAGTGATTATTAATTACTAACAATGCCACTCCATTAGCTCCTCCGACGTAGAAGGTTGGTCCCATCTCCTTGAAGCTGCTCTTCCTGGCTGAAGAGTTGCCAGTTGGTCCCGAGTCTGCTCCGTCTTCATCGTCAGCTCTTCCTCTACCACCGTTGCCCCTCTGTGATGACTGCTGGTTCAGGGAGGACCTAGAACTTGAGCTTGCTACACCTTGACAAAAAACATATTAAAATATTTGTCTGACTTAAAGGTAGTATCATACATTGGTAAGACACCAAAACAGAAATGTTCCCAGATTTACATAAAACTTACAGGGTATGAAGATGGTGCTGGTAGAAACCTACCGTTAACATGTTCTGCCTGAAATGGTGTATTTATTCAGAAATGAGTAAAACACCGATCAAAAATCTTTTTGATCTTTTAAAAGATCAAAAATAAAAGAGAAAAGACTTCAGAAATACTGTGGCCGTTTTTCACGAATTTCTCATAAAGTGGGCACCATATGGGACTGAAATTTTCACAGATGACTGTGACTGTATCTTCCTTGATATATTTGCCCATGAATCTGTATTTCTTTGACAAAAACCAAAGTATGATATTACCTTTAAGAAATGAGGCTTGAGGCTAGGCTTGGGATTTATCATTGTGCTACTGCCATTTTGTGTCCCAAATGAAATAAAGGGCTTGAGATACATTGCGAAGCTGGAGCCTTTCTTCAGCTTCCCTGTGTGGCCCAATCTCGTCATTTAATTTTGTGGGCCTCAAATGGCGGTAGCGAAAAATAAGTCCCAAGCCCAGCCTCAAGCCTGGTGTCGATTCAAACGGCTTCGTCATGAGCCCAATCCCTTCATTACGTTTAGTGGGCATTATTAAATGGCGGTAGCGAAATAAGTCTCAAGCCTAGCCTCAAGCCTGGTTTGTAAAGACCCTAAGAATCAATAAGTAATCAAGGCTATTCAGAGATACCAAATGACTTAAGAGAGCTCTTGTTTAACCTCCTTTAAAAGAGCCCCATCAATGAAAGGCAGCGACATACTATAAGGGGAAACCAACCTTTTGGGGCTGCATCTCTGGATGAACCTTTGGCTTTGCCATCGTCTCCATCTTCGGGCTCTGAAATGTTGTCCTGGCAACAACGACTGCATCCATAAGGACCCCCTAATGTCTTGATGCTTGCGGCTTCACACTCCGAGCATTCACTAAACGTCTGATGGATGTCCTCTTCAAAGTCAATGTCGTCATCTTCTGGAGACACCGGATGCGAGTCGGTGCAGTCATCAGTTTGGACCCGACAGTCAACCTGATGGCTTTGATCATCAGGGATGTCTAATTTTGCTTCATCTTCCACACCGGTTTGATTTTCAGACTGACCGTTATCTATCCGTCCGTTTGACTGTTTATTGTCAATATTTTCACCTGCGCATCCGTTTACATCCCCTGCTCCTTTTGACGTTGTCACGTCCTCTTGTTGTTCTTTCCTGTTGCACAGTTCGTCTTCATCTGCGTCCTGGTCTTCCCAGATGTCTTCGGCTGCTTGGTCCTCCTCCGATTGGTCCTCCAAGGCAAAGACAGACTTCTGTCCCGGCTGGTACCTGGTAACCACCCACGGATGCTCTGAGCAGTGGCTGCAAGTCAGTTCCCAAAAGGAAAGAAAATTAAAGCCCCTTTAATAGATCTCTCAGGTTTCAAGGAAAGATCACCCCTTGGTAAGAAGTTTCCACCCCAGTCCTGAGTGATACGGGCGATTCATAATAGTGCGCCACCAAGAGCTGTTGGCTGCAATTATCGCAATGCACAGAATCAGTCAACCCAATGGACATCTGGGCCCAATAGCGTTCCGTACTAATGACGTTACACCATGCATGCACGCGCACACATATACCCCCACTCACCACACGTTTGCATGGCCGGTTGCAATGTTTGTCTGAGGTTCGGTGCTATTTTTAACGCAAGTGCGCAGTGCTTTTTCATGGAATTCATTACGGCCTATTTTTGTGCTTACCGGCACTGCTACGCGTGAAATCTATTTCATGGAATCTGTAAGCAAGACTCTCGGTTAGCGAAGAATTTCTAGGGTAACCGTGATCATTTGCTGCTAACGGGCTGCCATATGCATTCTGCACAAATTCCTTGCTTACCATTGCCAAAAAGGAAACTCTTCCGTGAAATACGCTATAAACCATAACCCAAAATAATGTCGGCTCATGTACACAAGCACGTGTTTTGACCAATGAAATTCCTCAATCTAATGCCGTGATATAACAATTTACCTTCTGCATATTCCCTGCAGCCACGTGTCGATGGACTTGAAATGGTACACCATGCTGTGATAACTCTTAGCTTCAAACTTGTAGGAATCAAACATCTGCACGTGACCCTTCTGCCAACGGGCACCGATGGATTTGGCGCCCTCGCCTGCCCAGAGCTCCACATGAACCATGTCATGTCGTTGCTTTTTACCTGAAGTTGAAATAGACTTTGTTCAGATCATTTATGTGTATCTTTACTTGCATGTTCTTGTCTTCTTGTCATTTTTAGCCATTGAGAAAGATCCTGCTTAGGATCAAAACGTCAGGCTCTCCTATCTGCATTTTTATATATTTTACTAGTAGGTCAATATTTCGTTTGATGAGCAGTTTGCGGCAGTTTATTACTTGCATTAATAATAAATAATTGTAATTAACAGCTGCAAACTGCTCATCAATCAAAATAATGACTAGAAATACCCGGTAGGTAAAATGCTCAGAGTTTAAAGGGAGTATATATAGGACTTGCAAAGATGTGCATTTTGGCTGAATTTGGTACTTAAACAGAAGTTGTTTTTTTAGGCCCTAGTCAAAAGTCTCCCATTGATGATAAGGAAACAGGTCACCTCGCCCCCTAGCCGACTCGCCCCTTACTGCTTCGCCCCTTACCAACTCCTGTCCTGGCCGACTTGCCCCCTCCCCGACTCGCCCCCTCCCCAACTCGCCCCCTGGCCAACTCGCCCCCTCCCCGACTCGCCCCTGACCGACTTTTGTGTTTTTGTCCTTGTTTTGGAGTTTTTGTGACTCTTTGAGATAAAATAACAATTGTTTGTGTTATTTCTTAGCATATTTTGTTATCGTTTTGTTTTAAAATGTCTTGCTTTAACTTTAACTATTGTTGACATTTCTTGTAGACTTTTTTTATTATGACAATATGTTTTGTTCTTTGGTTTGTTTTAAGTTTTGTTGTTGTTCACTTGTTTTTCTTGTTTTTTAAGTTGCGTTTTTGAAGTTTTGATGTTTTTGGTTCTGCGAAGGAAATATTAAATTGCTTGAACTCGGTCAGGGGGCGAGTCGGTAAGGGGCGAGTAGGTAAGGGGTGAGTCGGATAGGGGGCGAGTTGACTTGTAGTCGATGATAATGAATAAAAACAATGACTGCAAGAACTAACTCTTAGTATTATAGTAGATGGCGGATATAAAAACCAGATCGCCTGGTTTCATATCTTCTTCCTTCTCAATGGTGATGGGCAGCGTGTCGTACTGGTAGGCCTGATTCCACCTGTTCACCTTGAAACCAAAGTCCTCTTTAAGATCCAGGAGGACCTGACGGACCAGGCCGCAGCAGTCCAAGAACAATGGGGCATTGTAGTCTGGACCTGGGAAGGAGGTTGATATTTAAACAAACTTTCTTACAGACTTCTTAAAGGTAGTATCATACTTTGGTAAGACACCAAAGCAGAAATGTTCACAGATGTACGTATAACTTACAGGGTATGAAGATGGTGGTGGTAGAAACATACCGTTAAAATATTTCCTCCTGATCAGGTGTATTTATCCAAAAATGAGTAAAACAACAACCAAAAATCTTTTTGATCTTTTAAAGATCAAAAATAAAAGAGAAAAGACTTAAGAAATACTGTGGCCGTTTTTCACTGTTTTCTCAAAAAGTGGGCACCGTATGGGACTGAAATTTTTTTCACAGATGACTATTACTGTATCTCCCTTAATATTTTTGTCCGTGAATCTGAATTTCTTTGACAATTACCAAAGTATGATATGATTCAGCAGGCCTATAAATTGTACATAAAATGATTGGGAGCCAAGGATGATGTTCGGTATAGCCAAATGTTTGGTAATGGCACATGTACAATGTACCTAGCGGTGTTAAACATGTTAAAGTGGCGTTCCACATTCATGACTGTATGTACTATATAGACAACAGCCATGCAACTTGGACCTAACAAAAAAACGAGGAAAGTCCATCACACGCGACGGATACGCAACGTATACGCAGCGGATGAAAAAACGCGCATATGGAAAGGCGCCTTAAGAGTGAAGTGAAAAAAAGAGGAAATCAGCTGATCACGAGGAAAAGTCGCATGCCCGAGACAAGTCATTATTTTAGATTTTAGTCTAAATATTTGTGAAATCTTAATGTGAGGGTGAAGACAATGCTGTATTTATCAAGAAAAGAGTAAAACCAATGCCAACAAACAATTTTGATCTTCGGAAGATCAAAAATATTTAATTAAAGGTGAAAAGCTTTTTTAAATACAGTGGGCGTTTTTCAATGTTTTCTCAAACAGTTTGCGCCATGATATGGGATGGGAATTTCTTAAAAATTTCCCATGAATCTGCATTTCTTTAAAAAAATAATACAAATATGAAAGTACAAAAGGAATTAAATTCTAAAATGCCCCACCTGGGGAGTAAACATATATAGTATAATAAAAACCACTAATGAAAACTTTGAAACGTGCTTGGAGTAGCATATTTGTGTAGAAAATGTCCAAAAAGTGCTAAGTCATCGTGACTTTACTTTTTTCGTTGTGAAGTGTTCCACTAAAACCAATGACCGAACAAGAATTCCTTTGATAACTTATATGTACCATGAATGTTTGAGCAAGAATAGTCAACTTTGAAAGCCTTTCCCTATCAATTGGCCCCAATGCTCATGCGTAAAGAAAGAATCCGGAAAACCAACCGACATGGATTGTTTTTTTACAATGTAGGTTTCAAAGCAGGGAACCATGCAAAATGATGAAATTGGAAATCATCAGTTTGATATTGTCTTCGGAGCAATTATAGTCTTCCCTGGCCTACGGGTACATGTAGCCTTCTTTCTTTGTACATGTACATCTAAGGGCCTTTACAAAACCAGGCTTGAGGCTTCGAGCTTATTTCGTTAAAGTACTGCCATTTGAGGCCATCAAAACGAAACAAAGGGATTGAGACACGTGACCAAGCCGAAGAAAGGCATCAGCTTTGCCAAGTACTGTAACTCATCAAGCCCTTCATTTCATTTAGGACACAAAATGTGAAAATGGCAGAAGCGAGATCTATGCGGAATCCAAAGGCTACCCTCAAGCATGTCAAGCCTAATTTTATAACTTTAAGCAAAAACCAGACAAAAATGCTTACTGTCTGGACCATGGTATCTCTTGGCATAGGGGACGCCATAATAAAACTTGGCCCTTTCTAGAAATTCCATTCTCAATTCCCACATACGGTCTGGGTCTCTCATGTCCGATATACGTTTCTCCTTCATTTCACGGATCAGTCGCATGTCTTCCTACAAAGAGAACAGAAATTGGACGGAAATGAATAAACTCGTTTTCCACTACAATCATGAAAAACACAAGGGAACTAACTGGATACATTTTTTATGTCATTGAAAGGTGCATGAAGACAAATTGACTGGAGCGGGATTTGAACCAGTGACCTCCCGAATACCGTAAAGGTGTTCTACCAACTGAGCCATCCAGCCCTACATGTACGTTGGTGGTGACCACAATAGCGTTCCGCACTAATGACGTTACACCATGCTTGCACGCGCCCACCAGGGTTCTAGCCATGGTGGGCGGCGCTGGGCGGGCCAGCCCGACACTGGAAATTTGCGCCCGCAATGTAGGTCTGAATTCTGAAATAAACTCTGCCGCCCAGCACGAATTTCCGCAGAGTGAATAAAAGTATTGCCAATATTGTGAATTTTGATCACATTCCTAAAAAAAAGTTCAATCTTTTCTGTTTTACACCTGAAATTCATTGAATATCAGTCCTTAAAATGTAGCTTTATACCATTAAATGCCGCTGCCGTTGGAACGGTGAAAATGTTGGCCCTGGACCTTGATCATGTTGCGCTGCATTTTTCTCACCGCGGCTCAACTTCATTTCTAGAGCCCACCACTAAAATTGGTCTGGCTAGAACCCTGGCGCCCACATACCTCCACTCACCACACGTTTGTGCATGGCCGGTTGCAATGTTTGTCTGAGGTTTGTTCTATTTTTAGGACAAGTGCGCAGTGCTACTATGTCAATTTGGTTTATTTTGTTTATAATTTGCAAAAGTTCTTTGGCACCCTCTCCAAAATATGTTTCTGTTCATCAAGAGTGCTGTCAGAAACACTTTACTGGACAGGTCTGCCAAAATACGCCCCTGCCAAAGAAATTTATTTGAAATGGCTAATTCACTAGAAAGCAGGGGGATAGATTTGTCAGAGGTTCAATTCCTGCCTCAATCAACGTTTGCGCTCACTCAAAATCAAAGTAAGAATTCCTTCATACAGTACAGGAATACCCCTTTAAAGGGTGGCTGCAATGATATTTAATAAACATTTACCGAAAAAATTTAATTAACTTTTTAAAAATATATAAAATTTTATTAAAGTTTGTTTTTTGTTTTCCCCCGCATCTGGTGTTTTTTTTCTCGAAATTAACCGCACCCCATTAGCATTTTGTGTCCACGCCCCACCCCTAAGACGGGATTGTGATTGCCGTCAGTGACACGGGAACCATCTTAGCATTACTTCATGGCTTGTGAACCAGCTACCGGGTTCCCGAGATGACGTCACGACGTTCCACCCTACCAGTTAATAAAATGATTTTAACACCAACACAAGGGAGGCTACAACTATGACAGCTAGACACACAACTGCGTTTTAAAGACTTTATTCCATCAATATATAAGCAAAAACACCCATTGCAGCCACCCTTTAAAGTAATTGATAGCTTTAAGATTTATAGTACATTGTTTCAATCCAAATAAACATGCTGATATCCACCATGCACGAAAACGTTTATTTTAAGAACTATTTGCAATGTTTTAATGCATGCACGTACTCGTAGGTACATGTACATGTATGCAATAAATGACTGGGTCCATTCTAATAGTAATATTATTATTAACATTCAATTTCTGTATGGTGTCACTAAAATTCACAGCTGTTTCGGGCTGCATTCAGTCAATGTGCAAAATAATATGAAGTGTAAACGTCACAGACATACAAATTATCATGCCACAGATTTGCCCTTTGTTTTTTTACATATCTAAATTTATATTTAAATTTATATTTATTTTAATTTTATTAATTTTCAATCAGTCTGGAGAACCCCTTTGCTTTATCTTAATGAATTCTGGTTATTTTTTGCATTTATGATTATTTGAATCATTTGTAATTTATGAGTATTTATATTCATTTATATTTATTTAATTCAATAACTGGAGAGCCCCTTTGACACTAATGACAGGAATAATTCCTTTTTGGGCAATCCTTCGGAAGCTAATTGGATTCTTATGTACAGTAGTTATGTATTTGTTTTGTCCTGTTCTACTGAAAGTGTTAATTGTTCTTGTACTTTGTAACTTGTTTTTCCCAAGAAATGAAATAAATACTAAATGTTTTATTTCTTCTGTCTTTTCATGCATGTTTGAAATGTCCTTAACATTGACTAAAATGCAAGCATAACTTGTTTTTACCAAATGTCATATGCATTAGCTATGGTAATCAAACATGCAGCACCATTTCTTATTCACGTATGTTTTTCTAAAGAATTTTGACTGCATTTTTACTTCCTTGAACTTTATACAACATGTATACATGAACAAAAAAAGCATGCACGTGCAAAAATGAAAAGAAACTGCCTATAATTTGGCATATATGTTTGAATTGGTTTTTAGGTTGTGTACAAGTTTTTCAGACCTGAAAAACTTCACAAAATGAACTTCATTGAATGATTTAATTCGCGAGGTGTCGCTTTGCATGGCCTTGAAAGGATTAACTTTGGAGTTATGTGCAGTTTGCTCTGCAATTCCATGCTTTTTGATAAACTCTCGTTTCAAAATCTTAATCGGCACGCACATTATCAAGGCTTTAAAGGTATAATACATGATTGGTAAAGGTCAGAAAAGCACTCACACTTTGTCTGGTCAAACATGTACATGAAAGAATAAATCTGTGAAAATCTGAGCTCAATCAGACATCTGAGTCACGAGAAAATAGAACAAACCCGACTAAACATTTTCCTATAAAACATAAAGAATAGTTTTGATCTTACCCCGAGAAACTGTTTTCAAAACTGTTTTCGATCACTTTGTTTGACTAATTTCAGGATAAATAGGCCTACACCATTTCAGGCGGAAATATGGTCAGGGTTTGTTTCTACCAGCATCATCTTCATACCCTGAAAGTTATACGTAAATCTGTGAGCATTTCTGTTTTTTGTTTCTTATCAAAGTATGATACTCTGCTCTGCAATTCAATACCTTTTTGGTAAATTCTCGTTTCAAAATTTCAATTGGCACGCATGTTATCAATGCTTTAAGTCTTTCTCTTACAAAACTCCAATCTTGATAAACATTCAATTCCATGTTGTGCATGGGTGTACAGACAATGAGCCTAAAACCAAATCGACCGTTACTAAGTAACACATAACTAAATGCTTGTCATGTCTGACAGCCGATTTGAAAATGGGCCTTTTAGAGTTCAAGTACAGGCCAGCCACACGTCGCGGCGTGATATTAGTGAACCCAATTGTCAGACTGACAAATTCCATGATTAAGTCTGTCCACGTGTCTACCGAGCCTGCCGTGGGAACAACATTTTGGTTTTGTCCGTGGCCTCCATTTCAACAACTTGCTCAGAATAAGCGGCCTTTGCGATAGAAAACATGAAAGCCAGCGCATTGGGACCCCAACTGTTCTCGACAATGGATCAGTCTTTTACATGTTTGGCGCTCACATACATTACACACCTTTTATAAAAATATGATATAAAAGCATAAATGTTTAAAAAAACATCATTGGTCGTATTCTTTTTCAAGAGAACATTCATCCTAATAACCTAGTTTTAAACATTTCATAATTCATTAAAACTGATTTTCACATTTTTAAAAAATTCAACAACAAAAATAAAATGTGTGTTTTTCGATGGATTTTGTTAAAGTTTGCTTGCTACAATCAAAATCAGAACAGCTTTAAGTTTTCAAATACCTTTGTCTCCAATGTGACAGCTTTTTAAAGGAGAACATTTCTCAGTGTAAATGATTGGCTTTATAGTGCAAAATGCAAAAATAGCAAACTTTCAAACTAAACAACGATTTTTTTTTTGTCCTTGCTAAATTTGTACATTTTTTTACATTTTTATTCTACTTTTTGTAGATAAAAGACATGATACAGATTGGCAAAGGTGTCAGAACAGTAGCTTGTAGACTGTTCATAATTTGATTTGTCATGGAATAAAACCAACTTAACCTCTGAAATTTTCAGCTCATCTTCGGAAACTGTAGAAAACAGTGAAAAATGCTCACGGTCCTGACGGTATTTTCTAATCTATTATTCACAGGAGTTTTGATCTCACCCGCAAGATCAAAACTGATTTCGGTCGTTGTTCTACTACATGTTATTTTTGGATAAATACAGCATTTCACAGTTTCAGGAAGAAATATTTTTTACGGAATATGTTTCTACCAGCACCATCTTCATACCCTAAAAGTTATATATAAATCTGTGAACATTTCTGTTATGTTACCGATCCTGTACTGTACTTTTAAAGGTAGTATCATACTTTGGTAAGACACCTTACTTTGGTAAGAACATTTTCACAGATTTATGTATAACTTACAGGGTATGAAGATGGTGGTGGTAGAAACATACTGTTAAAATGTACATGTATCTGCCTGAAATGGTGTATTTATCCAGAAATTGGTAAAACAACAACCAAAAATCTTTTTGATCTTTTAAAAAAATAAATAAATAAAAGAGAAAAGACTTAAGAAATTCTGTGGCTGTTTTTCACTGTTTTTTCAAAAAGTGGGCAACGTATGGGACTGAAATGTTCACAGATGACTGTTACTGTATATTCCTTGATATTTTTGCCCATGAATCTGTATTTCTTTGACAAAAACCAAAGTATGATACTACATTTAAGTAGGCAGATAAGTTCTATGCATTTAGGCATATTTTTTTTCTTAATGCAAGTGAATATCGATACTCTTCCCAAAGAAAAACTCTACTATGGTAACAAAAAAACTCTTCTGTTAGTAGTGATACTCTCCTCTTTATAGACTGATGTCCGAGGCTTGGCAGTAGACATGGTAGAACCTTCATGTACATGTACATTTTTGTGTTTTTCTACATTGAAGTGTATAGTCGCGATACACGCCCATATTTCTTCCAACACGACTTGTTTACTAACCAATCATGAAAGGAGTGGTACTTTACGTGCCATTTACACATGGCGTAGAGCTCTGTGTGGTCACAATGCACAACAGTCATACCACGAAGATGGCCGATCTCCAAGTTGGAAACTTTACGCGGAGACATCTCCATATATAGACCGATCAGACGGCATAATATACTCTCCGCCATTACTGCAGTGTCCCCGCCTGCCTTTTGTCCGGCAACCAACAAAAGAAATTATGGTCCACCGCACTCTATAATTGCAGGGTGTATGTCCCATGATTAGGGGACATACACCCTGCAGTATAGAGTGCGGCGGACGTAAATTCTTTTATTGTCGGACAAAATACGGGCGGGGACACTGCAGTAATGGCGGATGTTCCCTATCTCTATGGTCGCGCCATTATATGTACCTTTGTTAATTTGGATTATTAAAACCAACGAAACCAATTATCATAATTATGCAGATTATCACAATATGTTTCAGTACAGTTGAGCTTAAAGCTTCAAAATGATTTGTGTCACTTAGGGCTATTTTGAAAGTTCACATTTATAATGAAAATAAAATTATGAAGAACTATAATTGTGCCGAAGAATTTGGTCACAGAATCTGCCCACAGAAAAACCTCTATACACATATGACACAATTGGAATATAATTTTGAAGAACTTGAAGAAGATGTGAAATCCATCTGTGAAGTCACAGGTTTTGATTCCAAAGCGATAAATTCTGTCAATTCCGTCAGTTTCAGTAGAAACAGAAGCCATTGGCGACACACAAATGATGAAAAAGAGGTTTACCCCTCTCACTCGAGACATACTTTATAAGGGAGGAAGCCATGTTTATTTAGATTTCTCCCTAACATATTAGGCCGTGATGTCGGAAACGGGCTTCCAGAGCTACGGCTATGTCTATTGTCTTGGTGTCTCCACGTAGTTCCAATGGAGCAAAGACCTAGACCTACAATGGCTCTAAACACAAGATTCGGATGCGGCCATAGTCTCATGATTAATGTTCACGTACAATGTACACGCGTACAGTACATCCACGAACTACGCAA
Source organism: Astropecten irregularis (assembly GCA_963971285.1). Taxonomy (NCBI): domain Eukaryota; kingdom Metazoa; phylum Echinodermata; class Asteroidea; order Paxillosida; family Astropectinidae; genus Astropecten; species Astropecten irregularis. Next base: position 10,022,702 of record OZ020264.1, on the reverse strand, counting down.
GCAGCAACATGGAAATGGGAGGAAGCCATGTTTGTTTGGTTTTCTTACTCAACATAATCGTATGATTAATTTCCATGTCCACATACGCATCCAAGAACTGCGCAAGCCGCAACATGAAAATGGGAGGGGCGGAGCCATGTTTGTTTGGTTTTCTTACTCAACATAATCGTATGATTCATTTTCATGTACACATACGCATCCACGTACTACGCATAGCAACAACATGGAAAATGAAGGGAGCCATACGGTTTGGTTTTTTTACTCAACATAATCATGTGATTAATTTTCATGTATTTTTACACATTATGCTTCCACAAACTATGTTTACTGCAACTGCGCTGCAACACAGGACCACTGCAACACACATACGCGGCACACCAAGCCAGTCACGTACATGAGCGGCCAGGTACAAGCTTGTCAGATATCGTACCCAGCAACGGCGGTATTTTTTTTAATCCAACGAAAAAGAATCTTTTGTTACAGCAAGTACAGACTGCATCGCTTTTACTAGGGCAACTGTGAGTCTAGCTACACCCACGCAATCCATGAACAAACTAAACAGACAATTGACTAGGAGTGTAAAAAAAAATAAAAGATAAAAAAACTACAAGGTCGATCAAGAAAAGGTACACAAAGTCTTGTCTGGGATTTTTATCAAAAGGGAGCGAGGGAAACGTGTTTTAAAACATACTTCAGTTCTTTAATTCTTTCCTATTCAATAAAGGGCTTTTCTGGTTTTGTTTCATTAACCTTGCAGTTCGTCTCCATAGAGTACTTTAAAAATACGACAAACATAAACAATTTATGGGCAGCGAAGTTCATGATATGTCAGCCATAAAAACAAATAGCACAAATACAGGTTCTGTTAACACATAGTCATCCCGCGTTGGATTCACGGCGGTCGTAAAAAACGCAACCAGAAACCAGACATACTGTACGTGTACATGCGCAGCTAGGCTGTGCCAGAATTACATGTAAAAGTCTACGGCTTAATATGACAAATGAGTCAAAGGCCATCATAGACTCATGTGGAATCTCAAGCCATAGCCGTGTGTACAGCATGTGGAATTGGCTTGCCACACATTGATGGCTGAAGTCACATTCATATTGGACCACAATGGATGCAATATCTTTTGAAGCAAAATATGGTTTTACAGTACAATACCAGTGAGAATGGAAAATTACATTTTTATTAAATCATATTTGTTTCTTCCTATCTTTCTCCTTTATTTACATGGGGGGAGACTTAAGCTCCGCATGGGGTTCATATCCCACACTGGTTCCCAAGTGTATTATTCTTCTCTGACTCCGCGTGGTGTATTTATACTGTACCCTAAACTTAAAGGGCATATGCAAAGGGGGACATGACATCCGCTGAAGGCAACCTAGTGGCCTTTACGAAACCTGGCTTGAGGCTTGGCTTGGACTTCATGACACAACAATACACCGATCCAATAGGCCACACCCACCAAAGCAACAGCCAAGCAACAACGCACATGCGCACGCACGTCAAGTGTCACAATCGCCCACACGCGACGAATCGCATACCCTCAACCACCGAAAGCACTTCTCTCCGTTGGACTTTGGCTTTGGAAAAGGCCAAAAATGTTCACTTCCTCTTAGCCAGGGCATCGAGAGTCAGCAATATAATGAAAATATAAACATCACTGACCATGGTGAAGAATAAAACTCAGGTTTGTAAAAGAATCGTCTTGTATGCTATACAAAACAAAATTAACGAAAACGAAACGAAAACGAAGTGTAGTAAAAAATAAAAATTCATACCGTTATGTCAGACAAAATGGCGGCAATTTGTCAGACCTTAAAAAACGTGTTGTGATTGGTCAATTTGTCAAGGGGCGTGGCCTACTGGATCGGTGTATTACACCATGATTCATCCATTTATTCTCCTTAAAGAGTGAAACCTCCGCTGTGTGTACATTCTAATCCTGCCGTCAATCAATCACTAATCATTGACTTGTCACTAAGCAACTGCTAACAAGGTAATGAAGTCAGGTGTACTATCCTCCCTACTAGACTGATGAAGTCTAGGCAACGAAGTATTGATGGGTCAAATGTACTTCAAAAGCTAGAAATTTCATAAAAATAAAACAAGTCTGAACTGGAATTAAATGTTGGCATCAGTCACTCAATTCTTGTTTGCAATTGTTCAGCACAATCAGCATTCAGACAGTTATACAGTTCAAACTATTCAGTTTATCCTCACTTTGGTTTTTGTCAAAGAAATACAGATTCATCGGCAAAAATATCAAGGAAGATGTAGTCACAGTCATCTGTGAAAATTTCAGTCCCTCACGGTGCCCACTTTTTGAGAAAACAGTGAAAAACGGCCACAGTATTTCTCAAGTCTTTTTTCTTTTATTTTTTTTTATCTGTAAACAGTCCGTATAATTTAGGTTTTGGTTGTACTCTTTTCTGGATAAATACAGCATTTCAGGCAGACAAATTTTAACAGTGTGTTTCTACCATCACCATCACCGAAAATCTTTTAAAAGAGAAAAGACTTAAGAAATACTGTGGCTTTTTTTCACTGTTTTCTCAAAAAGTGGGCACCATACGGGACTGAAATTTTCACAGATGACTTTAACTGTATCTTCCTTGATATTTCTGCCCATGAATCTGCATTTCTTTGACAAAAACCAAAGTATGATATTACCTTTAACATGGATTCTATGAAATAGATTTCACGGGTAGCAGTGTTTATGAAATACAATTTACGCATAGCAGTATCTGTAAGCATGATTTGTGACGGTGTCAGATGTTGCGTCTGCACATCCATTTTAAGGGCATTATCTTTTTTCATTATTATAAAATGAACAATTGCAGCTTAAATCTTCAAGTTCAAGTGAAATCATTCGGCAAATTAAATTGAAGAATACATCATTGTTAATTACAAGTCATAGCAAAGGTTAATTGATACATGTGCAAGTGTGCGGGCGCAACATCTGGCACTTTCACAAATCGTGAGCCAACCGGGTGGAATGACCCATAAAGCTATGGTAGAGGCATGAGAAGGCCTTGTTGAGGCTTAGGTATCTTCATCTGTGTTAGGTTGTATTAGTCAAGAGGTCAATGGTCTTGATTCAGTTTGAAAGGAAAGTTTTCTCCATGATTTATGCTGTGGCCTTCACCTCATCAGTCAGAGGAATCAAGATAAAACCTTCACAGTTTTATTGGCTGATCAACACATGCCAAATCAATCTACACCCTATAAGTAACTGATGCAAGGGTTTAGACTTGTGTGCTACAGACTATGAGAAAAAGGAAATACCATCTAAGCACTTGTAGGACTCACCTAGAGGAGGGTTGGTTTGAGTTGGGTTGGTTTGGGTTGGGTTGGGTTGGGTTGGGTTGGTTTGGGTTGGGTTGGGTTGTGCTGGTTTGGGTTGGGTTGGTTTGGGTTTGGTTGGGTTGGGTTGGGTTGGGTTGGGTTGGGTTGGGTTGGGCTGGGCTGGGTTGGGTTGGGCTGGGTTGGGTTGGGCTGGGCTGGTTTGGTTTGGTTTGGGTTGGGTTGGTTTGGGTTTGGTTGGGTTTGGTTGGGTTGGGTTGAGTTGGGTTAGGTTGGGTTGGGTTGGGTTGGATTGGATTGGGTTGGATTGGGTAGGGTTGGGCTGGGCTGGGCTGGGCTGGGTTGGGCTGGGTTGAATAAGGCTAGATTGGGATTGGGAGAATTCCTTTTTCTTTTTTTAAATTCATTTAACATCGTGAATGTTTGGAGTCAAACCAACTAACAAAGTATATATGTAAACATGCAAGAAGGATAACAATAATTGAATTGTAAGCAATTAATATTCATTTATATTTATAAGACATGTCAGACAAGACAATAATGAACACAGCAGCAGCAGACAAATCAACTCAACGTTCCATAAAGTTTTATTTGGAAAACAAGACAAATTTAGTGTACATTTCTATTTCTATTTCTATTTATTAATCTCTTCCAACAGCAATACAATGCCAATTACAGGGGAGATATTTAAAGAGAAGAATATACAATGTAGTAACTGAATAAATAAATATTATGTACACTCAATAATGTAATATTTACACACAATAAATAAATTAATAGATAGAAAAATAAACCTCTTCAAAAAAAACATATCTTATGATGACAGTAAGCACAAACAAATAAATAATCCAACAAACAGACAGACAAACAAACAAACAAACAAACAAACATACATTATAAACCAATCTACATGTACCCATGTATGTTAACACTGAGAATATGTGTACAAAGGCTAGAACAATGGCATGCATCATAACTTGCATGGTACGGTATGGTACACGTACATTCGGTATGTTTGTAAGTTTGTTCATTTCACATTTGGGGCAGAATTCACATACTTGTGAATGGAGTAGGGTGTCCCAGAAAAAACGCATTATGTTAGAATTAAACTGTTTATCACTTCGAGATTCACATATCTGACACAGCCATGTCTTGACTATCACCATGTAGAATTTGAGCAAAATTGGGGCTGAAGTTGGCGAAAATATGACCAATTGAAAGAGTACTCCTTAAAAACAAGTTTGCAAGGGTAACACGCATAGTGGTCAATACACACATAATGTGTATGAAAGAAAGATGGAAATCTGTTTTTGAGGTTGGGTAATTCAGTCTTAGTTTTATCACTCAATTTTAGTCCAATTTTGCTCAAATTCTACATGGTGATAGCCATGACATGGCTGTATCACATACATGTATCTGAATCTTGAAGTGATCAACAGTTTAATTTTCATGTAATACATGCAGTTCTCGACACAAGTGTTGCGTTTTTTTGGGGACACCCTGTATACATGTTTTGTACTGAAAGTGCATCTCATGTTATACATGTACATGTACGTACTGTATGTCGTGTGTACAAATAAACAAATTTATTTCTAAATATCCTCCAAACCAATGAACTTCAAATTGACATATGTTCATATTGAGTGCATTCTCTGTCTTCTATTAAAATATGGACATTAACAATATGTCTTTAAAATGTAGTATAATAGGGAGACACCGAAAAGTCTCCCTATTTGCAGATGTCTCCCAAATGTTCACTTTTAGACTCTAAACTGTCTCCCTAATATGCAATTTTGATAAATATCCTAAATGCTAGGAAAGCATTTTTGTACAATTAAATTGTGCATAGCATGTAGCTACAGTATGGATAATCTGCCTATGAAGCTAATTGAAGGTCAAAACCCTAGGGGCTTACATGTAGTATCATAGTGTTATAATATAAAAAGTGCAACACAGTGTCAGAATATATTCAGTCATATTACACTTCAATTTCGGATAACAATGAAGGGGCCCTGATTTGAATTACAGAGTTTAATCATCCGATAACAAAATTCTTTTGAACGTACAGTATGCAAATGGTGAAGCGAAACTGCTGCCAACACTGGGAATTAAAAAAAAAAATGAGAAATTTTTTTTCGTGCAAGAGAATTAGCTTATTACGAGACTTGTACGAGTGTGACTGTGCATTTATGGTACATAACAATCAGAAAACTGTTTGGTTCAGTATGTTCAGTATATGAACATAACTTTCTGATATTCTAACTGATTTTTCTTGCTAGACAACAAATTTTTTTCCAAGCAACAGGTGCCTGATCTTTAATTCAATTTAATTTTGATTGAATTCGGGGATGTGAGTGGCTACACACACATAAATCTGAAAATACCAAGACAAAAACTAAAATTTAAACTTTTGTACTGAGCAGGTATACCAAAAAGTTGAAATTCTTTTAAATTCGAGTTAATGGTAATATCATACTTTGGTTTTTATCAAAGAAATACAGATTCATGGGCAAAAATATCAAGGAAGATACTGTAACAGTCATCTGTGAAAATTTCAGTCCCATACGGTGCCCACTTTTTGAGAAAACAGTGAAAAACAGCCACAGTATTTCCTAAGTCTTTTCTTAAATCTTTTAAAAGATCAAAAAGATTTCCGTTCGTTGTTTTACTAATAAATACACCATTTCAGGCGGGAACATGGTATTCTACCACCACCAACTTCATACCCTGTAAGTTATACGTAAATCTGTTAACATTTCTGTTTTGGCTTCTATACCAAAATATGATACTACCTTTAAAATCTAAACAAACAAATCTGAAATCCGATTAAAATCAGAAGTCTCGGATCCCTGTAAAGTTCTACATGTATATCAAGGGTTCAGAACTTTATAGACAAATCTCGGAATCGGACAAAACAACCATAACCCGGGAACCACCGCATATATCAACAATTTTACACACCTTATCCAGCAATTGATACCTTCCATTTGATCAAACAATGTACACAATATGTTGTCGTTTTTGTGCACCTAAAATGGAAAACTGTCTGCCGGCGATGAAATGTTCGGACGTTATTTGCCAGCGTACAATGCACTTGGTGCGCATCTGCGCGATAAGCGTTCAGCCAGCCACGCCATCCCCAAATCACGGTCTGGTCGATGGATCCGTTGAGAAACGATTGAAATGCGCACATAGTTCATCATGCAGCTGTGTTATTCACACACGGTCTGACGTATACACTCAGCGTAACGTGAACAAAGTCAATTCATCCATTGCGTAGTCCAGTCATGAACAGATTTGTGACAAGCCATGGGGGAAAAAATAGCTAAATAACAGATGTTTGAACATAAATAATGCGCAATTCTCAAACATAATTATATATGCATTATCTACAACATAATGCCATAATCTAACAAATATAATTGGTATTTTTAAGTTTTTTTTTTTTTCAAATTCATTTTTACTTTTCAAAGTAATGCACACTGATTTCTTCCTATAAAAAAACAAACGAAAATCAAATTCAAATAACTGAGAAAAAAAACAAACAAACAAACAAACATACACCTATAACATCTGTCTGTCCGTATTTTACAGTATTTTGCGAGCAGTAATCTGTTAAAATAATTTCTTCATCGTACACAGTGTACCCATGATAAAGGTGGGTAGGTACTGTCAAAATTATTCAGAACGTCATCGCACAAACTTTAAAATAATGGTATCCATTCATATCCACTCAAATTCTCATCAAAATGTGCAAAAGTAAAATCATACATTGTTCATGTACAGTGTGCACTGTGTAGTATTAACACACAGAACACCATAAAACATTTTTTCAGAAACATGATCAACATAAATTTTATGTAGTACCAACTCTAATTCCATAAGTTGTTTTTACATATTTTATGTACATACATGTAGACCTAACTCTTATCATTGTGATCAGTTTCAAAAGAATGGTTTCTATAATTGTTTGTCTGCTTTGTTTTTTGGGGAGGGGGTTGTATTTTTGTGTATTTTTGTTTTAAAAACCATAGAAACGGACTATCGGTTTTGGTCAGCGCTATATTGTCCTATGAACATTAGACCTGTCACTTGCGGTGTATCATTGAACCACTGTAAATTTTGACCAAGAGTGCCGGCCTTGTTCATATCAATTCTTTAGTATAATTATAGCCATGACTGTATTGTAGAATGCGCTGTTGAAAAGTAAAGGAAATTTGCAAACAGACGTACGTACATGTATGTACGCCCCCATTGAAGGTAATGTAAATACACCAAATGTGGACACGCCTAATAATCCAAACAGCAAACACTGAACGGTCCTTGGTATAAAAGCAGGGGCTGTGTATCAAAGATCACGTTGAATTGAGTCATATCGCATGTTGCAATAATTTTTGTGTGATTATAAGGATTGGATTTCAACATGCCAAGATTTACGGATCTCGTCATTGTTGTGTTCTCAGAAAACGTCAATGCCGGTCCTAAAATGCTCTATGATCGTTTTCGTTGTATATTTTTCCCATAATCATGATACATACATGTACCAATGATACCTTGCATATGGCATTACACATACTAACTAATAATAGTACTGGGATTTTTATCCAGTAGGTTAACCGACCCGGATTTTAATTATCCAGTTACACATTTTAGTTAACTGTTTTGCAATATTATGTCAAAATTCATAAATTTACGAATCATTTTAATTGTGCAAGGAAAACAAAATCACCAGACAGCCGGACTAGTGCAGTACACACTTTACTGGGCCAAAAAACACTGATATCACTAGACTCGGTCCACGGTCTAGTCGATATTTCGAGCCCTGACATGTAAAACATGAAATGTACAAAGATGTTCAATGATGTGTATACAACGTAATGTATGTATGTAAATGTATGCTACAGATATGAGTATGTAGTCATGGTGGTGAATAATGAATACAGGACGTATACAACTGTACATCTGTTTCATGTCAATGTTACAAAATTCAAGTACCGTTATGTGAACGAGACAAAAAGTGAAAAAATTATGACATCTAACTTTTAACTATGTAGTCCGTTTAATTGTGTACATGATGAACAATGTCAACTTTTTTCTAAGCACTGACTACACAAAAATGAAAGCTAAATATGCAAATTGAAAAAATTGACAAAATTTTGATGACCGATGAAAAATGTTTGGTACAAAATGAGGCACACATCACAAACTAGACGTTCATACATAAAAGCAAAAAAAACAAACTGTGAAGGCTACGCAACAAAACAAACAAACACACAAACAAGGTAAAAATGTTCTGGTTCCGCATCTCGAAGCCATCTAGTGTCCGACAGTGGACCAAATGATAGCCGTCGGCGACTGACTTTTTTAAACAGGACGTGTCTTGCTGCATTCTGACGACCATTAACATCATTACCAGACAGTATTAGAGTCTGCCAAAGCCACTTCTAATGCTGTACGGTATGATGCCACTGGGCACCCATAAAACTTGACAAAATCCGTCCCACCGAGGGCGGTATATTGGTGGATGTGATCATGGGCGGAGCTAAACAGCAGAAGAACGTGCAGTGGTGAAGGAATGGACGGATGGTGAAGAAAGGGGGAGGGTGCAGCTCAAGTCTAGCTACTAGTCTGTGTCAGACTGAGGTATAAAATGCAGACAACAAGTATAAATGTACGTGCAGGTAGAGATGGTTTGAATATAATAAATAAACATGTTCACATAAATATGCTCATCACACAAGAAAACTGGTCAAATGCAGAAAACTGGTCAACTTAATAATACAAGCCGAACCTCTTCAAACAATGTCACCATTCTTATTTGTATAAAAACAACCTTACGTCCCACAGTATACAATGATACAATTAATCAAACAACTATTAATTTGATAGCTTAAAACACAAAAATTGATTTTTCCAGCAAACTGTAACAACTCTTTAAAGGTTGTTTTGTAAAACAAAACGTTCTCATTCTATTCCTTCATGCTCTTACTCAAGCTATGTACATGTATCTTAAAAACAAAATTTGTCCAAAATGTAAGGTTTTGTCAGAATAAAAAACTGTACATGCACTACTGTACAGGTATATAAAACAAAAGAAAAGTAAAAACCCACTTATGAACAGCGTCCATGTACAAATTGTACATCAAAATGAAGCTTGCACAAATAAACAGGGTACCGGTAGCCTTATAAATGAATATAAGGTTCACGCATAAAATGCAGTCGAAGTAGGGTGCAGTCTGAAAGATGTCATATTACCCTCCAAGCTAAAACCATCACATAGGTTTCCCAAGAAAATTTGTTTTGCCAACTTTTTTTCTGTCAACTAATTCCAAAAGTAAACAAAAAGAACCAATTAGAATTATGTTGAAACACTGAAAAACTAAATTAATAAATTAAACAATATATTCTCTCAACCAAATTTCATCACAAACTTAATACACACACTGTAGAACTGTACGTGTACAAAATATCTAGCAGAATGAATAATTTCAGACAAAATGGCCCTGTTTTTATAGATCTGTTCTTGTGTCGTCATGTTTAATGGAAATCAGTGAAGTTTGTCATTCATGTTTGTGGCATTAAGTTTACAACCAAGCTGGACTTTTACAAATTGACGCCATGCGCTGCCTACTATCTATGTATATATAATGCAGGCATATTTTTCCCGCCAAAAAATTTCTTCCAACAATTTTTTTTCATACTGCAGCGCAACCCAAATGTTTGCACATTTTCAGCCTCTTGAGAACGGGCAACTTTTAGTACTTCGGTCACACGCCCACAGAAGGTAACTCAGCAGAACAAAAGCCTCTTGACGATATCCGGGTGCTGGCCCGTCGATACCCGTCAACAAGCCCCCAAAACACTCCAGAGTCTACCCCGGAAACGACCTGCATTTTTTGGGGTGGAAAACGCTGCGATGACACCCCTTCAACACTGCGGTTGCATGTCAAACAGACAAGGTTTGTCTAACGCTCGACAAGATGGCAGTTGGTATTTGTGGAGGTCTAGAGATCTAGCGGAGGTTTACATTGTGGGATTTCACAGTCTATATGCTTAACTGATATCGGTGCCAAGTTCAATATGCCCCCCCCCCCTCCCTCCCCCAAAAATTATGAAAAGAAAAAGAAAAATTCCACAATAAAATCAGATACGTGTCACTTGCAGTAGACCAACACAAACAAAAAATGCATGGGAATCAATTTTTGTGATTTCCCGACCAATTTCGTTTGAGGACATTCCGTTTGTTAAAGTTGTTGGTTTTTTGTGGGAGGGGTGGTACTGTACGCTCATGTTTGGTAGGAGGTTTATGCGTTTGTGTGGCTGGGAAGGAGAGGATAAACTAATTGTCGTTTCCGACCTTTGCAGGTCACGGCATATGGGTTTTTTTTTTGGTTTTTTTAAGGTGGGCCGCGTCGAGCTAAGCAACCGTTCAAGTGTTCTAATCTTCTATAGATTCTTTTTTTTTTTATTTGTTTGCCTTTGATTTTTTGGTTTGGCTGGGAACCCAACGTAAGGTCAAGATTTCCTTTGGATATCCTGGTGTACAATATTTACCCTTCAATCAACAGAAATCTCATAAAAATCCTAACTTCTAGTACTGCAGAGAGTTGATTTCACCAGTCGTCACAACTTATACTACTAGCAATAATTTCAGTTATGATGCATTGCAGCCCTAACGTGGGATACGATGGGTTATATATCCTTCGTAACTTGAGTTATGATCGATCGTAGGGGCTTCGTGAAATCGAGCCCAGGTCTTACAGTAAGCGGTGGTATATAATGGAGGTGGGTAAAAAAGAGTAAAAGATAAGACCCACAAAGCAGTTTTGTTCTCATTAGGGAGAACAAAACTCGTGTGAATTAATTTGAAAATGCAGTAGGCGTTTCTCACTCTTTTCTTAAAAAGTGGGCACCATAGGACTGAAAATTTAACAAATGACTGTTAATACTGTAACTTTCTTGATATTTTTGCCAATCTGCAATTTCTTTGACAAAAACTAAAGTATGAAGCTCAGCCTTTAATAAGGTAATAATGATAAAAAATGAAGCTATGCTACACGTACATATAGGTCTATCAATCAACACAAAAAAACTGAGTGTCAAAGCCAATTTGGCGACCCAAATTACACCGAGGCAATAGATCACATAGTAATTAGCAGTGAAAAGGGCTACAATTTTCTAACATGTAGTCCATTCAACAAAAGGACAATCTAACCTGTTAGCATTACTTCAAAAGTTAAAAGGGCAAGTTCCACGGTTTTGGGACATTTTGTAATGTGCGTCTCTTTTGGGGGGCATATTGCTTGCATTTCAAGAAACCATAAGTGGTATATACTTGTTGATTCCAATGAAACATTTGGAGTCTTTCAAGAATGACTGATCAAGGAATCTAGGTCAAAGTCGCTCAGGGCGTTTACGAAATGGAGGCTCAGGCTCCGTCTCAGGCTCCGGCTCCATTTCGTGAATCCATTCTGAAATAACTGGTATAAAAATAGAGGTTTTTGGCTGTGGTTCTGAAGTAGATTCTCTGGTTTGAAAAGGAAAACAGAGCTAATTCAGCTTCAATGAAAAACCCAAACCTATATTTTCAGCATATGGATGTCAGAGCTGGAGCCTGAGCCTCCGTTTCGTAAATTTTTGTAAAGTAAAGTTTTGACAACTGGCTGACTTAAAAAGCCTGACTAAAAGCAGAAGCAACAGGCCTACATGTACAATTTGTCCGTTAGCCCCCATATCCTTACAGTACTTTGATGCTTGTAATTTATGTGAATCATGTCCTAATGAATTTGGGCATTTGCTTCCTAAGCCATTTTCTGTCTCAATAGTGAAAATTCTCTAATAATTCTAATTCCAGGCCGTCCATTTTTCAATCTTGGCCAAAATCTTCACTGGCCCATGTATATAATGGAACGATTTCAGAAAACACAGAAAATTAACGGACGGCAGAAAGCCTGATCAGGGGACAGGATCTCAATTACGCGGACCTCTGCCATAAAGGATCGGGATTGCTGGACTGCAGAGCTGATGTGGCTAATGAGAAAAGAGTAACATAATAGGGCTGGCCGCAGAGTGATCCATCACCCTGGTACAATGTATTGAGATTGATGGCCCAATCAATGCAAGAAGTCAGATATGTGTGGCCCTGGCCCACACACATGACACAGAAAATAGGCATGTACAATATGGATGGAATCAAAATGGTCTCCAGTTTCGCTTTACAATAATATTAAAGTATTCCTACGTATGTGATTTGCGACCGGGTTTCCACACAAATTATAACAGCAATTGTTTAGGTAATGTACACTATACACTACTCAAATTACAAATTAAATTTTCCTATAAAGGTATTCATGAATGGGAGACTTTGGAGAACCGGTGTTCAAGTCAACAGCGCACGCACGCGCAGGCAATTGTGAGCATGCGCGCGTTGTTTTGTGCATGCGTACGCGTGTGTGCGTGTGCCCTGTTGACTTGATATTATTCATACTGTCACATACTTTTTTGATAATTTTTGAAAAAATACAAAATTTCTTTTGGTAAAACAGGTTTTGTTTCAATGTCAGTGCAATGAGTTTCAATTTGTTTTCAATATTTTCTATATCATCATAGTTATTGTCACACCTTTTAACAAAAAAGGGTGAAAAAGAGAAATTACAAACACTCATTGCGACGGTACTGACAAATTATGCCCCCCAAAAATTATTCTGCGTAGAGGTTATGTGGGCCCGTTTGCATAGTAATGTATACATGCCCTGCCCTACCAGTACATGTAAAACACAGAGTTTTTTTTTAAAGCTGGATTACAATTATTATGATCATTTCTCTTTGGGTGTTTTTTTTTTTTTGGTGGGGGGAGATTGAGTGGGAGTGCAGTGTGGGGGCGTGCTTGCTAGGTAGGGCCACGTAGGCATAAATGCCGTGCACGAACCCACAGCTGCTAGTGAAACCCATAGATGCTGTACACAAACAGTATGCATGCACACCCACCTACAGTATGTATAGACGATAATATACATCACACACTCCCAGTTCATAATCTCATTCACACTAATTCATATAAAATATGATGCCTGTCTGTATTTATGCAGAAACTATTTTTCATTTTCATTGTTTTGGGTTTTTTTTCGGGTGGGGAAGGTCGGTATTCCACCCACTGAATTTATTTTCAGTCTATTTGGCAATTTCTATTACCGGGTGGAAATCTGGAACTAAAACTATTTTGTTTTCACACTTTCAAGAAAAAAGCTACAATGAAAACCACAGGCCCAATGTGTATTATATAAAAGTCCCTTTATAAAAAAAAACTACAGATCTTGTAATTTATATGACATTGACCCACATATACTGAGCCAGCCATTTTTTTTTTTTTCGTCCCTTTTTTTTGTAGCTTGTATGAAACAGAATGAGTGGTTTGAAAGCTAGGTCAAGCGTGATGGTGTACAGTATTCTTGTACTCAGCATGGTTTCTTGAAACATGAAAAGGACTCATTTTTTGGTCATTCGGAAAAAAGGTTAATTATTCATTGCATTTTCCTCCTTCCCGTTAAGATACATGTAGTGTAGGCATGAAAATACATCATGTATGCTGCTACACTGCCAATATGCTACCAGGGGCCAATTTCACAGCGCTGCTTAGCACAGGAATTTGCTAAGCATGACTTTTCTGACTTAATAAAAACAGGGTTAACAACCAAATGTCCATGTGTTTTGTATCGCTTGTGATTGTTCTTTGGCTGGTGTTCACTAACCATAAATATCACATGGAACTTTTAACGGTGGTTTGTTTTACTGGGCAAGACATTTTTGTGCTAAGCAAATTTTTTTGCTTATCAGCTCCATGAAATTGGCCCCAGAATATTACTGACAAAAGCCAAAATCATGTGTAGGATACTGGTTTCAAATGATACTTTCTGGAAGAAAAATTCTTATTTTACTAATATGGGTATACAGCAGGCCACTATAGGCCAAACTAAAAGTAAATTCATACTTTATTAGTTTGCCAAGGAAATGCAGATTCATGGACACAAATATCAAGGAAGATACAGCAACAGTCATCTGTGAAATTCCCAGTCCCATACGGTGCCCACCTTTTGAGAAAACAGTGAAAAATGCTCGCAGTATTTTCAAATGTATTCAATGAAGTTTCGGTATCTCTTGAGTTCAAAATTGTTTTTGGTCCATTGGTTTTTATGTATATACATACTCATTTCTGGATAAATACAGTATTTCAGGCATAAATAAATGTTCATGGTATGCTTCTACCATGACCATCTTTATACCAAAAATCATTGATGATTTCTGTTTTGGTATGCTACCAAAGTATGATGTAAATTATACATGTACATCTACTTAAAGGTAGTATCATACTTTGGTTTTTATCAAAGAAATACAGATTCATGGGCAAAAATATCAAGACAGATACAGTAACAGTCATCTGTAAAAATTGCAGTTCCATACGGTGCCCAATTTTTGAGAAAACAGTGAAAAAGTGCCACAGTATTTCTTAAGTCTTTTCTCTTTTATTTTTGATCTTTTAAAAGATCAAAAATATTGTTGGTCGTTGTTTTACTAATTTCTGGATAAATACACCATTTCAGGTGGAAACATTTTAACAGTATGTTTCTACCACCACCATCTTCATGCCCTGTAAGTTGTACGTAAATCTGTGAACATATCTGTTTTGGTTTCTTACCAAAGTATGATACTACCTTTAACACACATTTCTGACATTCACCAAAAATTTAAGGGTTAAAACCCAAAATGTGCTCAACTACATCTAGGCATTATATCCCAGTCACTGGAATTGAACTGTGACTAGGGCGTGGCCCGTCTGTCCTGTACTTGTCAGGGACCCTGTCTTCATATGTGTGAAACTATAGGGGTCATGGTCCTGCATGGTACCGCTCAACAAGTGGGCGGCTGACGCGAGAATTCCATTGCAAATACCTGCATATGAACACATTATACCCATGGGTTCATACTGTACATGGTAACCAAACAAGAAATGTACCTAGGCTGTGTAGAATATAGAAGGGTTAGGCTTGAAGACATTATTCACACCTCGTGACTCAACACAAAAATCCAGGTGATATTTTTGTTGAACTCAACGTAATGCTCGCATGGTTAGGTACAGAATATGTCCAGATTATGTTGAAACTCCCTGTACTTTTTCTCCAAAAACAGCAACCCTCTCCCCTAAAACAAAAAAACTAAATGCACAGTTTGTTCGTGTGTTCAAAAAAGTTTTAATCTGTCAAAGGTACTAACACTGTACTTATTGTACCAAAACAGAAATCTTCACCAATGTATTTGGTGATGGTAGAAACGTACCATGAAAGGTTTTTCTGCCTGAAATGCTGGGTTTTTTGAAGGCCAATTTATCCAGAAAGAGTCAAACCAAAGGTCCCAAAACAGTTTTGATCTCCCTGAGATCAAAACTCCTAATGAATAGATTTGAACATACCGTGAGCAATTGTCAATGTTTTCTCAAAAAGTGGCTACAGTTTGGGACTGGAAATGTCACAGATAACTGCAAGAGCTTTCTTAATATTTGTGGCTATTAATCTACAATTTTCTCTGGCAAAAAACCAAAGTATGAAAAATTACCTTTAAGTGGCAATTTTTGGGGGCTTTTCCGATTTTAATCGGAAAAGGTATTGTTTTTGTTCAGATTTTTTTTTTCTTCTTCTTGTCGTTTGAAATCCTATATACTTTGCACATGGGCACAGTACACCCCACTTTGGTCACTTTTAAACAGTTGATCTTAACCAAACTTGGTCCAAACAAAGTTCATGGGGCCTAGTTTATTCTTGGGTTTACAAAAGTTTTAATCTTTATTAAAAGTGGCCAAATTCCTTCTTTTTTTATCGAATCACATTCCGGATATGTGCACAAGCTCACCAATGACTGACATGAACCCTTATATAGGGCCTATGTGACTTCAAACACAGACACATTTTTATTTGTGTGTCTGGCTGGTGGATTAAGGAAAACTTAAGTCAATTTTAGTGGCACGATTATTTGCAAATGGGTCCACGGTACTTTCCATAACAATAAGGGATCATTCCCACACTGTTTGCTTTCTGATAAGAATGGGGAGAGGCATTCCTTTAGTATGCACGCACAGGCCAGAATTCTGAAGATTTGTCAACGCCAATGCACGCCAACTTAAAGGTAGTATCGTACTTTGGTTTTTGTCAAAGAAGTACAGATTCATGGGCAAAAATATCAAGACAGATACAGTAACAGTCATCTGTGAAAATCCCAGTCCCATACGGTGCACAATTTTTTAGAAAATCGTGAAAAACGGCCACCGTATTTCTGAGGTCTTTTCTCTTTTATTAAAAGATCAAAAAGATTTCCGGTCGCTGTTTTACTCATTTCTGGATAAATACAGCATTTCAGGCGGAACAATTTTAACGGTATGTTTCTACCAGAACCATCTTCATACACTGTAAGTTATACGTAAATCTGTGAACATTTCTGGTTTGGTTTCTTACCAAAGTATGATACTACCTTTAAGCAATATGGCCCTAGCGCATACAGGGTACATGTACATTTTTAAATGTACATGTACACTAGTCCACTCATCAGTACACATGATGTGCCATTGAAATAATATTTTTGATCATTTTGCAGTTTCCATGGTTAAACTTAGATTCAGTGGTGCGTGACAGTGACCATCCAATGACCATGGTTGCTAAGCATTGACTATGCAGTCAACCGTGTCACATCAAACTACCCGTAGGTTTATGACATGCATGGCACACCCAGGTCATGGTCACAGTGTCATACATGTCATAGTGACAAATGTACATACATGTCATGTATACAGTACATGTATGTACTGCGCATGAAGTACATTGTTGTACGTTTACATCTGAATAAAAGAGTCATTAATGATCGTCATTTTCAGCTGCTTCACATCAATGTCAAACATTTCTATTTACAATAAACAATCAAATTCGGGCAACAATTTTGCCTAACACTCCTCTTTTCTTTGATAAATCCTCCGGCCCCCATATGTCCCGTGTACAAACACCAGAATGGTGGATCGTGCACACCAGAATGGTCAATTCTATGGTCAATTCTCCATCTTGCGCGTAGCGCTATATAATCTTTGCTTCCTACATATCAGGGATGTGAGTGGCCACACACACACAAAATCTGAAAACACCAAGGAAAAAGCTGAAATTTAAAAGTTGCTATACTTTTGTACAGAGCAGATGTACAGTGTACAAAAAAGCTGAAATTCTCAGGAGTTAATATCTAAACCCCAAAATCGGAATTCAGATTAAAATTTGAAATTTACAGCCCTGATGTACTTGTAGGCCTATATCATCGAACCATTCAAAGGGAGCCAGTTCAGGTGTAGTTATCTCAAAACTATCACAAAATTATGAGCCTTCATAAACAGTGACGGTATACTGTGGGGCCATTACAATGATGACAAACTCGTTTCTAGACGTTTATGCCCGAAGGGGTTACGGGTAATACATTTCTGAATTACCCTATTAGGTGATTTTGACAACCTCATCAATCACGACTTTGTTTAGATGTATGGTGTAAAAAAAAAAAGAAGATTATTAGGGACTGAATGAATTCTGTTTTCAAAATCCAAGCCATAAATTGGACCGTGTCCATCATTTGGCCGAGAGGCTGTTAAATCCGCACGGAAGATTCCTAACTAAAACAGAACAATATTGTTGACCTAAAAACTAAAACATACGCACAAATGTAGGGCCACTGATTTTCCGCAAAAACGGAAAAAATTCACGGAATCTGCTCCTTGAAACGGAATTCCATTTTCAAAACAGAACTAAGTAAATTCACCAATTAACCAATCACAAAATGCATCATTTATGTGAACTGATTGCTATACATTTCCTAAGCTAACTGAATCATGGTTTGGTCTTGTAATAGTTGACTATTTTTTGTGACAAAACAGACAAATACTGATTACATTTTGAGTTTTTTGGCTGAGCAATTTTATCCCTGTGCTAAATTGTGAGGTTTAATTTCCTTGGTGATGTAATATACACGTATATGACCAGTTTAAATACTGTACACTGGCAAGTCAAGAATGAATTTATGTTAAAATGTTTTCCTATGTTAAATCATGAGACCAGTTTTCATGTGTGATAAGCATAAAAGTGCACAAGTTGAATTGAAGAACAAACCATCAAACATGATATTACATCCAGAAATGCCGTGGCAACTTGATAAAAGTTTTGATTTTGTGTAAAATCAGGAACTAGAATGAAAAACATCGACAAAATCAAATCAAAACTTTTAACAAACTGCACGGCTCACCGAAAGTGAAAATATCAAATTTGATGGTTTGTTTTTTTTTTCAAAAATTTTGTTTTCTACCTGAACATACATGATACCGCAGCTGAATCGTCCAATCACAGACTAGTCGCAGATTGGCTCCCCCACGTCCATATCGCAAACCACTGGATGACCACTGGGAAGCCGACGGGCAGGCTTGACCGTCCGCATCTTGACCACTTGTTGACCACTGAACGTCAAACTCTTAGACTGTAAATCCAGGATGGTTGTGAACTCCTCTCCTTTCTCTTTGGGAACTGTTTCGAGGCAGTTTACGGTTGCAAGCCATTTCTTATCTCAGATAAATTAAAACAAGACGAACAGATTATTTCATATCAGCCCCCAATTTCAGTTTTTAAAAGCATTGAATTCATAGTAGTTCATACTATAGGGCTTTTCACACTATCCAAAATCTCGGGGTTGGAACCGGATCGAACCCCAAGATTTTTAAAAATCCTTTTCAGACTTGAACATTTTCAACCCCCAGCCAACCCGGGTAGGACGGCCTAGCCGGATCGAAATCAACCCTGGTAGGGTTGAAAATCTCAATTCAGTTCCAAACTGCATTTTAGGCCGTGTGATCTATGACGCGTGATTCTGTATTGTACAAGCTGGTTCACCATAAACGTAGTGTGAGTGTTATACGTCTCTTCGATCCGGTTAAAAAAATTGCCGGGCTGAAACCGGGGTGAAGCCGGGTTTGATTTAACACGGATCGAAAAGGAGATAGTGTGAATAGGCCTTATTGTACATGTACTTTCGGACAAGGAAAAAACAAAATCCCAAACCCAAAACCTGAGTTGTCAGAGCCGCTATGATGAATGAGAGAGAATTCAATCAGCAACAATCGTGGGATTTATAGATTCTGAGTGGAGTTTAAATACATGTATCTCCACAGAATCATAATATGACGGAGCCGGTAACGCATATTGATTGAGTGGGCGATATGGCAGCTGGCATTGTACACGTATGGAGCTCACTATGCATTGCACGACACGCCAACGCTGGCAGAATAATGTCCAACCAGTAGGCCTAACTCCCAACCAGTTTCCTATCATTGTACAATCTATCCCCATCTTACACGTGTACAGCTAGGGGCCAATTTCATGGTCCTGCTTAGCACAAAAATTTGCTAAGCATTTCTGTCTCAATAAAAACAGGATTAACAACCAAATGTCCATGTGTTGTGTATCACTTGAAATTGTTCCTTGGCCGTTGTTCGCCGACCACGAATATCAAATTGAATTTTCATTGGTGGTTTATGCAATTTTTGTGCTAAGCAATTTTTTTGTGCTAAGCAGCTCTATGAAATTGGCCCCTGTACATTCCCTAAAGCATTTGTGTACGTGTTTATTATTTCAGCAGACTGACATTTCAACAGACTATTTGATATTATGTATCTGAAACGAACTACACTGTACATGTAGGCCTACCATTAAATGCACGTGTCACCACTGAAATACTACCAAAAAAAATAAAAAATTACCAGTACAATTATGGTCACAGTTGAAATAGCAGTTCAACAATCATTTCACAAATTAAATTGAAATGCACACTGAAAACGAGTAGGCCTAATTGTAATTTAAAAATACAGAAAATTGATACAAGTTGTTACATCTGTCTAGTATTAACTTGAGGAGTCTCCCCCTGAATAAAAAGTCAAACCAGAGCCCAAAATTCATCAGTGAGAAACGGATGAAGGATGTCCGATTGTCCCTTCTCGACGTCGTTCGGCACATGTGTATCACACGTCGGTACATCACACGCACAGTCCAGTCCAGATTCGGGCATGATGATCAATTATGAGGATCACATGATGTGTCGGGAGCGCGGCAGAAGCAGGGCAGGGGAGTCAAGACTCAAGACCCCCGTGATCATGACACGTCATAGTTGCCGATCGTGGATCATCATCAGCGGCCATCTGGGAGGAAAGGGTTAAACCCTGAAGGGATCCTCTGCTTTGCTGCTGTCGTCCTAGACCATGCATGGTACCGTGCCGCAAACCAGCCCGGCAACTGAGCCCGAAGATAACTGTAACACAAACCCTGTCATCAGCTGCCTGGGCTCGACTGTCCCGATACCCATGCCTCTCTTATCACCGACTAACATCATACTAAACACTTCCCCGGTTCCCCCGCAAGCCATGTGCGTACAGATGGGCTGGCATATCCCCAGCTACTATGCATAAATACATCTAAATCTCAATGAGCACTGCAGTTGCACCACGCCCCTCGTTCATTCACGAAAGCCCTGTCCGATTTCAGAAATGACGTCACCCCAACCGGTATTTCATTTTATTTATTTTGTTTGTAACTCCCTCTCAATCTGTATGGGTCTTTCTCTTTACTCTGTCAATATCTCACACCCATATGACAGAAACTGCCGAATCACAGTTGACAGAAGGACATAAGGACGTCACCAGTGTTCTAGTGTCAAGGTGACTATATAGGGTATATAGTGGGTGGGCTACACCATTCATACCTGTGACTAGACAGGGGTGTTCCATTCCGCTCCAGGGGGGTGCTATACAGCTATACAACACCACTGGCACAATGGACTTTCCCAGAAAAAGTCAGACCTACACATGTGTAGCAGCCTGAATATAATATTCAGCTAAAAAATGTTTGAAGGCCTGTTTGCCCTAGAGGGGGTAGCTAGCATGCTGCAAACAAGCATCCCCCACTCAGATCATGTTTAAGCAGTGTCTGCATTAGTATTTACTTTAGGTTCCTGACGGATTCAACTCCATAGAATTCAGACCGAAAGCATTTTCTGGGTCGCTAACTTCTATCGCCCTTTTTCTAATCCAAAAAAGATTGAGTGGCTCATTGCCTTTAGAAAATACATGTATCGTGTATAATTTGTTAACTGAAAGTTCCCGGTGTGAAATGCCATGTATGCTTTTCTATAATACTGTATTTTCCCACCGACTAGAGACTTGTGTCGGTACATTATAGTTTTGTTTATCTAAGCCATGGGCAAACTAGGGTGTACCCCAGCATCACAAAAACTCAAAGGAAGGTGCGGAGAATTCTTAAAATTGGAACAAAAGCCAAGCAGAAACACCAATATGGATATTTAGCCCAAATTTTCAGACTAGACGTGCTTGCGTGGGCTTCTCTTTCACAATTTCTGGTCGAGTTAGTGCTAATCTCCTAATTCCAACCACTCAATGGCCAGAGAGCTAGGTTCCTTTCTCTATGGGTATGATACCCACATTCTGGTATTTTCACAAACATTCCAATACACTAGTTCGTGTACAGTATTTGGTAGTATCATACTTTGGTAAGAGACCAAAACAGACATGTTCACAGATTTACCTATAACTTTCAGGGAATGAAGATGATGCTCGTAGAAACCTACCGTAGAAATTTTTCCGTCTGAATGTAGTGTATTTATCCAGAAATGAGTAAAACAATGACCGAAAATCTTTTTGATCTTTTAAAAGATCAAAAATAAAAGAGAAAAGACTTAAGAAATACTGTGGCTGTTTTTCACTGTTTTCGCAAAAAGTTGGCACCGTATGGGACTGTAATTTTCAAAGCTGACTGTTACTGTATCTGTCTTGATATTTTTCTGTATTTCTTGGATAAAAACCAAAGTATACCTTTAAAGAGGATGTTCAACACTCACCAAACCTCACTTCATTTGTTAAAACTATAATCATTAAATTATTTGTTTGTTACCGCAAACCGATCCACATACCAATTGTTACCATGCAAACCCTAAAAATCTTTCTTTTCACAAAACATATTGGTAAGAGCGCCGGTCCAGTATTCCGAAGGCCGCTGGTTCGAATCCCACTCAAGTCAATTGTTCTTTGTTTCACTTTTCAATGACTTAAAATTAATCCAGTCAATTTTTCTTGTGATTATAGGCCCTATTTGATGGTTCAAAAAAAAAATTTCTCTACAAAATGTAGCTTTTAAAATTAATGTCTAGGGCTATACCAGTAACTTTCTATCTATTTGTACTTCGTCATGTTTCTCAACAATCAAAAACCAATCAAAAGTACACAAATGACACCGATGTTGTTTTTTCCTCCAAAACAATCTTGCAGGTCCTAGCATGGTATACATACATGTGTGCATTTTCATTTACAGTACATGTATATTACAGAATTTAAAGGGAGCATAATATAGGATTTGCAAGGCCTCCAAAAAAAAGTTGAGTTTGAGACAGAAAATGGACTCAACAGTTCGTAAACAGTGCAAACAGTCACCATGGGAAATCTTGGTTCATCAGATGCTGGGGAGTTTTCCAGGAAATCAAGATTTAGTGTCTTTTCCAAAGATCGTTCGTCCAAACGATTTTTGGAACAAACATAAAGAACACCCTCATTTGAGTTGTTTTAGTTATCCCCTTTCACTCAAGGTATGAAGATGGTGCTGGTAGAAACATACCGTTTAAATATTTACACCTGAAATGCTGTATTTATCCAGAAATTAGTATTAAAACAAAGACTGAAAACAGTTTTGATCTTGGGCTAAGATCAAAACCATTCTTCATGTTTTAGAAAAATGGAGTCGGGTTTTCGCTATTTTATTTTCTCATGACTCAGATGTCCGATTGAGCTCAAATTCTCAAAGGTTTATTATATCATGTACATGTTTGATCAGACAAAGTATGAGTGCTGTCCTGTGACCTTTACCAATCATGTATTTACCTTTAATATGTCTCTTTTCTCCTCCTTCTCTCTAAATAAAAACAAAATAAACAATTGTAAAACGATAATACAAATGTAGGAAGCACAACAGTGTGGGAAAACCAGCAGGCAGGTACACACATGTATTTTATCACTTTCGGGTATTTCCAGTGTTTACTTTTAATGTGCCAAGTAACGCGGCCTCTGTTTTCTTGGCACTTTGATAATTCCTTCACAAAGTTCTCACAAATCCGACGAGCTGTTGAAAACTACCTTTTTTGGACTTCCCGACACTTCGCAAATCACCCAGAGAACGAACTGTACTCATGCAAATGTAACATTTGTATGGTCATGTATTCGGTGTAAATCTGTGTGTCAAAATGTCGTGTCCGTGCGTGTGACAACTTTTAAGGTGACAAATTCATGTTACGCACAGTGTATAGAGGATTTCCTTCACAGTATACATGTAAACTTAATTCACAGCTTCACGCTACTGTACATAATTAATGTACAATACATTACTCTGTGACATGTACACGTATCAAAATGTAATTGACATAGCATTACACCCAATGCAATTCAAAACTGTGATTCTGCTTCATAAATTGCTGTAAAAATGATTTGTACATTAATATGCAAAATGAATATTCATGAGGCCCATATGGAGCTTTGGATAAATCTCTGCCGACACAATATTCCTTAATTAAGCATTTAAAGGTATACATGTACTTTGGTACAGTAGGAAACCAAAACAGAAATGTCCACAGATTTGCCTATACTGTAACTTACAGGGTATAAAAAGATGGTGCTGGTAGAAACATACCGTTAAAATATTTCCACCTGAATTGCTGTATTTATCCAGAAATTATTTAAAGCAATGACTGAAAATATTTTTGATCTTTAAAAGATCAAAAATAATGGTGAAAAAGATTAAAGAAATTCCATGGGCGTTTTTTCACTGTTTTCTCAAAAAGTGGGCACCATATGGGACTTGGAATTTCACACATTACTTTTACTGTACAGTATCTTTCTTGATATTTTTGCCCATGAATCGCTATTTCCTTGACAAATACCAAAGTATGATATTCCCTTTAAATAATAGCTTAACAATTTAAAATGGTAGGGACACTGTACATGTAGTTGTTCTGTATTAATGATTTACACTATGTTTGTCACGTTGTTATGAGTCATCAGCCTATGTACATGTATGTATATTATACAGTAATGAGTATACACTGTCAAAGTATGCAAATTTCCAGCGTGACTAAGTTTGATTGAAGGGGTGAGGTGGTAAAGAAAATAATCGTAGATCTTCAAACGCCTGCACACGTGGGCGAATTAGCAAGCAGGACTCAGTGAGAAAATTGATGTCTATCAGGCTCATCACAGGGGAACCTTTCTTGCTTTTAAAAGCTGTACTGCTGTGATGTGAAAAAATGCATGTTTGGGTAACTTACGTTACATAGCCCGATAGACCAACTTTAAGCTTTTCTGCTAACTTCTATGAGCAAGATGAATAAATACAGTTACTTGGATATGAAAGGTTAGATATCTGACAATACAAAAGTGAATAATTCCATTGAATACTGACTGGCAAATAAAGCAAATGACTGGTTGGTTGTTACATTTGCACTATTTTAACACAATATTTGGGGGGAGAGTATCACAGAGGTATTCATGATTTTTTGGGGGATGGGAAATAAATTTGAAAAATGTTTGTCTTTTCCATACACCTTGGGTTATGTACAACAAGTTAAGATGACATTTGGAATGAGAAATGCCATTTCAATTTTTAAGGCCATGTCCCTATTTTCTTGGAAATGTCCAAATCGCTTGAATACATTTCCTAAAATCCCATTGAAAAGTCAGGTTCTGTTTGCCTATAACACTGAACGTGTTATTGACTCATGTATGGCATACATGTAGTACGTATGGAAGAGAGTACCGGTAGGCCTTTTTCAAAGCTCGGCTTCGGCTCAGGCTCTGGCTTCAGCTCCATTTTGTGAATCCATTCTAAAATAACGAACAAAATAGAGGCTTTAGGTTGCGCTTCAGAAGTAGATTCTCTAGTTAGTAGGATAACAGAGCTTCAGCTTCAATGAAATACCACAACCTACTATTTTCAGCATCACAGAGCCGGAGCCAGAGCTGGAGCCAGAGCCGGAGCCTGAGCCCGAGCCAATGTTTGGAAAAGGGCCGTAGTCTTAATCCGTTTTTGTGTACCCCCATCAGTCACAACACTGGCCCTTTTCCTGGATGAGGACAGAATTATCCAAGACTCTGATGGCTCCCCACTGGTCCCCAGGCATGCCAGGATGTGTGCGATTACCAGGGATATCCCTGTTGCCTACGGCAACCAACAAGTAGACCATCCATCACCTGGGCAACCCCCTGTGAAGAAAAGAGGGTGGACCAACACAGCGGCCATGTAAAACCAAACAAACCACAAACTCAACACTGGGCACAGATAACAAGCACTGTGCATGGTACACATTGTTTATAACTAATTGTTTGTAAACAACAATTTCTTCATTTCTTCTAGTCTAGCTAGCAAAGGTAGTGAACTGATGTACATGTAGTTCCCCCATCCCAGTTTTCAAATGTCCCCCAAAGTTTGTAGAAAAATACGTCTGCATTTCAATTCAGTATCATCCTCAGATACATGTAGGCCTAAAAGTCCACGATGCAGGTTTAAGGCCAACACTGAACCGGGGGCCAATTTCATAAAACTGTTAAGCACAAAAATTTGCTTAGCACAAAAATGTCTCGCCCAATAAAACAAATCACCATTGAAAATTCCATCTGATATTCATGGTCAGCGAACAACAGCCAAAGAACAATCACAAGTGATACACAACACGTGGAAATGTGGTTGTTAACCCTGTTTTTATTAAGACAGAAATGTCATGCTTAGCAAATTTTTGTGCTTAAAAGTTTTATGAAATTGGCCCCAGCTGTGATTCGAACTACTCAGTTTTTTATTACAGGTATACTGTATGTACATGTACATGTAGTTAGCCAATGGGGCTTCCTTAACAGTGAATAATTGTGGACGACGGGGGTGAAAAGTTAAGTTTTAGTACTACACTTCAGGCTATAGGCCTATAGTGTCTACTGGTACTTTGTCTGATTGTGAATCTGTGGCCTGAATACAACATGTACTGTACATTACATAGCTCAGCGTGGAGCTTTGGGCTTTTGAGGGACAGGATTGGTGGCCTACACGTAATGTATGCTTTCTGAATGAAAAATCCCAGTGCTCAACCCATTTGCTTTGATGTTTTAAAATCCTTTGATCTGCCGTTTCTATTTTGAAATCCTGTTTTCTGCTTCTCAACCACAGAACTAACAGAAAGGAGCAGAAAAGAAAAAACTGTATTTGACTTTATTGTCCTTTTAAAGGGACTTATCATACTTTGGTTTTTGTCAAAGAAGTACAGATTCATGGGCAAAAATATCAAGGACGATACAGTCATATAGTCATCTGTGAAAATTTCAGTCCCATACGGTGCCCACTTTCTAAGAAAACAGTGAAAAACGGCCGCAGTATTCCTTAAGTCTTTTCTCTTTTATTTTTGATCTTTTCAAAAAGATCAAAAAGATTTTCGGTCGTTGTTTTACTAATTTCTGGATAAATACACCATTTCAGGTGGAAACATTTTAACGGTATGTTTCTATCGCCACCATCTTCATACCCTGTAAGTTATACAGTACGTAAATCTGTGAACATTTCTGTTTTGGTGTCTTTTCAAAGTATGATACTACCTTTAAAGAGAGAAGACAAGAAAACCAAAAGAACTAACAGTGACAATGACTGTCATTAAGCTTCATGTATGCATACATTATACACCCAGCCCTATTTGGTGCTTTTTACAACTGAAATTCTTGTAAAATGTACACATTGCATGGGTATGTAACTATGTACACGATGTGTGCGTAATTTACATCTAAAGACTGCACACTACAGCTCTAGCTCTGTCACCCTGACAAATGTACCAAATATTTCACGGCAGACCTTTAGAGGAACTTCCGCGAAAGCCTGACACATTCCCCTGTTATTCAATCATTTTTTTTCAATGTACATGTACTCTTAGCCTACATGTACATGACAAGCATCTACAGTATGAACATTAATAACCCTTATCAATCATTTCAAGACATTGAATACATTCATGTAGCCTACTGCATAAAAAAATCCCAAGTATTTCACAAATGCAGATTAATTGATTCTTTTTCCACCAGAGCCGAACCAAGAACTGGTCTCCACCCATTTGAAGGTTGGTGAAACTTTAACCCTTCTGGGTCACGGTACCACGCGGTCCGCCCTGCAGCCCTGGCCCTATCTATCAGCTGAGTGGGCGATGGGTGCTTATAAAAATTAAGCAAACTGGGTGAAAAGGTAAACCGGATGGAGGCCTTAGAGGAGGTACAGATATATTCCTTGACACAATTGTTGTGTGCCGCATGCCCCGAATTCCTCGGACCACTGTAGGCCATGGGAATCCCATTCAGACACAAAAGCCAAGCAGCCCGGTTCAGAGTTATGCTGAGAATGCTTTGACGTCATTGGGAAGGGCTTCTGAAGAGCAATGATACTTTAGTGCTGGTCTCCTGCATACACTATCAAGTACCCATGACTCTTTCATAATGTACACAGTCCCCAAACCATTTGACTTTCATTTCTTTTCATTCAGGCTCTCTAGGTACACGTGCACCACTACACACTGTGCACTATATGAACAAGCACTGATTGTGCAAGTCTTTTTTTTATTCAAATGTCAGTATCCATGGACGAGCGATCATGAAGAGTTTTTATAATTTCAATTTGCATCACGTCACTGTGCCTGAGCACCCCTTTTGTTTCACATGGAATGATCCTGTGTGTGTACCAAAATGTCACTGCCAAATGTGCAAACTAAATACATAGGCTGCATCCGAATCTGTTGCCTAGAGCTAGAGGCTAGAGCTAGGTCTAGGTCTTCGATCTATTGGAAATACACAGAGACACCAAGACAATTAATAGACCTAGCCGTAGCTCTAGAAGCCTGTTTCGGCTCCACATATTACAAAACCTCCCAGTTTCATTCTATTGACATTAGGAAGGATTCTTCCTTCGTCATACGTGTAATCGTCAAGCTAGATCCGCCCACACACAAAACCGTTTCATTCATAAAAACCATTCACACATGCACGTTGCGTACATGTACTGTACATGTAGTACGTACACGTACATGCAGTGTTGCTATTTTGATCCGTAACTAAGAAACATATTTGCCAAATGGAAAGAAAAAAAATCATTAATCTCTAAACACAAACTACCAAGTGAAGTCAAGTTCTAAAGTCAACTGGCAGATATATGAAAATGGCAAATGAATATTTAGACCTACACTGATAAAGGTCTCCTGACTCATTTTGTGTACAAAAACAGGAGTTCACACTTCACACGATGAAACTTCAAATTCTCAGAATTTTGCCTTGCTCCGCCTTTTGGCAAATATTTGGGATGGTTTTTCTTCTTCTTACTTTTTTATCAAGTACTGAATAAGACATCTCATCAAGCATGCAAGAAATGTGCATAAAAAATGATTAAAAGCAGTATCTTTGGTAATGTAGAACATCATTGGTTGTTGTTCGAGTAGGCCTAACCATTAAATTTTGAAAGATCTTCGAAAGAAACTCCCCCAAAAAATTTTCAAATTTATATCCCCTAGGCCTAATTCAGTCACATATCATCCCTAGACACCTGGGCAGTTTAAAAATTACACACATGGCCACTGATTTTCCGTTTCAGAAAAGTGCAAATTCCATTTCCAAAATCCTTGGATTCCATTTAAGGCTGAAAAATTTGGTTTCAGACTGAACAAATCTGTTTCATGCTATCCAGTTCCAAAAAGTTGGATAACATGTGCCAGTAAATCGCATACTGACTTTCACTGACTGTTTGGGCACTGGAAAAGTGTCATAACTTTTGCACAGTGAAGACTAACTTGTCAGACTGTGTTTTGTCACAAAAAAACAGTCAACTATTGCAAGACCAAACCATGATTCAGTTAGCCTAGAAAATGTTTAGCAATAAGTTCACATAAATGATGCATTTTGTGAATTTAAGTGGTGAATTTACTTAGTTTCATTTTGAAAATGGAATTCCGTTTCAAGAAGCAGATTCCATGAATTCCGTCCGTCTTCCGTTTTATATCCGTTTTTGAAACGTGAACAAAGAAAAATTGACTGGAGCGGGATTCAAACCGGCGACCTCCTGAATACCGTACCGTACCGTACAGTATTCGGTTTTAGCGGAAAATCATTGGCCCTACACACATTTGGAGGCTACATTTATTTTACTTCACTATTACACAAGAAGACATTTTATCAAATATAAATTGAAAGACGATACTAAATTGTTTTTAAATGGGACCACAAAGAAATTGTGCAAACTTTTCTCCCAAAATGGTTACACCAATAACCATGCATGTAGTACATACATGGTGTAACCATGTTTACACCATGTACATACTGTTACACTATGTACATACTGTACATAGTGTAACCATTTTGGGAGAAATGTTTGCACAAATTTTGTTGCACACTTTTGCACATCGAGTCTGTGCAATATTATAATGTACAGTTATGCCATTGAATTTGCCAACAATCGATCATTACAGATGACGTACATGAATGTAAACTTACATTAATTATATTTTTGCCATAGGGATGGATAATGGATCAAAATCCACCCAGTCAATGCAAACTTAGTTTTAGAGACAAACAGTGACAAATGACGTAATTTGTCTTTGTTTGTTTGTTTTTATCATTGTTTATTCTACATGAAAGTTGAAACATAGGCCTACATGTACGTACTCCAAGGATTGTCATAGCTACACAGTTAACACATGTACAGTAAGTGAAGTGAAAGAAAAAAATAGAAGGAACAGAAAACAATGAAAGGCATTGTGTTCCTAAAGCCTTGTTCCCGTTGTTCCCTACTGGCCCCACCCTCTTGTTCATGACGTTGGACATTTTGGCTTTAAGCACCTTCAGCTTTCAGCTCTTGTGCATCCGGTTCAAGAGGATTATTGGATTTTCCATGAAACGGATTTGACAGAGGAAACAAATTGACAAATAATTTAACAAAAATGCATTCTGTATTTGACATTCAAATTTTGCTACATGCCAATTATGCCCCGGGGGTTGGATGAGTTTGTGTACGAACAGATGGACGGGCTCAAACCTTCACGTGTACACGGGGCCTATACATAATTATACGTGTAGTTAATGTACACGTGTACTTTATACATGATCGTGAATACATTATGTATGGATGATACACACATGTACGTAGCATGCTCCGCAAAATCTGTATACATACAGGTTTATGCTGGCATGTTACCATGGTTACAAACACTGTATATATATACGATTTCATCAACCACAAACTTTGGCTGTTTATTCTGTGCAATGGTGAACTGTTGAAGTTTAATTGGAATGATCTACGCCATGCTTTTGCAAGAATCGAGTAGACAGTTTCAGTACACTTTAACTCTGTGCTACTATTGTACACTCATTAAATGTCACTACTTACTATGAAGATAAGACAATAGGTCGAATAAGGTTTCCACAGGGAAATTCAAGCATCACTGTAGGTCTCCACAAGGCTTTCACGGAACTCATATTTTGAAATTAACTCAAAAAGAATTTCCAAGGTATCGCAAAGACAATATAAAACTGACTAAATTTCGTCATTTAAAAAAACTCTTATGGCCTACATAGCCTATAATGTAGGCCTATTGATGATGATTGTAGTTTTAAACTTTGTGATTTAGCATAAATCTATAGGCCTAATCATCAGACTCATTCTTCAGAGGACCAGAGTTGATCATTAGACTCATTCTTCAGAGGACCAGAGTTGATCATTAGACTCATTCTTCAGAGGACCAGAGTTGATCATTAGACTCATTCTTCAGAGGACCAGAGTTGATCATTAGACTCATTCTTCAGAGGACCAGAGTTGATCATTAGACTCATTCTTCAGAGGACCAGAGTTGATCATCAGACTCATTCTTCAGAGGACCAGAGTTGATCATTAGACTCATTCTTCAGAGGACCAGAGTTGATCATTAGACTCATTCTTCAGAGGACCAGAGTTGATCATTAGACTCATTCTTCAGAGGACCAGAGTTGATCATTAGACTCATTCTTCAGAGGACCAGAGTTGATCATTAGACTCATTCTTCAGAGGACCAGAGTTGATCATTAGACTCATTCTTCAGAGGACCAGAGTTGATCATCAGACTCATTCTTCAGAGGACCAGAGTTGATCATCAGACTCATTCTTCAGAGGACCAGAGTTGATCATTAGACTCATTCTTCAGAGGACCAGAGTTGATCATTAGACTCATTCTTCAGAGGACCAGAGTTGATCATTAGACTCATTCTTCAGAGGACCAGAGTTGATCATTAGACTCATTCTTCAGAGGACCAGAGTTGATCATTAGACTCATTCTTCAGAGGACCAGAGTTGATCATTAGACTCATTCTTCAGAGGACCAGAGTTGATCATTAGACTCATTCTTCAGAGGACCAGAGTTGATCATTAGACTCATTCTTCAGAGGACCAGAGTTGATCATTAGACTCATTCTTCAGAGGACCAGAGTTGATCATTAGACTCATTCTTCAGAGGACCAGAGTTGATCATCAGACTCATTCTTCAGAGGACCAGAGTTGATCATTAGACTCATTCTTCAGAGGACCAGAGTTGATCATTAGACTCATTCTTCAGAGGACCAGAGTTGATCATCAGACTCATTCTTCAGAGGACCAGAGTTGATCATTAGACTCATTCTTCAGAGGACCAGAGTTGATCATTAGACTCATTCTTCAGAGGACCAGAGTTGATCATCAGACTCATTCTTCAGAGGACCAGAGTTGATCATCAGACTCATTCTTCAGAGGACCAGAGTTGATCATTAGACTCATTCTTCAGAGGACCAGAGTTGATCATTAGACTCATTCTTCAGAGGACCAGAGTTGATCATTAGACTCATTCTTCAGAGGACCAGAGTTGATCATTAGACTCATTCTTCAGAGGACCAGAGTTGATCATCAGACTCATTCTTCAGAGGACCAGAGTTGATCATCAGACTCATTCTTCAGAGGACCAGAGTTGATCATTAGACTCATTCTTCAGAGGACCAGAGTTGATCATCAGACTCATTCTTCAGAGGACCAGAGTTGATCATCAGACTCATTCTTCAGAGGACCAGAGTTGATCATCAGACTCATTCTTCAGAGGACCAGAGTTGATCATTAGACTCATTCTTCAGAGGACCAGAGTTGATCATTAGACTCATTCTTCAGAGGACCAGAGTTGATCAATCAAGTCGACTTTGACCAAAACAAAGTTTACTTCACAGTTTGATAAATTTGCTTTTATGGCCTAGAGCTGTAATTTGCCTTTAAATGCACATTAATGTACATGGTGCTCCCCAGCTAGAAAAATTGTTGACCCACCATCACAGCAGACCCACCAAAACAACAGAGGGCGCTATCATTAAAAGTTAAAGTTGGCAACCACAAGTTGAGATGATTGATGATTGGTGATTGGTCACACGGATCTCAGACGGCTCTTGGGACTTTTTATGGGTGCATTCGTTTAGCTCCCCTGGGTCGACACCAGTCAACCTCGTCTCCATTCTCTCGCTTGTTTTGTGCAGTAAAACACGACCGTTCCCAGAAAGGGCTGACCCGGGGGATCTAAACGAATGCACCCGATGTTTTATTTTTATGGTCGGCAACACATGTGTACATAACTTCCGGAGTAAGCACAGTTACACCATGTAGCACACTCGTCGCGGTTCAGTGACCCTCGGGTAATGAAGCTGGAAGCAGCATAGATGTGCGACTGTGTGAGAATAGTGATGCAACCTGACATCATCATCATTCATAGGTTTCCTCTTGTTACAGACTGCTGGGCCCAAATTTGAGTTATTTTACAGAAAGTGAATCTTGGGCATGCAGATTCACTTGATTTTTTGTAAATGCTTTTTTTTTTTTAAGTACACTCCAGGGCATTGTGCTAAGCGTGCTTGTTTTCACTCCAGCCACATGGACCTTATCAGAAATAGCGCAAAACTGGCTGTGCGCAAAGCACTCTGGGAAACGCAGGGTTGTTAATTAGGGCTGGCGCTGAGTGCATAAAACGTATGGACATGAAAATTCAACTATAATTAGTATAAATAAGTACTCAACTTTACCTCTGGAACAAGTGACTCGACAGTAACATTCCATGGACCGTTGTGCAGCATCATTATATATAACATACAACTCAAAGCAAGGCTTTCTTCTAGGAAAAAAGACAACTTTAAACCTCGCGAGCCGGCAGCTATACGAATATACGCGCGTCGACACGTGTGGTAAAACTTTTAAACCCAATGTTACCCACTGTCCTTTGCGCGTGCAGAGGTCCATGCACATTGATAAGGTTCATGCACATTGTGTCAAGCATTCATTGTTCAGTGACCAGGTGACCGAAACAAAAACAGGATGTCCGACCAAGAGAATACATGTATCATGAGTAGGTCACGGTAGGGGTTAAGACTATAACCTGCTTGCAAGTTTACAAGACTGCAGCCAACTAGGCCTACCCCTTCCTTGACGTTTGGTCTTACTCTTAAATACTATAGTCTTAGGCTTCCGCTTGGGACCTACCTGTCTCTTCTTCCTGAACTCCATGAAAGCATCTTGCAGACTTCTCTGCTCTGCCCCTGTGTCGTCTACGTTGCCGCCCATGGCCTTGCCGTCAACCTGTCCCTCTTTATTCTTGCCGAAGTCCAAGACAAAGTTCGTCATGACCAGCAAACAAAATAATCAAGGCTTCATCAACATCATCAAGATGGTGTCCTCCAACACGGCTACGCCATGTGTTGTCATCAAGCTTGGCGAAGTCACGTTAAAAATGTTAACGAACTTTGAAAAACAAAACAAGCATGCCAATCATGGAATGACAGTTCCTATAGTTTCAACCTTCGCGCTGAATGCACAGATCATGGGTAATCAGTGATTAGCCTCCATTGTTTTTGACACGGTTGTGCAGGAAACATCCATCACTACTTTGTAAACATTTGTGTACAGTTTCACATCACAGAGGTCATCAATCGATCCGTTAACGTTGCCTCTCAAAACAACCGGCGCGCGCGCGCGTACGGTGGATATAAAGGGCGCCACCGTGCGGTACATCTTAGTTAATTTCAGGCGAAAGATAGCAGTATGGTCATACTTTTGTACAGAATCTTCACAAATTTCTCTAATTTATACAGGGTTTTAAGATGGTGATGGTAGAAACATACCGTTAAAGATATTCTGTCTGAGATTCTGTATTATTTTATTTAGAAAAGAGTAAAAACCAGTGACCAAAATTATTGCTGATCTTTTATTTAAAGATAAAAAATAAAAGAGAAAAAGACTATTAAATGTAATTAAGTATCATACTTTGGTAGCATACCGAAACAGAATCTTCACTAGATTTACCTATAACTTACATGGTATAAAGATGGTGATGGTAGAAACATAATCGTTATACATTTCTGTCTGAAATGCTGTATTTATCCAGAAAAGAGTAAAACCAGTGACCAGAATTAAAATTAATAAAAGAAAAAAGACTGTAAAAATACTGTGGCCATTTTTCACTATTTTCTTTTTCCAAAAAGTGGGCACCGTATGGGACTGACATTTTCACCGATGACTGTTACTGTATCTTGTTAATATTTTTGCTAATGAATCTGTATTTCTTTGACAAAAACCAATATATGATAACTATTACCTTTAAAGGTAGTATCATACTTTGGTAAGAAACCGAAACAGAAATGTTCACAGATTTACGTATAATTTCTTCAGGTATCTTCCTTAATATTAATTTGCTCATGAATCTGTATTTCTTTGACAATAACCAAAATATGATAATACTTTTACCAAACCAATCAACCAACATACCCACTAACAAACAAACTCACAATTATTACCAGTTTACCAAAGCAACTAAATACAAGTAATGTATTAAATAAATTCAAATTCACACAACAGAAAAATGAAATCAAAAACAGTTCCACACAAAAGTCATTCATACATTGAAAAATATTGACAGATTTTATTCCAGCATTCATTAAAAAATAGTTTCTGTATTTCATGAATGAAGGGCTCATTAATTTTTCTTCTTTTATTAAATTTTACAAATAAAACTACTGAAACAAATTGAACCTACTCCACTTAGTCAAGTGAAATATAAATCAATTGGAACAGAATATCATTTTTACTGCCACGAATTTGAAAAATGAAATAGAAATAAAAGCCAATAAAATGTAGTATTTTTCTTCTTGGATTGCCCGTAAATTTAACAGGGCTTAATATTAGTGGTCGGACTACTACAGATGCTTCCCAAACAGAAGGGGTTAAAAGAAATGAAAACAAAAACATAAATAAAACGGTTTACAAAGGAAAGCAAATAATATTTATTTAATTTGGCCTGACTCTTTATCCTTAACCTTCTTATTATGGTTTTTGTGGTGCACAAACACAAAATAACTGAAGCTGTCAAAATGCACTTGGAGGGGAAACCGTGGAATATTTTTAAGGCCATATCTAACAGTTTTCTTCCCTGACTAGAAAAGATAAGCTTAAATAGCATTTCTAACACCAACTGTAAGCAATTCATATTATATGGATCCGGTGGAGTTCTGATGCCACACATTTTAATATGCACAGATGCATCTAGGCTTTTGAGCTTACAGAATTCCAATTTATGTTTCTTCTATTTTGGTTAGTGATAGAAACTTCACTACTGGTTGGGTCCAGCCACTGGAAAGCCTTAGTCGGCAAACACTTTGCCTGAGCTCTTGGGATTCTATAATCCTTCTCTTTGATTCAATCTCATCCATACATCTCATTTGTCTAGACAGCAACGATGGCACCCCTTCACTTCTTCTTTTTCTTTCTCTTCATTCCTGGGGAGAAACGCAAAAAGCAAATAAAGAAGACGATCAAGCAGAGTTGTTAAAGAGGATGTTCAACACACTCAACAAACCTCGCTTTATTTGTTAGAACTATAATCATTAAATTACTTGACATGAGAACAAAAATATTCATCTCTCACTGAACACAGAAAGAGAGTCTTTTTTGATGATTTTTTTCTCAACATGCTCAACCGGCAAGTCTGAATTTCGTCAATGGGGGCAGCAGACAAATCTGTGTGATTTCGTGACGTCACATTACGGAGCCTTTTCATTAATTGTCTGCTGCCCCCATTGTCGAAATTCAGACAGTTTAAATTTTAAACAAAAAACCCCGACTCAATTTTTTTTCATAAAACATGAATAGTTTACTTCATGTTTGTTCCAAAAATCGTTCGGACGAACGATCTTTGGAAAAGACACTAAATCTTGATTTGCTTGAAAAACTCAGCCATCTGATGAACCAAGATTTCCCATGGTGACTGTTTGCACTGTTTACGAACTCTTGTGTCCATTTTCTGTCTCAAACTCAATAATTTAGTTTTGGAGGCCTTACAAATCCTATGTGCTCCCTTTAAAACCATCACATTTTCACTATCACCACTGTCATCCTTATCATCACTGGTCATCACCATCCCTCTCACCACATTTTGCTGTCATCTCGAGCGATGACTGGCACTCGCCTCACCAAAAACAAACATTTGGATTACCTTGTGGTCTCTTCTGACTGAAATTCAAGCCGGGTTTCTCTAATCTCTTCAGTTTTCGTGAGATGTTCTTTGTCACTGTAAAGAAAAGTACAGATATTTATGGTAATATGATGGTTGTATTGATTTAAAAAAAGCCATCCTCTTTGAGTGATTCCACCGTTCCTTAGGTTAAGAGTCATGGCTTCTAACTGCCAAACGAACAAAGGTTATGATGCTTCAGAGGCACATGTATTGCCCCTTGAAGGTTCCACAGAAATGCTAAATGACCTGGGGCCAATTTCATGGAGCTGCTTAGCACAACAATTCGCTAAGCATGAACATTTCTGTCTAATAGTAAAAACAGGATTAACAACCAAATATCCGTGTGTTGTGTATGAATTGCAACTGTTTCTTTGGCTGCTGTTCGCTGACCATGAATATCAAATGGAATTTGGTTTGTTTTTAATATTGGGCAAGCTATTTTTGTGCTAAGCAATTTTTTGTGCTAAGCAGCTCTGGACTTACTGGATTCTCTTGGTATCCTCTTTCCGTACATCTGGTTCTTGAGGAACTGGAGGGCAGCAGCGTGGGGAGGTGGATGGACGATCTTGGAGCTTTCGATCACTCGGATGTTGGTGGTGTGCTTTGTGTCGTCCGAGCCTTCCTCGCTGACTGCATCAAAGTCATCCTCATCGCTTGCATCTTCAAAGTCCTCTTCGCTTTCCCGGTTGGCAGCGTCTGTCTGTTGCTGTTCGGTGTCACGTGACTTCTCACTTGAAAAAAAAAGAAGAAGAAGGAAAAATTGAAAAAGACAATGAAAACCAGAAATGAAGGGCGTTGGTTTCGTCTTGTGGCCAAATCTCTTCGTTTTGTTTTGTGGGCCCAAAATGGCGGTGGTGAAATGAAGTCCCAGGCACAGCCTCAAGCCAGGGTTTTCGTATTTATGGCTCCTACTATCATGCCCGGCTTGGCTGAAGAATCCCCCCTTATAATTGTACCTCTGTTCGGGAGATGATTCTTGCTGTTGGCCGAGTTTGTTCAGTAGTTCTGGCGGCAGCCGGGCTTTGCTCAGCGATACTTTCTTGTTCTGTCTCTGCTCCTTGTAGAATGTGTCCCGCTTCCGGCGACGTTCTTTTGCCAACAATTTGTTCCTAAAAAAATAACAGAATTTAAAGGAAAAAAAACATCAAATAACCACAAGGGAAAACTGACTGCATTAATTCTAAGTCACTGGAAAATTGACTAGAGCGGGATTCGAACCAGCGACCCCCGGTACGGTCGCTCCAGTGTTTTCTTTGATAAAACTTAATGATAAAACAAACAATGTCAATGTCGTGGTACATTAGGCTATTTTTCTGTACGCTACAAACGTCATACAATTTTAAGCCATTTTAAAAAGTGAACAAAGAAAACTGACTGAAGTGGGAGTTGAACCTGTGACCTCCTGGATGCCGTTACGGTCAAATTAGCTCTACCAACTGAGCTACGCATAGCTCCATGCTCCAAAGTCAACTAGGATGTAATTTCTAAACAGGTCGAGACATCCCATCCCTTGAATCAAAGCATGGCGACAATAGCGCTCCGCACTTGCGCTAAAAATAGTCGGCTAAATGCTGTGACGTCACACAACCGAATCTCAGACAAACATTGCAACGTGTGGTGGGTGTGCTTGTGTGAAGTTTGTCTGACATCCGTGGATTTTGTACAATATGCGCGCGCTGGCCAAATCACTTGTGTGACGTCATTAGTGCTGAGCGCTATTGATTGAAAGGCCAGCAGCCGATTTCATGAAGCACTAAGACCGAAAGTAACTGTGAATAAATCCTTATTTACCATATTTACTATAAAGCAAAGTGTGATGTCACAATATAAATCACTATGATGGTGATACTGACAACTCTGTTTTGGTGAAATTCAGCGCTGTCATCTTTGACATTCGACTCAAAAATCAAAGGGTGCATTCGTTTAGCTCACCCGGGTCAGCCCTTACTGGGAATGGTCGCGTTTTACTGCACAAAACAAGCGAGAAAATGGGGACGAGGTTGACTGGTGTCGACCCGGGGGAGCTAAACGAATGCACCCAAAGTATCCACGGGAAACTCATGGCTATAGTCTGGTCCGGT
Source organism: Astropecten irregularis (assembly GCA_963971285.1). Lineage (NCBI taxonomy): Eukaryota > Metazoa > Echinodermata > Asteroidea > Paxillosida > Astropectinidae > Astropecten > Astropecten irregularis. The sequence goes on along the minus strand of OZ020264.1, from coordinate 9,983,606 downwards.
ATGACCTCCACAGAAAACAATTTCAGTCTGGCATCTGTTGAAAAATGTTACCACTGACCTTTGCAGATCTCGTAGGGCACTTGAGATCGATTCTAGGGCTTCTTCACGGCCTTGGTTGAAAGAGACTGTGTCAGGTGCTTCGTCATCTTCGTGGTCTAATTCGGGATCTCTCGCGCTGACTGATGAGGGCGCTTCATCCTTGCTTTTCTTGGCCGACGTTGCGGCCCTCGACTTGGTCATTGTTGTATCGAATGTGGCGGATTACAACCCCAAGCCTTGACAGGGTGTCAAATGTTAAATAAACAAACAAAACATGAAAAACATAATAAGGTCTGCAGGGTAATTACAATTACAGTAAGTTTCTTTTAGTATCCATTTTGATGTCAGCGAGCTCAAAATTCGATCTGAGTTCTGTTGCCACACAAAAAGGATGGGGACACCGCAGTAAGTAGGGCCTAATGTGGGATGGTATATCGTTAGGCCTACCAACAAAATAATGAAAAAATAACATGCTTCGTTTTTAAATGCTCTAAAATGCGACTTTGTGACTCTTTCAATTTTTTTTAAATGTCCCTGGTGTGGGAGGGGGCTGGGTATCACCGCTCCCACACCCTCCCCCGGCCCTACTTCTAGATTTAGAAGGCTACTCCGTGAGCGGAGTAGCCTTCTAAAATCTAAATCTAGAAGTACCCCGGCCCCACTCAGTCGCTTAGCTCCTTGCGCAGGACACCAAATCACCAATCATCCCCTCAATCATGAAAAGAAATCGACACCTATGATCTCAGGTGTATAACACTGGGGTAGCTTATCTGAAAAGTGAGATTTTCAGTGTTTTTTTTACAAACAAATGATACACTTCGAATACAGCGCGCGGTAGGCCTCGCCATTTTTCTCAAAACGCCCTCTTTGGTCCCATAATCATGATAATGTGCACACTGACTAACGTTACACTGTGATCTGTGATGGCCGTCAGTGGAATTCTTCCCGAAATCTTTCCTAAACCCGACATTAGTCATTGGCCAATGTTTTACCTCTTGCACTGAAAAAGAAAGAAGAAGATGAATCCCAGCTCGGCAAATCAAGGCTTAGAACGAAGACCACCGTCAGAACCAAACACATACAGCACTCAGCAGTTTATTTCCCATGTACCCACGTGTGCTGCTGTAGTTTGTTTCGATCCAACTCGGCCCCCAAACCAACTCGGTATACGTACCACGCCAACATTTGTACGGAAGTCCATTAGTGCCAGGTGAAATTAATAATAGGTTTTCCCACACATTTTAAAAATTTTTTTTCATTCAATTTCATATAAGTTCTTCACTTCGATTTTTCGCCAAGAAGACCGGAATGTGCAAATGCTACAATGAATTTATAGTCATTGGTCATTCGAATTGATCAATGGTCCATCGATCGGTATCGGTACAAAATGGCGAAATTGCTTTCGTCTATCGTTCGTTTGCAACTACGGTCGACGAAATTAATTGTATTTGATCAAAATGTATGGCAAATAATTATATCAAATTGTAGACCCAGTACCTGGGGCGCTGAACTCCCTTTTTTGACTTTTGGGGTTGACGGTCGTCAACCCCAAAAGTCCGAGTCAAAAAATGGAGTTCAGCGCCCCAGTTACTGGGTCTAACTTCAAATTGGTTGGTCAAAGTGTCAAAATGGGCGACCGCAAAGACGAAATTTAAGCATGGAATATGCAAGACGGTTATGAATCTTCGAGATGAAAATTGAAAAATTGGTGCGGGAAAACCTATATTATTTTGATCGCATATCGGGGTGTGAATAATGTTTTTTTCGCGGTTGTGTGCAATCTATTATTTCTTTAACACAATGAGGTGTCAATGTGTGTTTTCTTTATGGCGGTCGCCACATAATCATCGGACTTAATAATATTCTTCTTCTTATCGTGTCCACACACATCAGATGTTGTGTTTCTGCCAAAGTTGGACACAGCTCCTAGCAACATCATTGTACTACTCTGCAAGGTCCTCAGCTTTGCATTTGTGCTCCAATAGAGGACACTTCAAGAGGTGCTCCATAGTTTGTGGCTCAGTGCCACATACAGCTCACATCATCAGTGTCTTGAAAGCCCCACTTCTTGAGAGCCACCCTGCATCGTCCAGTTCCAGTTCTCAGTCTGTTGAGGCATTTCCACTCTGACTTAGTATTTAATTTATTTCCACTCTGACTTATATTTATTTCGGACTTAATGTGATACTAATGCTCGGGTACGATACACTCCATCAGTTGTTCAGAAATATTTTCTCGATGCTCCAAACTATTTTAATCTCATGATAATAATGGATCCTAGGTCTGACATGAGGCTGGGACCTTCTGACATGGGGACTGGGACCTAAGGTCCCAGTCCCCATGTCAGACCTATAGGGTTACGATCATCGCAACTATCTTTCTCGAACTTAAACACCATTTCAGACAGAATTGGTAAGTTTCTACCAGCACCACTTCTTCATACCCTGAAATTTATATATAAATCTGTGAACATTTCTGTTTTGGTTTGTATTACCATGGAGGTATCCTTTTTGTACCTCCATGGTATTACAAATAATTATTGAACTGACATGCCCTTTAATTGAAAATAATTATGCTTAAAGTTAGGAGGGGCTGACGCGTTTCGATCCTATCAAATAATCAACTTCCGAACGAACCCTTAATCGAGGTCGGAGCCGAGTTGGTTATGCGCGGGGCCGATTTGACACTGCACTGAAGACTGCATGAACTAGAAATTAGACTGGCACCCAACACCTCTGAAACGACAAATTGTACTTCATACAATGGATACTATACTTCGGCAGGCTATTAATACGGAAGATAAAAAGAGACACCACAAGAGACTAAATAATAATAATAATAGGAGGCGAGATTGGTTTTCTTCAGGTCGTTCGGGCGGCCGTTGGTTGTCTGTGTACATAAAATACAGCCATATGGCCTATGGTAAAACAAAATTAAGCCCAAAATGTACTATCTGGTATCGGCCAAGAAGACCCAGTAACTGGTCTAAAATTTCCTTTTTCATCCCCTCTTTCAGTTGATTCATGAATAAATAATTAGGGGCTGATTATAATGGGTTATAACCATACAAATCCTTTCTACCATAAAAATTTGCCTTTATAATCATGCCCTAAACAGTAGCTTTAAATTGGCATTTCTGAAAGTTAAACTTTCATTTGATACCCCTGTTTGCAACATAGGTAGAGATAGGTCAGGAATAAAAATAGAATCTGTTGGATCCATAATAAATCATCAGCTCATTTAAACTAATGAACTAACTGGAAAGCTTCATGCATTATTTGCCTGACTTGAGAAAAACTTCCAAATGGACCGGTCTTGAGCTGCCACTTCTGCATCTTCAACTGACCACCCAGTGTCTAGGAGTGAGAGATCTCTCTGAATGACATCTCTCCATGTAGTTTTAGGCCGACCACGTCTGCGCTTCCCATGAGTTGGTTTCCATAGGTATAGCAGTTTGCTTGTTCTCTTTTAAAACTTGAAAGGCCCGGTCATTATTTACATGGGGGGGGGTTCAGTCCAATTAACATGACGGGAAAATCCCTGATTTCACTTTGTGAAGGCAACACGACCATATTTTCAGTTACAGTTTCTTGATTCACCAGATGTTACGCTTTATCTTTTTTTTGTCAGCATTTTATTTCTTACAAATAAAATAGAAAGCTTACAAATGAAATAGAAAAGGGTGACAGCAAAATATACAAGCACACCATTTCAGTTAAAAAAAATTGTTAATTACGAGGTTGATAGAAATTAAATGCTTCATATTCAATTAAACAAACACTACATGTCCAAGGTCGGACTGTGACACATCCTTGTCTAAGAGGATACAATACATCATAGGTTTGGACAAGTACTGTTTGGAGACACTACACTATAGCCAAACAAACAAATAACGAACAAACGAATGAACAAAAGGAACAAAGACAAGTCTGACCAAAGACTCAAGAAAATAAATTAATATGTTAAAAATGTCACAGATAAAGCAATGTTAGTACTGCTACTCAGTGGCGTCACCAGACTTTTGAGTCTAGGGGGGCACAAGGGGGGCACTAGCAATTGTTGGGGGGGGGGGGGGGCACCGCTACAATATATATTATATTTTTTTTCACCAACCCAAATCTCAAATGGGGGGGGGCACGCGGGGGGCACGAGGTTTTCCAGGGGGGGCACGTGCCCCCCCTGGCGACGCCACTGCTGCTACTGTATAATAATAAGAAACATTAAACTTTAAAGAATACATAATTGTACAGAATACTTTACTATACAGGAAAACTTGTTCCTCAGTGTGCTTTATATTATTATACAAAGTTAATTCATAAGGTAGGAAAAGCATTTTGATACTAAGGCCGTAAAAAAAATTGTTGTATTGGAGTAACGGAGGGTTGGAAAATAGGGTAGGGCGGCCGGGTTTTTTTTTTTTATTAAATTTTTCCTGTATTAAATGCTTTTTTCCCCCTGTTTATCACAGTATTTGACGAGTCAAATAAAGACAAGAAATGACATAACAACTTTAACTAGTCAGGTTTTTGAGGTCAGTGAAAAAACGACGCACTTCCGGTTTAATATTGGAAGTTCCGTGTTTACGGAGGAGCACCATCAAATTTGCGATGTTTTTTGTTTTTTATTTATTTATTTATTTTTTTGGGGGGTTTAAAATGTTTACGGTCGGGGCATATTTTTGGGTCGGGCGGGTTACGCCAATACAACATTTTTTTTTATGGCCTAAGCTTCAAGGAAGTATTTGGTAAGAACCCAAAACTGAAATGTTCACAATACGTATATTAACTTACAGGGTATGAAGATGGTGCTGGTATAAACCTAGTGTTAACATTTGTCCACCTGAAGTGGTGTATTTATCCAGAAATTAGTAAAACAACGACCGAAAATCTTTTTGATCTTTTAAAAGATCAAAAATAAAAGGGAAAAGACTTAAGAAATACTGTGGCTGTTTTTCAAAAGTGGATGCTAATTCATATTAAGGTAGGATTTCATTTTGAAACTAAGCTTAAAGGTACAGTACAGGATTGGTAACATACCATAACAAAAATATTATTCAGATAATCATTATTAAGTAATAATTTTTGCATAATTTTTACAGGCAGTTTTTTTAAGTATGAATCATCAGTGCTGATTTATTAAACATTTACAAATCTCAATTTGGACAAAAATACATTACCATATACTGTAAAACTATCTACTAAAAAATATGTGGTTTGTATTTATATTTCTTCTTGTTCTTGTTTTGGTTTGTGTTTTTTGTTTTTTTGTTTTTTGCAGTTCACTCTAGGCGTGCTAAGTTCACCAAAAGACAAATCTTTGGTACAAGAGAAATAAGTAAAACGAGTCGAGAATTTGATTCAGCCATCAGGTTTTAAGTATTCAGATTCTAAGAATTACAAATGGAGAAAACACAATTAGGAGTGAACCACAAACAGAATATAATGCCAATTAAATTGCCAGTATGTACACACTTGATAAAAAATTAATTACCAGTACTGTTAGAAATGTACTGTTATATGATACCGATGGGACGAAAATGGGCGGTGAGGTTTCTATGTGTGGCTGGAGTCTGGGTCCGTTTATTGATCAGAGGAGTTTCCCATGAAGCTGGACTGGTGACAGATCAATCATCTAGGAAGAGCACTGAGCCGGTCTGACCCAAGCCGTCTAGGAAGAGCAGTGAGTCGGTCATACCCAAGCCATCTAGGAAGAGCACTGAGTCAGTCTGACCCAAGCCATCTAGGAAGAGCACTGAGTCAGTCTGACCCAAGCCATCTAGGAAGAGCACTGAGTCAGTCTGACCCAAGCCATCTAGGAAGAGCACTGAGTCAGTCTGACCCAAGCCATCTAGGAAGAGCACTGAGTCAGATGGTAGATGCATTCGCCACGCAGCAAAACAGGCACTCATAGGTAAGTAGGAGCACTGACACGATCCTTACTGTCCAAGGCTGTACTGTACATTGGCAACAGTTCATGCTGATTCCATTCACGATGAGTGTCTGCATTAAAAACAAATGAAGAAGCATTATTTAATATTGAACAGCAATTCAGCACTATCACTGTTCCAAAGATGAATACCATCACCCCTACCACAGCAGAGCAGTGTTGGAGTACTCGTACTCCGACTGCCTCGACCTCGTGGGTCCATGACTCGGCCTTGGCCTCGAAGAATTTTGAACGATGACTTGGCTTGAGGCCGGGAAATGTTTTTATTTAAAACTGAAACGTGTTTCCCAACATTTTAGGGGGACAATTTTCAATTTTTCGTTAAATACACTTACAGAAAGAAAGGTGACTAGCATATATAGCGCTCATCACCTACATCGTGACATTATTGTGTAGCATGTAATGCATCGAATGTAATGAATTGAGAGCTAGTGTGGTTATAAACCGCATTGGAAAGTTTGGGTGCCGCGTCAAGACTAGCAAACTGTCTCTCGGACTCTGAGTTGGCCTTGGCTGCTCATGAGGAACTCGGCCTCGGCCTTGGCCTCCCGAGGTTGTGGACTCGGCCGGAAACAACACTGTGATTAAACACCGGTATTTAGGTTTGCAATTGCCATTTCAGTAGTATGAGGAACTTACCTGGCAATTTGGATGGATCAGTCTCGGTTAGCCTGAAGGGACAGATAAAGCACAAAAAGACAAATTATTTTGCAGCACCAACATGCATGGTGATGTGGCACACAAAAACGTCAGTGTACACTTATTCAGCATGATCGAGGTTGTTTTCCATGGTGTTTCAGACTCCACTTCAATAAAGGTAATATCATACTTTGGTTTTTATCAAAGAAATACAGATTCATCCATGGGCACAAATATCAAGACAGATACAGTAACAGTCATCTGTGAACATTTCAGTCCCATACGGTGCCCACTTTTTGAGAAAACAGTGAAAACGGCCACAGTATTTCATCATACTTTGGTTTTTGTAAAAAAAAAATACAAATTCATGGGCAAAAATATCAAAGAAGATACAGTTAAAGTAATCTGTGAAAATTTCAGTCACATATGGTGCCAACTTTTTGAGAAAACAGTGAAAAACTGCCACAGTATTTTTTAAGTCTTTTCTCTTTTATTTTTGATCTTTTAAAAGATCAAGAAGATTTTCGGTCGTTGTTTTATTAATTTCTGGATAAATACACCATTTCAGGCAGAAACATTTTAACGGTATGTTTCCACCACCACCATCTTCATACCCTGTAAGTTATATGTAAATCTGTGAACATTCCTGTTTTGGTTTCTTGCCCGGCAAAGTATGATACTACCTTTAATGCATGCCTACAAGTTTCTATACTCTTGTCATACATGGGCAAAGATTTCACCCAAGTTAACTTCTTGTTATTTGCTTCACACTTTTCACATGTACTTTTATATAACTGTGAATGAGTATTATAATATACATGTACGCTGATGCAGTGTGAATAAAGAAGTAATTTGATTGACTGCTAATGCTATTGAAGTATTACAACCACGGCTCTTGAATTTATTCAGGTATAATACATGATTGGTAGAGGTCACAGAACAGCACCCCCAATTTGTCTGATCCGGCATGTGCATGAAATGATACACCTGTGAAAATTTGAGCTCAATCAGACATCTGAGTCACAAGAAAATAGCGAAAAACCCGACTCAATGATTTTCTTCTGAAACATAAAGAATAGTTTTGATCTTTACCCCAAGATCAAAACTATTTTCGGTCTTTATTATACTAATTTCTGGATAAATACACCATTTCATTCCCTGAAAGTTATACTTAAATCTGTGGAGATTTCTGTTTGGGTGTGTCACCAATCCTGTACTGCTTCAATCAATTAATATCTGTTTAACCTACCTGTAATTTCCGCACTTCCGTAACTTTCTGATCTTACTGAGGCTGGGCGGTATGCTACATGCAGCCATCCCCAACAGAAAGGCAGCAATCACGCTTATAATGAACACTGCCAAAGACAAAAGAGACACCGCAGATGAGAGAAGGACGGATCCAATCACAAAGAACAGCATAATGATCGGCGCATTTTCTATTGTTGCATAATGAACTGATATTAACATGACAGTGCGGTAACAATGCAGAAAGGAAGTACTGTATAGGGTGAGTCTGAAGTATATGATCAAGTGAGGTGGGGATGGAGGGGCACTAGTGATTCCAAGTTCATACTGCTCCAATGATGTCCCAAGAGGTTGAGCTGTGTACTATATGCAGTTTAGGACTCGGCCAGTTGAAATTTGTTTCATAGAATGCATACCTTCTAACGGGACACATTTTGGCAATATTGTGCCCTTCTCATCGCCCGGTGTCGTCGAGTTGGTTGTTGTCATGGGTGGGGTCGTGATGTCAGTCACATTTTCCTCTAAAGCTGGAACCTGCTCATCAGTTTCTTCCCTGTCCGTCACTGTGACATTCGTCTCAACCTTACTGGGTATAGCTGCATGTGTAGGTAAAAGACATGACACTTAGCATGATTAAAGGTAATATCATACTTTTATGTTATGATTATACATGTATTTTAAGAAATACAGATTCATGGGCTAAAAAATCAAGACAGATACAGTAACAGTCATCTGTGAAAATTTCAATCCCATACGGTGCCCACTTGTTGAGAAAACAGTGAAAAACAGCCATCGCTTTTCTTAAGTCTTTTCTCTTTTATTTTTGATCTTTTAAAAGAATTTCGGTGGTTGTTTTACAAATTTCGGGATAAATACACAATTTCAGGCGGAAACATTTTAACGGTATGTTTCTACCGCCACCATCTTCATACCCTGTAAGTTGTACGTAAATATGTGAACATTTCTGTTTTGGTTTCTTACAAAAGTATATGATGCTACCTTTAAAAACCCCCCAGAATATTCAAATTGAAAATGGCATGTGGCGAACTAGCACTGGTGTCAGGGCTAAACATTCACATGTTTTTTAGTGACAATAAAAAAAATCTTTTGCAAAGCAATGAATGCATTGATGTCCGTCCCTCGGATCACGCTCTTCTGTAATTCTGACCTGTTGTGGATTCGGTCCTGGGTGACATGTCTGTCATCGTGCCTGTCGAGGGTACATTCTCCGGGTCGTTTAGACACTTTGCATCTGAGAAGGCTGTGCTTGCTACCACAATGCACTTCCTGCTCTCTCTACAACTGTTTGTTGAGTTGTCTTCAGGCTGGTAGTACCCGTCAGGACAAGGCTGGCATTGCATCACTGTGCAATTCTCCCCGTCTACAAAGTGATCTACAATAACATGTTAGCAAAAAGAGTTATGAGTGTACAGTATATATGTACAATCAAGAAAGGTACAGTCCCGTTAAAACAAACCCAACCAAATCAGTAAATTCTTACGTCTAGCTGTGGGCTCATAACCCTTGTCGCAACGAGGGATCGGTCGGCAGTCATCGGGCGCGACAAGGTAATAATCGGGATCAACGCATTGACATTCCGTATCAGGACCAAAACGACTGCACGGTGATCTCTGTGAACAAGATGTGGACCAAAAAGTGACAGGAAAAAAAAGTGGAAGAAAAAGAAGATGTAGTTGGATATGCATTTCTAAATGAATTTTTGATTTAAAGGTAGTATCATACTTATTTAAAAGATGAGTATAAAGATAGTGCTGGTAGAAACATACCGTTAAGATTTTTCTGCCTGAAATGGTGTATTTATTCGGAAATTACTAAAAGCAACAACCAAAAATAATTTTGATCTTTAAAAGATAACAAATGACAGTGAAAAGATTAAGAAAATGTTGTGGGTTTTTCTTTCAATACGTGGACAATTTCAGTGTAAAAGATAATTGTTCAATTTCAACTCGCAAAGGTTTTAATTGACACAAAAAAGACATGTTAACGTGTCGCAAGCTTGCATTCTGGATTCATAGAATCTGCAATAATTTCAAAAACAGAAGTTTATATCTTTTAATATTCATACTCACTACGGTCCAAGGCCATTCGCATGTTTTGCATCGTATTCCAGTTTCACATTTGCTATAAGAAGGCATCATGTGATTCTTCTCGACAAATGCACATCTGCAGAGAAAATTCAATCATGTTAATGAATGAACCCATCTAGCTAGCCCGTTGCCAAGGATCACATTGTATCATGTACGCCAAAATAAAGTCTGCGTATTCAAGGTGGGGTTACCGTGCGTAGTGCGAGGACGTATGGTTGTGTACCCTGTGTGCACTTCCACGGTTTGGGTCATTTTGTAACGTACATATTGTTTACCTCTTTTCTTGCTCATTTTGCATACATTTCAAGGAATCATAATACAAGCCTGCGACAAGCCTGCGTCAAGCCTGCGACAAGCCTGCGACAAGCCTGCGACAAGCCTGCGACAAGCCTGCGTCAAGCCTGCGACAAGCCTGCGACAAGCCTGCGTCAAGCCTGCGACAAGCCTGCGACAAGCCTGCGACAAGCCTGCGACAAGCCTGCGACAAGCCTGCGACAAGCCTGCGACAAGCCTGCGACAAGCCTGCGACAAGCCTGCGACAAGCCTGCGACAAGCCTGCGACAAGCCTGCGACAAGCCTGCGACAAGCCTGCGACAAGCTTGCGACAAGCCTGCGTCAAGCCTGCGACAAGCCTGCGACAAGCCTGCGACAAGCCTCAAGCCTGCGACAAGCTTGCGACAAGCCTGCGACAAGCCTGCTATAGAAGGTTTGCATACAAATAATAAGCTTGAAAGCTGGCAGATATGTGTAAACCTCAAAGCTTGCAGGCAGGCTATTGCCTAAACATTTAATAGTTAAGTAACCGAACAAATGGCAAACTCTGACTAGCAGCAGAATTGGCAACCTTGCAGAGGACATACGTACATGATGTACCTGTCAATTTTTCCAAGAATACCAATGTACATCGTACATACCTTGCAGGGCCATAAACAGGTGGGTCTGCCCGGTCTTAACTCTTCCAGATTTCAACATGGGTCAATCATGCTCATGTGTTCACACAAGAAATGCGCTTCAAGACGTTCATGTTACCACTGTCTCAACACATGTCAACATTTTCAACACTGGTCAAGCGCTTTACACTGCAGTGAGAATCTTGCATTGTGAACAGGTCAGTCACTTTTACAGAGGTCGGACCCTTGTACAACCATGAGATTTGTTGTAGTGTGAGAGGCCCTTAAAGTATAGTATCATACTTTGGTAAGACACCAAAACAGAAATGTTCCCAGATTTACGTATAATTTACAGGGTATGAAGATGGCGCTGATAGAAACCTACCGTTAAAATGGTTCCGCCTGAAATGGTGTATTTATCCAGAAATTAGTAAAACAACGACCGAAAATCTTTTTGATCTTTTAAAAGATCAAAAATAAAAGAGAAAATACTTTTTTCTCAATTTTCTCGATTTTCTCAAAAAGTGATGTAATGGGCATCGTATGGGACTGAATTTTTCACAGATGACTATGACTGTATCTTTCTTGATATTTTTGACCACAAATCTGTACTTCTTTGACAAAAACCAAAGTATGATACTACCTTTAAGGGGTCTGGACGCCAGACATACTGTCTCAGAGAGTCAGACAAATACCACTTTATAGTGAGAATGAAGATGATACGTACAGCGTTTCTCTGCGTTCCAGGGGATCATCACAGCTGCAATTCCCCTTGAGCACCCTGCCTCCATGGCACAATGGACACCTACACTCATTCCCATTCTCATCAATGTGGTCATAGTATGGAGTGTCGTACATATTGTAATGGCTTTGACTGAGCACACATTTTCCCTGCAAACAAACAAAACAAATTTTCAACTAGACTACTCGAGTGTTCGTGGACAAACATAAAGCTATTCCTTCTTTAGATTTATAGGGCTCTAGAAGACGTCTTTCAAAACGGAAAAAACAGTAACTGGAGTCATATGACATATGTATGTACACATGTAGCCCTGATTTTGCATTTAATTACCGTTTTGTCATAAATAGGCTTAACTCTGAAACAAAACAACCAAAAATACAATTGTTTAAATAATAGCGTTCCGCACTAATGTCGTCACAAAATCCCCAGATGTCAGACAAACATTGACTCACACACGTAGTGTATATATGCACGCGCACACCCAAACACGTTTGCATGGTTGCAATGTTTGTCTGAGACGGTGCTATAATTTTTAGCGCAAGTGCGGAGTGCTATTCAAGGCCCATTGACGTCACAATGACGTCATCACTATTTAGACGGTCTTATAATTAGTGTAGCACATATCAGACACACCTAGTGTAGCACACATTGACACGTACCTACAGTACCAAGTTTTGTGACGATCAGTCACTGTTTATTGTATATAAAAATAAAGCTCCTAGCCTTTTGGATTTGACGCCATGGTGACATCATGGTATACAAAAAATGAATGTTTATGAGTGGAATTCTACGAATGTGAAACATTCATTATTTGTTTTATATAACATCTAAGTAGATCTTTGTCATTTGATTTTGATTGGAGGATAACATTTTAAGAGTTAGCGAGACAAAAAAAGCTTAAAATCTTGGCAAATTATAATTATGCTCTTATTACAGTAACGCGCGTTGCACACCAATGCGTACGCGTGCACGCAGTGACAAATAAATGGAACGCCGCTTGACCAATCACGTATTAGAGTCCCTGGCGTGCAATGGTACAAATCGGATGGAACCAAAAATGCACGGTGGATGGAACAAACGGTTGTGACGTAAGCCAAGAATTGGTCTATTTAACAAATATCACGTGACATACAATCCTCCAATCAAATGACAAGGATCTACTAAGGTGTTATATAATAAACTTTATGACAGTATGCAAATCTACAGGATGATACTAAGCTTTTGCAAAAGAAAAACATTTCCATAGCATTTTTGCCGCTCTAGAGATATGCATGTACATGTGATAATGACTATCGATAGTGATCACGTGCCTAATTAATTAAGAATTTTAATAAACTCAATCTTTTTATAACCAGCTTATAAGCTTTCATAAGATACCTCATATAGACCTAATAAGCTGATCAGAAGAAGATATTAGAAAAGATTTGGAATAAACAACATTTGTGGCATAAAGTATCATGATAGTGAAAAATCCAAACGAAAACTATAAGCCTGTTCCGACAACAGTAATGTCGGAATCATTGTGGATTTTACCAATATATTAAGTACTGTTTTATATACGTGCTACACATAGCAGTTTGCTCGTCAGGCAACAAAAGGTATGATTTTCAAATATTCCATACATGGACTGAAAAAATAATCAAAGAAACAGGCTAATTTAACAGGCATCATTTATACTAATTCAGGAATCAGGATGCGGTGGGTATACGTTAACGTCAAATGGCACATCAAACCTGTTAAATGTGGGATCACAAGTTCAGTGGGAGCTGTGCGTATTTTCTGTGTCTGTGTGGACGCCTAAATAAACCACAGCAATCATGCCACTTTGGAAAATAAGGCGGGGGGGGGGGGGGGGTGGGGGGTGGATCGGGTGTCGAGGGATGAGAGTTTTTCTTGACACATTGATCAAACTGAAATATATTTGCTGATTCATACTCACAGGGCAAATTAACAAAAGGATACATTTAAAAATGTCATACATGCGATGATCGGGTATACATGGTATTGGTGCATATGTCCATAAAAGTAATATAGGTACATTTGTTGGGACTGACGTAGTTTGCAGTACGTACGTGTACTTACTGTATGCAGTATGTACACGTAAGTCACTTCATTTCATTCTCAAACTGTCTTTAATCGTGGCTCAGGCCAAAAGGGAGGATTGTGAATTACATGCAGGGCTGGAAATAAGGTTTGGTGAGGGTAAGGCCAATTTTCCGTTGCAAGGGGCACTTCCATTGGAAAATCATAATGTCTATGGAAACATTTGAAGGGGCACGAAGGCCAAGAACCAGGGCAATGAAGGCCATGGCCTCCGTGGCCTCTGTTTATTTCCAGCCCTGTACATGTACTATAAAATACTCACAAAATAAAACATTTTCAGGCAACAATATTAAAGGCAAACATAAAAATGTTACACTGGGATCAAGCATTTAAAATGTTAATAAATAATGGGGAATTCTCGACAATTCTTTTTCTTTTCTTTTTTCTGTTGATACGGTCCATTTGGTTCTAGCCCACCATTGAGTAATTTTGTTGCTGTTCTGCAAGTTAATTCTTACGTGAAATTCATGAATGAAGGGAATTTGGTTTCAATGGTGTACATGTAGTACTTAAATACGCAGGGAATATACACTCATTATAATGTAGTACTTCGTATGCATATGCAGCACAGCAAGATGGGCCAGGAATTAATGCTACATTATAGGCTTCAAACACAATCAAAATTAATCAGTGGCTGACTCATATGCACAGCACGGCAAGATGCACAAGGAATACTACGGTAGGCTTCAAACACAATCACACCTTATTAATTGACCATGGAGCTAGGAATTGACCGACTCGCATGTACTATACACAGCACAGCAAGATGCGCAGGGAATACGTGTGTACATACGGTAGGTGGCGGGAGTGACAATCACAACTCAATGGCTGACTCATATATGCACAGCATGGCAAGGTGCGCAGGGATTATGTTCAAACACAATCACAATTAACTCAGTGGCTGACTCGTACGTACTGTATACACGGGCACCGGACGAGTTGATGGCGGGACAACTCGACTCCAAAAACAACTCAACTCCGCTACAGCTCGACTCTAAGACGAATCCATAATTCAGTATGCCACTGCGATGCTATAGGCTGTAGTGCGCGACGAAACAATAAAATGACGAAAAGTGCATGAGAGAACATAATACTTTATTTTCACTGTCAAAAGATAATCTCAATGTATGAGAGTATTTTTTGTGTGTAATTTATTATTGAAACATTGACTCCGGTATGCAGCCCGTGAGCCTGGTCTCGTGTAAAACTCTGGAAATTAACAATAGCCACATCAGCGTGCCCGCTTGGCTCGACTGGCCGTTTGCCAAGGCCAACCTGACGCCGCGGCCCGCTGCTAGTCTATCTTTTACGGACCGACAAGCAGCCTTTTACTTCCAATTACTACTATCAGAATAGTATTTTCTGTGTCATTTTTTATTTGCGTATATTTTTATTTATACATAATTATTGTTTTGTTGCACACACCGACCTAGCATCGCAGTGGCATAAAATATGGAGTCGAGCTGCCTCGGAGTTGAGTTGTCTTTGGAGTTGTGCTGTCTCAGAGTTGAGTTGTCTTTGAGGTCGAGCTGTCTTAGAGTCGAGTTGTCTTTGCAGTTCAGTTGTCGAGTCGAATTTTCCCTCGGTCGACTTGTCTGACGTTGGCCTACACAACCATTATGACAGCATGGCAAGATGATAAATGAATAAAATAGGTTCAAACACAATCATAACTCAGTCACAGTACTGAAGGCATAACAAGGCAAGATGCTCACCGAGTTTTCGATCGGATTTATAAATTAAACAGCAGCGACGTATGAAAAAAAAGCAGACCATTATATCCATGGTTCATTGCATTGAACTCTTCATCACCCCATCACTTTTTCCATCGATAACTGTCAATGTCAGGATAAGAGTCAATAAAAAAGGGTTAAAAATATTGTAGACTATGAGCGTGCATTTGAATAAACAATTTCATTCAAGACAGAAAACCCAAGGAAAAGGGAGAACAATAAATGCTGAAAAATAAAAATCATTGAAAAGTGAACAAAGAAAAATTGACTGGAGTAGGGTTCGAACCGGCAACCTCCTAAATACCGTACACGGCGTACAGGCGCTTTACCAACTGTTGGTGGTCAGGTGGTGTCCATAATAGTCAATTATCTTTGTTCATTTGGCAGTCAGAAGCCATGAAGCCATGAAGCCATGAAACCACACAAACACAGCTATTCAGGAAGACGGTCACCGGTTCGAGTCCCGCTTCAATCCCGTGAATTTAAAGTCATTGAAAAGTGAAGAAAGAAAAATTGACTGGAGCGGGATTCGAACCGGCGACCTCCTGAATAGCAGTTTGAAGATCTAATTTGCATTTTAAAAAGACAATCGGTGAGTGATAAGTCCAATAATCCCACTACCCGGCCATGTACATTACATGCGATGTTTTTGTCACATTGGCCTATAACATGTAAGTAAATGACCTGAATGACATGAAAATGTATACGTGCTCAGGTAAAAGACAGGAGGATAAAGGTATTCCAATGAAAACATTCTTGTTGTCAAATAGACTTCTTTTGTTCAAAGCACGAAAGTGTGTGGACCAATGCAAGTACCAAACTACAGACACATGCACCATGTGCACCAAAACAACTTTGAGCCAATTAACCCTAACCCTTTCCAGCTAACACAGAAGATTGGAGCTGTTTACCACATATTACCATGATTACCACTGGCTTGTTTGGATCTTGGTCGCCATATTTAATCTTGCAAATCCACCTCGCAGGCAAGATATGCTAAAATGGGATTTGGAGCACCATTTGTGTGCCAGATCACTTATTATAGTGCACCTGAAACAAAGAGGCCCATACCTCCACAGGGGAACTGGATCATAAACCACATGTACATACATGTACTGCATTGCCACACAAACCACACACTAGCTATACACGGGTTTACACCATGGCGGCCATCTTAGATTTTGATCGCAACTTCAAAACAAGGCACTTTCACGTATGCGCTTTTTTCGTGTAAACCTGTGTATTACCGGTATTCAGGATACCACACTTACCACAGGAAAACCCATATGTGGTAAACTGTGGTATACAGGGTGTACATGCCAACTTCCATGACTGGATCCTTTTGACATGTTTGAAGGGAGAAAAATGCTTGGCCACCAAGTCCCAGGTGCACACCAAAACCCAAAATGACCAAATGTGTACTACATGTACCAGTGTTATGTTTGCACGAAACTCAAGCTATGGCTAAATGTAGGTAAATTTTGGAAGGAAAATAAATCTGAAATCATGAACCACATTCAGTGACTATAATAGAATCCATGAAGAAATCTTCATCTACCTATCTTCATCTATCGGTCTCCCATTTCATATCTCCTAATACACGAAAAATATAAAATTGAACACATTGCTCTGTTACAAAATACATACTTTACTAAGAACTGCATACAACTGCACGATTAGTCATGTAATAGTGCATGGGCAAAATCGGGTAATCGGCATCTACCTTCGAGCGGTATTCCTTCGGTCTCCTGATAGCCATCCCCCTGGGGCAGCCACACGACCCATCCCCATCCCAGCAAAATAACAATCCATCTGACGCAACCATGTGTCATGCAGACGCCCTACCGGGCGAGTCCTACCAGTAGGTTCTCTCATAGAGAGAACTTGCCTAGCTGGTACAGGCAGGATCGCTCGCAGTGGATCTAGCCACGTACATGACCGTATAGTCGCATCTGACGCTCACGTATCATGCAGGTATTGGAAAAAAGGATAACCCATCGTACATGTCGTATCCTACACATGTACATGTACGTAGGTCTCAAAAGTCTCCCATTGCAAAATCATAACTCTCTCTTGTTCCACCATGTTGAAATAAAATGGGCATTTGAAGCAACTGCCAAACTTCTGCTGCTCTAATATGTCAATTGCAATGTATTGAATTAGACTCGGCAGAAGTTCAACATTTGAAGCGAGCCTCATGGGACATGCATGCCATTTATGTTTACAAATGAAAAGAACTGTGGAATTGGCTTACATTTCCGAGATCTACAAACTTGTCTGCTCCTCTCTCGATGCGAGTCTGTTTCTCCTCAATTTCAGGTATCTTGAGGACATCCTTAATGAAAGAAAGTGCAGGTGTCACTGTCACTGTCACTGTCACATTGCAACCTAGGGCCAGGATGATAAACTTCAGCAACTGGAATCAATCAAAAACATTTGGAAATTATCACATTAATTAGTGTTTAAACGCTGTTTTGCTGTTTACTCTGATTGGCAAATAGCGGGCAATTTGTAGGCCTACATTTAGAGAAAGAAGGCCGGCATGACATAAATTATAATAGAGAATTGGACAATGAGAAGAATGACGGTGCCAATATAAACCATGACTTCCAAACTATATAGGGAATAGCGCTCCGCACTTGTGCTAAAAATAGCACCGGACCTCAGACAAACATTGCAACCATGAACACGTGCATGGGTGTGCACGTGCATGCAATGTACACTACGTGTGTGATCAATGTTTGTCTGACATCCGGGGATTTTGTGACGTCAACTAAGTTACAATATTTTTAAGAATGTTAACACGGTTACAATATTTTTAAGAATGTTAACACGGTTTAGGTCTATTTTCAGTATTGCGCATAATATCGCATTGCCGGCTAGTCTTCACAATTACTATGTTATTACTCAACGTACGAACTGATTCCCCTCAACACACGTATGTACGTAAGACCTGTCTAAAACATAGCCTTGGGAGCCGTGTAACGGCCGTGAGTTGCGTGCGCACTACGCACCTTTGTTATGTAGCGCACTACGTCGTCTCCATGACAGCACTGTTGAATATGTATGAACTATGATTACCTGCACAGACCGCCTGATTCAAAAGTAACACATGCGCCCCATTTTCGGGGGGAGATTTTACACAACTCCCAAGACTATGTTTGAGAGAGGCCTTTACGTAGGCATATATGTACGTACATGCGTGCAATTAGTTCATACGTTCGAGTAATAACATAGTCGTGAACCAAGACTAATTAATTGGCTTATGGAGTCAACTTGTCTCGGAGTCGAGCCTTGTGGTCATGGTCGAGCTGTCTCGGAGTTGCAAAGTTGTATTTGCAGTCGAGCTGTCTTGAGTGAGTGGAGTCGTCCCGTGGTCGACTTGTCTGACCGGCAGTACACAAAGTTGTACACCAACATGACCAACACAGCACACAGTCAGTACTCAGTAAAAACAGTAGGCTACACCTTTCTTTTAGTCGCGGCAAACTGCCAACTGCCATAAATTTATTATTGCCATTATTCATTAAAAACGTAACCCGATAAAGCACTATATTCCACTATAGCTACGCAACAAAATTCATTAATTGATCAAGAACAAATTGTTACTTGCCAAGTAAACTTTGGACATCATTTTCAAGTGGAACATTTTGATGAGTTTGTGAATAACTTTACAGCGCCGTCACATGGAAGTTAAACCTCCACGGTAAATGATGAAATTGTACTAGTTACGTCGTCATCGATCAGTTAGACTGGTATCCGTCCACATGATAGACATATATAAGAATTGTGCAAATCAATCGGTTACCAGGCATAAATACCAGACTATTGAGGAGGGAATTCCCCGCCTGGCATTGCCTTGACATATTGACCAATCACAATGTGTGATTTAAGGTCACATGTTTAAGTCATGTCTGTAGACCATACGAGTTGTAAATGTCGTAATTTTAGAAATAAGCCGTGACCCACTCCCAACTCTCTGGCTGCGACCGCAAAATAACACACACAAGTCACCAAAGTCTTTGGAAACGGCTGCAGTCACTGTGGCTATGGCTTGCCATCATGCATCATGTGCGTGATTTGTTCGCGAAGCTTCCAGCATATCGCATGCACATCGGCACCATGCGCGAAAACCTGTTGAGTGTTGGTCGATGCGTACACAGTGACACAGTAGACTGTAGGCCTACCTCAATAATTCATCGCGTCAAATCATAAGAGAAATCCTTCATGATGGCAGTGACAACCAATGTTTACTTGGCAAGTAACTTTATTTGTTCTTCATCAAGTCTAAGCGAAATTTGTTGCGGGTAATCCTGGGTTTTAGGGGCCTAAATTATGTACAATATACAAACTTCAAAGTGGTCTTTAATTTAAAGTCTAACGTTACATGTAACTTCAGCGAATGCTGGTCAACTCGTACACGCGCCAACTCGTACACACCAACTCGTACACGCACCAACTCGTACACACGCCAACTCGTACACAAGAGGCTGGTCAACTCGTACATTGTATGTGCTGACTCGTCAACCGGTCAACTCGTACACAAAAAGCTGTATCAAATATTTTTTTACATTCTATCTATTGGATCATTGTTCGTACAATGTATTTCCCTGATTTATTATTGGATGTGTGTTCTACAATAGTACCGGTACTAGACCCCTATAAATTCTTTACTTTTTAAAATCCTTGGAGTAATTAGGAGGCCGGAGGGCCTGACGCGTCTTTTCGATCCCAGCAGGATATTTCTCAAAGGCTAATATTTACTATTTAAACTGAATTGTCTTCCTATTTTGGTTTGGTGTTTCGTGTATATATTCTGGTTTATTATTGATGTGGCTTCGTATAATCCTTGTATTTCTTCAAAGTTAATTACATGTTGACGTTTGAAATGGAAGACTTTAATTGGGGCGGGCGGCAATTCTTCTAACATCTCCTGTCTATTATTATCTCAACTCCGAAACTCCCGCTCACACACACAAACATGATTCCATGCGTGACAATGAGTCCCCCCATGTTCAAATTGCTTGCTTCAAAGTTCAAGTCTTTGATTGGCAACTCTTCCAAGATCCCGATCCGGTTTACATTGTAGCATCATTTCTAAATTTATGCCATAATAAAATTTGTTTATAATTTAATTATCACTCGTCAATGAAACGAATTGTGTTTAGAATATGGTAAGAAAATGACGGAAGATCTTTATAATTAAATGGTTCCCACTCTGACTATAACTTTGAGCAGCATTTACTATTTTTTGTAACTATTTCGAGACTGAATTTAATTCCTATCTATACCGATTTTCAAAAAGTTCTTATTCCCACAAAACGTATTCCACAATAGGACAAAAACAGTCCGACTTTACTCTGCATATATTTTGCGTAATATAGTTGCCAGTTGGCCTGTGTACGAGTTGACCAAGCTGTGTACGAGTTGGCGTGTGTACGAGTTGGCGTGTGTACGAGTTGACATGTGTACGAGTTGGCATGTGTACGAGTTGGCGTGTGTACGAGTTGACCAATTTGTGTACGAGTTGGCGTGTGTACGAGTTGGCATGTGTACGAGTTGACCTGCTTCGACTTCAGCTACCAACTTAGGCCACAGTGTAGCACAGTCATCATAGACCCAGTGCAGTAACTGGGGCGCTGAACTCCCTTATTATTTAATCAAATTAATGTGGGGTTGATGGTCGGGCTAATTTAAAAAGGGAGTTCATCAGCGCCCTATGTTTCTGGGTCTAGCCATGGAGGAAGGAAGCCCTCCATGGTCTAGCCCAGAGTCAGACGTCCATGACGGAAACAGGGTTATTTCCGGAAAGAATTCCACTGACCATGCTGACGGCCATGACCGTGACGGAAACAGGGTTATTTCCTCCAACCATGGAGGAAGGAAAGACCTTTCCTTCCTCCATGCTCCAACCAAGAGTTAACTTATTTCAATATTTGATGCAAGTCATACTCATGATAACTTCAATCTCAGGTGTGAAAACTGGTGTAGCTTATCTAAAAAGTGAGATTTTCAGGGTTTTTTCTTGTCCTAGTACAATTATACACTTCGAATGCAGCGGTAGCCATTTTTATCAAAACGCCCTCTGTTGGTCCCATAGGTTTGTGCACAAGTGATGGCCGTCAGTGGAATTCTTAGTATCGATACTCTCAAATCCTGGCCCCAGTCCTTTTACGGGTCTACTAGTACTACCAATTTTCTTACCTACAACAGAAAAAAAGTGACAAATTGTGGGTCAGTTTTGAAATCCGAAGTATACCATGAGTTGTCTACAACAGTTCAAGGTGTGAGGTGGTGAAGGTACGAGATGACTTAATTTAAGCAATTGGAAGACTCTTGATATCTTTCTCATTACTCAGACAAACTTCCGCCATATCCCCTCAATTCAGGGCATTTATTATTAAAGCCTTATAGTGCTCTGCACTTTCGCTAAAAATAGCACACTGGATCTCAGACAAACATTGCAAACGTGTGTGGGTGTGCTTGTGATGTACATGCATGTGCATGCATGAAGTTTGTCGATTTTGTACAAGCGCGCGCTGGCCAAACATTTGTGTGACGTCATTAGTGCAGAGCGCTATTGGAAAATTGGTTTGATGGCAGTGACTTGGTTTCGCTAATTAATTAATGTACTTGATTTTGGTTCTTTTCAGTTGCTGCTAATGTGCCTGTCCCTCACCCTGCATGTAGCTTGCAAGATACAGCCTTTTATAGACCCCGGAAATGTAAGCCAATGTTACATTTAAGTGGCATATTTGTAATTTTTCCACTTGAGGGCAACACAACTATTTTTTTTTCTGGCCTAATGGGAGACTTTTGAGAATAGGTCTTCATGTCAACAGCGCACGCGCACACAGTTTTTAAGCATGCGCGCGCATGCACACACTTGCGTGCGCGGGCGCTATTGACATGAAGACCGATTCTCGAAAGTCTCCCATTGGATGCTAGTAAGTTAGTCAATGCCCTGCAAGTACATGGTTCTTCCCCATTCTTTAATTGTGAGAGCTGTGTAAACATATTTTCTCAATTCTCACCCAGAGTTAATTTAAACTATAGCCATTATGTTAAATTTGGTAATACCCTCTCTTTCACAGCTGCTAGTGGGTACCAACTAGGTCTGGGCGATTAACTCGATTAATCGATTAATCGTGATTACATTCCTGTGTCGATTACTCGATTAGTAAATTCTGAACTACTCGATTAATCGTGCCAGCGCGATTAGTGCCTTCGAGTTGCGATTAATTCCATGAGTTACTACTATTCTCAGTCGATCAATAGCCATACCGTGTGTGTTGCATGGAGCTGCTGCATAGACTTGATAACAAGTCGTTAGACATTCGTGTTTTCTCCATCCGTCCGTCAAAATTAGGTACAATCATTGTGCATCATGCATCGTTCGTAAAGTGAGGCAATGTAATTATGGTGTATATGTACCGCGGTCGCGTCCCCGCATGTTGGACATTATGCAGGACGTACACAGTGTAATGTGAACACGCACACCGTACCCCTGGTGTAGCGATAAAATTACCGACTTGATATCAAGTCTGCCTGCTGCACGTGCACCGGATGCCCGCCCAATTGTGACAGCACCATGACAACATTTTGAGATTACACTGTAATTGGCCAGTAGCCCTTCTAATAGTACTGCCTTATATGGTCAACGTGGATGATGCATGAATGAGGGCTATACCATTTCGCTGTTTATTGAGGTACATTTAGTTATGTTGCATTTTCAATGAGTACTATTTATCTCACTTAGTAATAAAACGAAAGGTTGTCGGGACTTGACGCACAAATGAGTTATTGGATACATACAGTTTAAACGTGTCGGGGTGAATTTTTATTCAAGCCTGACAGCTGACAACGAAGTTTTTCTCAACTTCCTAGGCCCACGTGTTTACAATGGATTCGGCTACCATGGCCGGCCAGCTAGGCTTGGCGCATGGTGCGATGGCATTCAACTACTCGAGTACGGACGCTACTCGATTAGACGATTACTGTACTGGACTACTGTATCGTATCGTATGATAATCGTGAAGTGAACATGTGGAGTAATCGTGAAATGTAAAATAATCGCGATGTGTTTAGTAATCGTGAACTGTATAATAATCGTGTTCACTGTTCAGTAATCGTGAACTGTATAATAATCGTGTTCACTGTTCAACCTACATGGGGTGTACAATGTGTCATCGTGTACTATCGTTGACCTGTACATGCATGTATGGGACTACGTCTGTGTGTACGTAGGCCTACGTGAGGCAGTATAACTGCATGCCTTGTCGGCCAACACTCGAAACACACGAAATTACCCTACTTTACTGAAGGAATACCAATAATTATGGACGATATTAGCTTCACGAATTTTGCATTATACCGTATCAGAACAAAAATGGCATTGCTAAAAAAAAAACGGAAATCGGAACTGATCGCTGTTGAAACTTGTAAGAATCAATGCATTACGCTAGTGCAGTTTACTGCAGTGCCGCTATGATGAAAACAAGGTACGTTACTGCTTATTATATTCACTTCCGGGTAATCGCGATTAATCGATTAATCGCGATTATTTCCTCCGCGATTAATCGATTAGTGAAAAGCACTAATCGCCCAGGCCTAGTACCAACTGACAGTGCCAACTGGCTCAGGCTCCAGCTCTGTCATCTGTATACTGAAAATATAGGTTGTGGTTTTTCATTGAAGCTGATACTCTGTTGTCCTTTTCAAACCAGAGAATCTACTTCCGAGGTGCAGCCAAAAGCCTCTATTTATTTATAAGGTTTTCATTTTTTATATATAAAAAAAAATGTATTTGTGCACAAATGTCTACAAGGAACTGTACGACCCAGCTACAGGATCATACCCTCCCAGTCTGAGGACGTGTCTACCAGTACTGGTGAATATATATATGGTCCGAGATAGAAGGTAGATGAAGATTTCTTCATGTGCGTAGTGCGTACACATGCATCAGACACCATGCATGTGGTTTATGATTTTGTTCCTTTCCCTCCCTGACATGCCCATTTAACATGTTTAATTTGTTTCATTTAGCACTGGTCAGCTGGCACATGTGCATTGTTGGTGACTTTAAATTGACATGCTCCAGTCCGACTTGAGTCGGTCCATTCCTACAACTTAAATTGATTTGATTGAATAAATTTAACTTCAATCAAATTGTTGAGACCAATCTCAATAATCCCTTTTACATTGCATGTACACATAATTATAATGCATTTAATGTAGGGCCACTGATTTTCCGCAAAAACGGAAAACAGACGGAATTCACGGAATCTAGCTTCTTGAAACGGAATTCCATTTTTGAAACGGAATAAGTAAATTCACCAATTAAATTCACAAAATGCATCATTTATGTGAACTGATTACTATACATTTCCTAGACGAACTGAATCATGGTTTGGTCTTGCAATAGTTGACTGTTTTTTTGGTGACAAAACACAGTCTGACAAGTTAGTCTTCACTGTGCAAAAGTTATGACACATTTCCAGTGCATGCCCACAGTCAGTACAGTATGCGATTTACTGCATGTTATACAACTTTTTGGAACTGATAGCACGAAACAGATTTGTCCAGTCTGAAACCAAATTTTCCAGCCTTAAACGGAATCCAAGGATTTGGGAAATGGAATTTGCTCTTTTCTGAAACGGAAAATCAGTGGCCCTATTAATGTATCTGGAGTATCTGGGATTGTGGGAGTATTTTTGCACGCACCATGCTCACTGTTCATCTTTTTTTAAGTCATTGAAAGTGAACAAATCAAAATTGACTGGAGTGGGATTCGAACCGGCGACATCATGAATAGCGTACAGGCGCTCTACCAACTGAGCCATCCAGCCCTACGTTGGTGGTGACCCCAATAGTCAATTATCTTTGTTCGTTTGGCAGTCGGAAGCCATGAAACCACGCACACACTGCCATATCCCAGGGATCATTTCATACATACACGCAGCAATTATGCTGCAACCTCTCTTTTTTTCAATGCGAATTACAACTTCGGTAGTTTCCTATAGGTAATTTCTTTAACTTTTTGGTTTCTTTTCTTTGTATTCTTTGTTTCTAAATTATTCTATGGCTCATTCAATTCAATTGGCTTTAGAAATTTGTATTCAGCTCAAGAATTTTCACCCGCTGAAAAGGCAACATGATGCCTTTTCCTGAACTGCGGGTGAAAATACTTGGGCTGAATACACGTAGAAATATCACACAGCCTCTATCATTTTTATTTTTCAGCTTTTATTGTTCTCCCTTTTCCGATCTATTTGTGTTTTTCTGTTTTGAATGTAATATTTATTATGTTCATAGTCTGCCATATTTTTTTTCTACCCTTTGTTTGGACGTGTACAGTACATTGAGTCAGCTAGTTGTTATCCTAGTGCTATTGACAGTGAAATGAACAGTTCAGTGTTGTTTAACAGTAAAAAATGGTCTGCATTATGTGTACGTGTGCACTCATGCCGTCGCTGTTTATTGTAAAACCGATATGACCTCGGTGAGCAATCTTGCCTTGCGCTGTGTATAGAGTCAGTCACTGGGTGACTGAGTTTCGAGTTGTACGGTTCAAAGCCAATGTACATACATGTTGTTTTTCGGTTGTGATTGTATTTGAAGCCTACATGTAGTATTCTTTGCATGCCTTGCCATGCTGTTCATACGAGTCAGCCAATGTGTTGTGCTTGTGTTAAATGAAGCCTAGTATAGGGCCTATTCCATGCGTATTAAAAATATCACTCTGTTTTTGAAACAAAATTCCCCACTTTCCACATTAGGTTTTTTTCACTTCTCGTGGTACATGTACCTTGCTTTAGCATCATTAAAATATCTCAGTAATCGGGGCCGGTACTGTAATTGGGACGTCACTTTCAAATTCTAAAATAACTAAAATCATGAAAGTGTAACAGGTTTTATACATTTACAGATGTATTTTACTATTTTGTATTTCGTTAAATAAGAAAAAAAGGAAAAAAAACAAACAATCCTGACCAGTGCTTTTTTCTCGTTTTTTCCCCTCTCTTTTTGGGCGATGTGACTGTGCAAATTTTTCGTTTGCGTGCGGTATGCATTGGCCTGAACCCCTCCTCCCCCTCTGTACGCATGGCGTACGCATCGGTAACAACCCCCCCCCCCCCAACCCCCCCCCCCCCCCTTCGTGCGTACGTACTTTATGGACGGCCCCATACTATAAATGCAAGACTTAAGGCTATTGTACATGTGTACGTCCAGCAAACTACATCACCACAACCATTCCCAAGGGTCACTATTAATGGACACATAGCTTCTTGATCATGTGTACATTGTACATGCATGTATGTAGATTTATAACATAATCATCAACCACAAGGGAAACTGACCGGATTGATTTAAGTCATATTATAAAAAGTGGACAAAGAAAATTGACTGGAGCAGGATATGATGTACTCTGAGTATCTGCACCCATTCTACTCCGTGTCACTAGTCGTACTTGCGTTTGTTACATGCGTGCATGCAAATTTTATGTAACGCGGCACATCAGCCAATCTGATCTGTTTTGACAACATTTCCGTCAGGATCGTGACGGAGGATGTTGATTGGTCAAAACTTAGAATGCATAATTTGCATTCCTACGTAGGATAGGTCCCCCCTACGATGGGTTATCCTTCGTAACTCAAGTTACGATTGATCGCAGGGCTTCGTGAAATCAAACTTAAGGGCAAGTAATTACCGCCCCCCCCCCCCCCCCCTGGGAACCAGAGTATTTTGTACTCCCCATGCCACCTCCTCAACCCATTAATGAAAAACAGAATTGAATAGACAGGTTGAGCATAAAAAGACGATGCTGGGTTATAATCTGAAGTTGAATGCGGCAATAGGGCTCCGCGCTCATGACATCACATTCAGATAATTGGACAAACAAGTCGCACATTGCCCAATTAACTTACACGTAAACATTGTGAAGTTTGTCCGAACATCCGAATAACTATAGCTGTCGATATAAAGGGCGTATTCTATAAATAGCTCGAGCGCGGAGCCCTATTGCACGTGGCAGAAGTGAATTCCTGGATCAATTAGTTTTTGTGGCAATTTAGTGCAGAAACCCTCGCGGATTGATTTACAACGACAAATGCTCGTGAAGTGCATGAATACCTATATTATGCATCAATCGATTATTTGAAGCTCACTCAATCTTTCTCACTGGTTGCCCGATTATAATACTAACAGACTGCAATGTAGCACTTGTATTAATTTTAAAATCAATAATTACGCTTGTAAAATTCGCAATGAATTGATCCAGTCAAGATTTCTCTTCTTTTTTTTTGTTGCAGGGAGAAATATGTGCGCTCATCATGAGTACCGGTAAAGATCATGTTGACCAAAACTATGAACATATCGACAACAATGGGCGCCGGTGTACATGCAAATTGTGCCATAAAGGTGAAGTCCTCAAGGGAAACTGTAGCTGTGATGATCCCCTGCAACTCAGAGAAACTCTGTACGTAATTACTTCTTCATTCTCACTATACTGGTATCTGTCCGACATTCTGACACAGTAGGGAGGTTTCGCATGCGAATCCATACGTTTAGCTGTCCGTAAACATCAACAGCCGATCAGATGTTTCGCAATAGTGAAGTCTACTTCCGACAACTGAGAACCATGCACTTTTGTACCTGAATGTTATTTCACTTTCAGTTTTAAAATACACAGAAATTACACGTACGTGTTCAGTAAATTCCTTAATTCTTTTTAATTTAATCATGCACATGAGAAAAAATTGAACAGAAAATTTATACGAGAAAACTGAAATTTGTTAATACATGTTGATACTTAGAGTAGCGAGCAAGATATCCGTGCCTCGTTGACGTACAATGTATAGCGGATAGCGTAAAACTGTGACATCACAAGTACACAAATACTGGTGACGTATCCGACACGCTAACCGTTTCCGTTCATTTGCGAAACTCTCTCTAGTATGTCTGGCGTCCAGACCCGTTAATTAAAGGGCTCTCACACGACAACAAATCTCTGGGTTGTACAAGGGTTCGACCAAGAGCTGTAAAAGTGACTGAGCTGTTCACAGTGCAAGATTCTCACTGCTTGACTCAAGTGACCAGTGTTGAAATTAACCAAAATATCAACAAAGATATAGTAACAGTAATCTATGAAATTCTCAGTGCCATGCGGTGCCCACTTTTTGAAAAGGCGCCCATTTTTTATCTTCCCGTAAAGATCAAAATTGTTTTTGGTCATTGGTTTTACTCTTTTCTGGATAAATACAGCATTTCAGACAAATAGATTGTAACGGTATGTTTCTACCATCACCATCTTCATACCCTGTAAGTTATAGGTAAATCTGAATATTTCTGTTTCAGTATGCTACCAAACGTATGATGTACTTATAATGGATGCATTGTAATTGATTCTCTTTGCAGATGTGACTTGGTCAAGAAGGATCAAATGATGCCCTATAGGAACAAGTGTAAAACAGCAATAAACTGTACTAAATGTGAACATCCTTGGACAGTAGTGAGTATACTTAATACACTGTAGAGTTTTTTCATGTGTGAAATTATTGGGGCTGGATTCTCTGAATCCAGGGTGAAAGCAGCTTGGGACATGTTGATGCCTTTCTTTTGTGTCAATTACCATTTAAAGGTTATCATACTTTGTTTTTTGTCAAAGAAACACAGATTCATGTGCAAAATTATCAAGCAAGGTAACAGTCATAGTCCCATACATACAGTGCCCACTTTTTGAGAAAACAGTGAAAAACGCCCATAGTACATTGTATTTCTTAAGTCTTTTCACACGGTTATTTTTCATCTTAGATCAGAATTGATTTGGGTCATTGGCTTTACTCTTTTCTGGATAAATACAGCATTTCAGGCAGAACAATGTATGTTTCTCCCATCACTACTCTTTATAACCTGTAAGTTTTAGGTTGATCTGTGAACAAAGATTTCTGTTTGAGTATGCTACCACCGTGACTACCAGTTCAAAGTATGATAGTACCTCTAAGTTTGGCACTTTAGTAATTACTTCTTGTACACTTGTTAAGCGAAGCAAATTTTCTACTCTTGAGTTGCATATTGATTAATTGTTGCATCACAACAATTCGCTGGAAGTATGAAACAGTCTTTATAGTCACACATTTTTAGCATTGAACCGTGTAGCATTATGTGCATATTTGCAAAAGGGGGATTGTGTAACAAAGGAAAAACAAAATTTGGTTGGAAATTATTTTTAGACTATAGATTTTTTCCTGTCACTTTTTCCTGGTCCACATCTTGTTCACAGAAATCACCGTGCAGTCGTTTTGGTCCTGATACGGAATGTCAATGCGTTGATCCCGATTATTACCTCGTCGCGCGCGATGACTGCCGACCGATCCCTCGTTGCGACAAGGGTTATGAGCCCACAGCTAGACGTAAGAAATTGCTGGTTTAGGGGTTTGGGTGGTTGGGTTGGGATGGGGTTGGGTTGTGTAGGGATGGGCTAGGCTACAGCAGGGTTGAGATGGGATGGGTTGAGATGGGATGGGCTAGGCTTCAGCTAGGCTGGGATGGGATGGGATGGGCTAGGCTGCAGCTGAGATGGGATGGGATGGGCTAGCTAGGCTGCAGCTGGGTTGGGATGGGATGGGCTAGGCTTCAGCTAGGCTGGGATGGGATGGGATGGGATGGGCTAGCTAGGCTGCAGCTGGGTTGGGATGGGATGGGATGGGCTAGGCTTCAGCTAGGCTGGGATGGGATGGGATGGGCTAGCTAGGCTGCAGCTGGGTTGGGATGGGATGGGATAGGATGGGCTAGGCTTCAGCTAGGCTGGGATGGGATTGGATGGGCTAGCTAGGCTGCAGTTGGGTTGGGATGGGATGGGATGGGATGGGCTAGCTAGGCTGCAGCTGGGATGGGCTAGCTAGGCTGCAGCTGGGATGGGATGGGATGGGCTAGCTAGGCTGCAGCTGGGTTGGGATGGGATGGGATGGGATGGGATGGGCTAGGCTGCAGCTGAGCTGGGATGGAATGGGATGGGCTAGCTAGGCTGCAGCTGGGATGGGATGGGATGGGCTAGGCTTCAGCTAGGCTGGGATGGGATGGGATGGGCTAGCTTTTGTTGTTTTTGCATTTACACTCATAACTCTTTTGCTAACATGTTGTGGATCACTTTGTAGACGGGGAGGATTACACAGAGATGCAATGCCAGCCTTGTCGTGATGGGTACTACCAGCCTGAGGACAACTCAACAAACAGATGTAGAAAGAGCAGGGTGTGCACTGTGGTAGCAAGCACAATCTTCTCCGACGCAAAGTGTCTGAACGACCCGGAGCCTGTACTTTTGCCAGCCACGACGCCAGGCATAGAAGTGATGAGCGATCCCCAGAAAGAATCCACTACAGGTAGGAATCACAGAAGCCAAAGTCACAATTGCTGTGATTCAGTGTCTGACATATCCAGTTAGAAATTTGGTTTAGTCCGTCAGAGCTAGCTGCCAATGTTACATCTCCCTCTAAGATCTTGATTTGGCCCTTCTCAATAATTTCTCTCTTTGCCTTGTCTCTTTTAAAGGTAATACAGGATCATACTTTGTCTGATCCAGCATGTACATGAAATAATGAGCCTGTGAAAATTTGAGCTGAATTGGACATCTGAGTCACTAGAAAATAGTGAAAATCTGATCCAATTGTTCTTATAAAATATAAAGAATGGTTTTTGATCTTACCCCGTGATCAAAACTGTTTTCGGTCTTTGGTCTACTAATTTCTGGATAAGTACACCATTTCAGGTGGAAATATTTTAACGGTATGTTTCTACCAGCATCATCTTCATACCCTGAAAGTTATACGTAAATCTGTGAAAATTTCTGTTTGGGTATGGCACCAATCCTGTACTGTACCTTTAATTAAGCCCCCTAGTGAATACAGTAATTTGGCACTTTATGAGTACAATTATTATTATCATTTATAATTACATTTTTTAGTTAATACCTTGACTTGAAAATTATGACATGATTGAATTATGGAAAAAAGGAAAAAGAGTTCTTTTCCTCATACACTTGAGAAATTGGTTTTTTTTATGAGTGCGCAACTCTTTTGTGAGATACCAGTCAAATTTTTAATTGAAACCAGTTTTGAGAAATCAAATTCTTTTGTTCAAACAAAAAAGAGAACAAACAAGCCATCCAGCAAACAAATAAACAAACAAAACCTGCTGCTACTCATCTTATAGAACTACCGTGAATATACAGAGACAATGGGAGACATTTGCAGCGGTCTGTCGATAGAGGGCAGCAAAGTACCGTTCTCTTGAAAACTTGTGTACACGCTTTAAGTACGGCGATTGTCCAAAAACTTTCCAAAAGTCGCAGGAAAAAGCTGTGAACATTAAATTCAGGCAATTTAAAAAATACTTTTTAGCTTCACATTGCCGCCCCTTTTAATTGTAATGTCCGAAAACACATTAAGTGAGGTGAAATTCCTATGTTTGGTGAGGTCTAGGTCTCGCTTGCCAAAGTAAAAACTTTGTGCACAAAACACTATGCTGTTTGTTGCGGCCACCATGATTGTTTCGCCATTTTGATGGCCAATCTCCACAGATTCTGCATTTGTTTGTTCTTGGGGAACTCATGTCCTCCCCTGTCATCACAACTGGGCACTGCACAGTATGTAAACTAACCATTTTTGTGCGCTTATTTTACGCCGGTTGTGTTTTGCGACGAATATTCGTGCACAAAAGCAATGACAACACACTTGTCCCGAGACTGGTGAAGCACGCCCTCTTGAGATTAACAATGGTTAGTCAAAAGTCTCCCATTTTAGGTGATTCGTCTATCTCTCTGTTTGATGTTTAGAATTTCTGTCTTTTACCTGCTTATGCAGATCCACCAAGTAATGTTGATATGGCGGACATAAATGATGCTGCAGATGGTCAGGATACAGCTTCTGATGGAGACATGGAAACTACAGCTTCTGATGGAGACATGGAAACTAAGCCACCTGGTGATAAGGGGATGCCATTGCCACCTTGTATCCCCTTTAATGGTATGACTCCCTGAAATGCATCTCAACCGGCTGAGCCCATTGGCTGATATAAACGCTTTACATTCATCGCTAAAGCCCAATCCATCGCTATATGCAAAATTGCTACACGAAGTAGCGATCAATTTTCCGTTTAGCGATGGATTTGGGTTTATTAGCGATGATCGCAAAGCGTTAGTGAAATGCGCGGTATTTTTGAACGAGTAAGGGCGCTTCGAATAACTTCCGGGGGTCATTTGACAATGCGTTGTTGTTGTGTACCGCTGTGTCAGAATACAACTCGTACATGTCATAGTAAAAATATACACTTCTAAATGACCTCTGCTCAATTGACAATTAACCGGACCGTACCCCGAAAGTAAATAAAGTTGTACCTAACAGCGCCCTCATGCGTTCAAAAATATGGCGCATTGGCCCCAGTGCTTTAAGTACACAGCTCAACCTCTTGGGACACCAGTGGCATAGTATGACCTGGGAATCGCTGGTGCCCCTCCATCCCCACCTCACTTTTTGATACTTCAGACTTATCGTATACAGTAATCCAATCACAAGTTTTTGAAGGGCTCCCTCTTTTGATTAATAAGAAAACTGCGGTTGGTGTCGGTGTATTATTTTGTACACTGCCAAATCATCTTTTATTGAAATCTGGGAAGCCAGAAAGCTAATCATGAGCAAAAGACTGGTAGGGAAATCCGGGAGATGTTGTCCATGCCGAATATTCTTCTAACTCCGTGTTCCTTTCAAAAATAAATCGCGCGCAACGTATCGAGCCAGAGTTGTAGCGATTTGAGATCGGTAAATCAAACCACCATTTAAAATTCCGTTTGATGTTCATGATCAGTGAACAACGGCCAAAGAACAATCACAAATTTGATTGTTAGTCCTGTTTTATAAAAAAACAACCCAGGATTCTAGAGGTTGCTGGTTCGAATCCCGCTGCAGTAAATTTTTCTTTGTTCACTTTTCATCAATGACTGGTTTAATTAAGACATAAATTTCATGGTAAGCACATATTTGTGCTAAGCAGAGCCGTGAAATAGGCCCCAGTATTGTGCTTTGTGACCGATGCTTCTCTCATCTGCAGTGTCTCTTTATCCCTGGCAGGATACAGGTACTCTTTCACCGTGCTAGCTGCAATTATGGTAGGGGCTGTATTGGGCTTCTTTCTTCACGACAAGATCAAAGAATACAGGTAGGCTAAACAGCATGATGAGGGATTTGTTTTAATAGAAGCTTCGGTTGGAGAATACTTTGATAGCAGTCCACAAAATGACTTTTTCATTCCCAGTGCATCGGCGTGTGATGTGATATTCTTCACAGTTATATTCTGTAAGACTTTATACACATGAGAAAAGTATAAAAACAAATGACAAGAAGTCCTTTGAGTCGTCTAATTGATGACGGTGTAAATACAGCATTGACACATTAAATGAAACTGCAAACTTGACCAACAGAGGGTGTTTAGCAAGCAAACTTGCCTCTCCATGTTGGATTTCGAGAATGAGAGAGTGGAAAAAACATCGTCAGAGAATTAAGAAACTTCATGCGGCTTTCTGAAGCTAAATCAAAATAGTTTGTTGTTCATAACTCGGATGAAATCTTTGCCTAGTATGTATGACAAGAGTATGGAAACTTGTAGGTACGCATTAAGTGGAGTCAGCAACATCTTGCTGAATACCGGTACAGTGTAATTGTGTAGACACTGTTAGATTTTTGTGTGCCACATCACCGTGCATGTTGGTGCTGCAAAATAATTTGTCTTTTTGTGCTTTGTCTGTCCCTATAGGCCACGTGAGGATAATGAACCGCCCAAATTACCTGGTAAGTTCCTCAACCAAAAGGCAATATTATTGCAAATTTCAAAACCTTATCTGTAGTAAACATATGTTGTTAAAATCACTTGACACTGTCTTTGAAGTACTAGCAGGCAGTGGTTGGAATACAACCTGGACTTATACTTTGACATTTTGTTGCACTTCAAAGGTATCTTCATGCTTTGGCTTTTGTCAAAGATATGCAGATTCATGGACTAAAATATCAAGGAAGATACAGTAACAGTCATCTGTGAAAATTTCAGTCCCCATACGGTGCCCACATTTTGAGAAAACAGTAAAAAAAAAAAAAAACACCCACGGTATTTTAAAATCTTTTTGCAGGATTTTTGATCTTCCGAAAATCAAAATTATTTTTGGTCAATTGGTTTTACTCTTTTGTGGATGAATGCAGCATTTCAGGCAGAATAATTTTAACTGTATGTTTCTACCATCAACATCTTTATACCTTGTAAGTAATAGGTAAATCGGTGGTGATTTCTGTTTAGGTATGATTCCAAAGTATGATACAGTCGTAGTACCTCTAACTCTGATGGTTTGGTTTTTATGAATTCAAGTTCACTGTATTGGTTTCCTATGACACATAATACTGTATTGAGACAGTAATTCTCTTTGACCTTTGATCCTTACAGTCCCCAACGATGTGGGAGAAGGTGTACAAGTAGGCAACAGTAAGTTGGGTCAAGTTTGGTTTTTATAACAACTCAATAAAAATTGACTATTAGGGACACCACCAACATACGGCTGGGTCACTCAGTTGTTAAAGGTATAATACATTATTAATGATAAAGGTCACAGAACATGAACATTCAAACTCTGTCAGATCTGAAAATTTGGGCTCAATCGGACATCCGAGTCACGAGAAAATAGCAAAAACCTGACTCCATTTTTCTTATAAAACATAAAGAATGGTTTTGATCTTACCCTGAGATCAAAACTGTTATTCGGACTTTGTTTTACTCATTTCTGGATAAATGCACCATTTCAGGCGGAAATAATTTAACGGTATGTTTCTACCACCACCATCTTCCTACCATGAAAGTCATACGTAAATCTGTGAACATTTCTGTTTGGGTATGTTAACAATCCTGTACTGTACCTTTAAGAGTGCTGGTACAGTGTTCCGGACGTCGGAAATTTAGTTTCCCTCGGGGTTATTTGATGATTTACTCAATAACAAATTCACTGTAATGTTTTATAATTATGATACATAATGCTAATGGTTTGTGTTTTCTTCCATCGTTGTGCCTTTCAGACCCTTTCGCTGTAGTAGAAGACGGGGTACCAGTCGATAACGGTAAGTTGTGTCAAGCTTAAAATGAAAAAACTACAGTATGCCATAGTATTGATAACACGCTCAAACAGTTTCATGACGTTAGCAGCCACAAAATCTCAGAAGATTTCATAAAGCCCTTTCTCTTCTCCGATGCTGTATCCCTTTCATTCCTTTAGATAATTCGAAATCTATAAAGATCAAAAATAAAAGAGAAAAAACATAGGAAATACTGTGGCCGTTTTCCCGGGCACCGTATTTGACTGAAATTTTCACAGATCACTGTTGCTGTATATTCCTTGATATTTTTGCCCATGAATCTGTATTTCTTTGACCAAAACCAAAGTATGATACTACCTTTAAGCTCTGACAAATCTTTAAGGACAGGGCAAAATTAGTGAAGGCCATATTAGATAGGCTGACAATAATGAATCAAGACTCGGGTATCAAACCAGACCAGGAAGGTTCTTGTCCTTCACTGGAAAACGGCTCTAATCCGGGCGAAAATTTCTTGGAGCTGCTAAAGCAAACCACTGTTGAAAAAATTTCATTTGATATTCATGGTCGGTGAACAACAGCCAAAGAACAATCACAAACGATGCACAACACATGGAAATTTGATTGTTAATCCTGTTTTTATCAAGAGGGCCCGATGCGTTTCGATCCTAGGCTTTCTCAAAGGATTTACCTTTTAAGAAAGATCCTGCTAGGATCGAAACGCGTCAGGCCCTCCTAACTCCAAGCATTTTGATATATTTCAGGTAATTTTGGCTGATAAGCAGTTTGCAGCAGTTTATTACTTGTACTGTTTTTATTAAGACAGAAATGTCATGCTTAGCAAGTTTTTGTGCTAAGCAGCGCCGTGAAATTGGCCCCAGGTCTCCAGACTTCCCCACCCTCAACCCATGCTCCTCAATCCTCCTCCTTGAAACATTGATGACTCTACAGCGGCAGGGGTGGAGGTATTCATTGTGCTTGCAACAGTGACAGTGTCACCGATGATGAAAATTACTGACACTTTTCATGTGGTTCCTTCATTTGTTTTTAAACAGGAGAACGGATGGAAATAGAGCCCCTGAATCCACAGTAGAGTAGAGTATTTGGTCTCTCCATCTAGCCAAGCCTTCCCCCTTCCCGTTATTGTGCCTTTTGCTGCATGGAGAAGTGCATGTAAGCCATTTTGGACAACTCAACTAACCAGAAATATGTACATTCATTTCTATTATGCAAATTGATATATGCATCTTAAAGGTTTACTGTAATCAAAACTCATATGAAGTTAAATAATGTACTGTTATAAAACCTCAACCTGTCTATCAATGTTTGTGCTAAAAAATATTGTATATACATGTATATATAAAAAGGAGGTATTTTAGACCCATAAATTAGCAGTTAGCACCCCACTTTTCGCAACGAAAATCCTTGCTTACATGTACGTCACATGCAGAACGCCTTGCAGTACGCTGTGGTGCGAGCCTATACTAATTCTGCAGGTGATGTCACACACTGTTGTTGCGTGGATCGGTTCCAATGGGACTTTTTTAGGGGTGGGGCGTACATGTACTAATTTGTACCTTTTTTGGTCAAAATTAAGCACTCGCATAGAAATATAATAGTAGTCATGAATAATGTATTAAGCAATAGTTTTAGGGCACTTTCACCCCGTTCCCAAATTTGATTACAGTAAACCTTTAACATAGAGACTTGCATGTAGTGCACATGATGATGATATGTTCGTCTTATGACTGATTTGCCAAAACTGTTCCTTATGGACACACCCAAGCCACTCAACTGTGTCTCTAATCATCAATGACATCAGGTCAACCCTTCCACCAGAAGGGCTGATGCTTGAAGCCTGAAGGGCAGGCGTACAAGAAATGATGCGCCTGTTGCACCACTGCCCTTGGTTCTAATGATAGCAATCCTTGGTCTTTCATAATGGTCATTGTACTTATTTCTGTCGTGCCCATGTTCCGTCTTTTTGGTGAACTTGGCGCGCTTAAGTGGGATTGTGATTAGACTGGATCCCCAAAACACATTGATTATTTTAGCTCTTGAATAGCTTCTACTCCTCACAAATGATACTTTTGACTTTCAACAAATGTTCCTGGGTCCTTATAAATTTGTGTAACATTTCATTGTAAAAAATGCAGAGGGCTGCAACATGGCGGCATACAATATAAAATAAAATAAAAAGATAACAAAACAAAATATTGAATATATCAGTAGATATTAGTTCTCAAATTATGGTAGTATATTTTTGTTTCAAATTTTGTATAGAAGGATGTGTTAGGTAAGATGAATCAGCAATGTTAATTCAAGCTTACAAACTGCCTGTAAAAATTATTTTAAAAGTACTTGAAAAGTTCGAAGAAGTTTATGTAATATTTGTACCGTCATACTTGTATTTTGTACTGCTAGCTGAGCTGGTATATTGCTTTAAAGTTTAATTCTTTCGTTCCTGTTGCAGAAATATTCTTAATCGTTATTACCGATGTGTTTCATGGTTTTTGAATATGCTTTCTTTTATAATGTTAAGGACATTGAGAAATTGATTGCTAGCAATGCTGCCAGCTAATCTTAAATGATCCTTGGGGTATATGGCGGTGTGTGAGTGGTTTCATGGCCTCATGGCCTCTGACTGCCAAATGAACAAAGATAATTGACTATTAGGGTCACCGCCAACATAGGGCTAGATACCTCAGTTATGTCAGTACGTAGGTAGAGTACCGGTACGGTTTTCCGGTGGATGCTGGTTCGGATCCCACTCCAGCCAATTTTCCATTGTTCACTTTTCAATGGCTTCTTATTATCATTCCTTAATGTTTCTCATAAAAACCAAAGATGCTTGGCGTTATGAGGGCCTAACACGTTTTGATCCTAGAAGGATCTTTAACCAATTAAATCTGAAAAAAAACTGCTGTAAAAGTAACAGTATGTATACTTCATCTATAATTATACATATACATGAACAAAACAACCCTTGCCAACTACTTCACTTTCTCTGTTTTACTCAACCAGGGTTTAACCTATAGATACAATTTTTAGTGCTTGAGTCTTAATTTTAGGTAGTATCATACTTTGGTAGTATACCAGAACAGAAATCTTCACAGATTTACCTCTTACATGGTATAAAGATGGTGGTAGTAGAAACATACCGTTAACAGTTTTCTGCCTGAAATGCTATATTTATCCAGAAAAGAGAAAAACCAATGACCAAAAATTAAAATTTGGGAAGATCATAAATCCTGTGAAAATTGTTACCCTTGAATCTGCATTTCTTGGACAAAAAAAAATAAGTCAGACGGATGGTACTTTTTAAAACCTGAATGTAATTAAATTAATTGTTTTGGACAAGAATGTGTTCAATTTATTTAAATTTTTATAGAATTCAATAAGCAACTTTTAAACGATTTTGTTGAACCAGAAATAGTAATGCTCTTATATATATTTTGCAGCATTTTGTATTTTTTGTGTGTGCGTGAAATAAATATTGTTGTTTAAATTATAATATTGTTAACTTTAATGTAAAGTGCACTTAGGTTACTTTTAGTAATGAAATGTGCTATATGAAAGAGACCAAATTTTTATTCAAATTTTTGTATTTTGAATAAAAAATTGACTGAAAAAAATATGATGTGTGTGAACTTTGGAAATCCTAATTGAAAATAATGGTCTTGTTGTCTTCATTTGAAACTTGAAATCAGGAATTTACCCAACATGTTGAGCATGCACCCCGACTCCCCCACAACCTGACAACTTAAAGGTAGAAAAGACTTAGAAAAGAAGGTAGAAAGACTTAAGAAATACTGTGGCTGTTTTCTCAAAAAAGTGTCCACCTTATGGGACTGAAATTTTCACAGATGACAGTTACTGCATCTTCCTTGATTTTATATATTTTTGCCCAATGCCCATAAATCTGTATTTCTTTGATAAAAACCAAAGTTAAGTATATCGATGGATGACCAGAGTGAACTTTTTCTAATCGATTAATC
The DNA here is from genome assembly GCA_963971285.1 of Astropecten irregularis. Taxonomy (NCBI): domain Eukaryota; kingdom Metazoa; phylum Echinodermata; class Asteroidea; order Paxillosida; family Astropectinidae; genus Astropecten; species Astropecten irregularis. Next base: position 9,944,043 of record OZ020264.1, on the reverse strand, counting down.
GCACAGGAACTAATTGCGATTAATCGATTAATCGCGATTACCCGGAAGTGGCTGCTGCAACACGTACCTTGTTTGCATTGCAAAACATGCACAACAAGCTACATTTGTTCCGAGTTGGCGCGGGGTATACAAATTATTTGTGCATGATGAATCGCTTGAACAATTTCTAAATCATTATTTTGTTTGAGCTTTATGCTTTTAAAGCAGGATGACAAGAGCCAGAAGAGGACATCAAGTTCAACTTGACAAGGTGTGCCTACCTTGTTTGACTTTCCTTGCGATAGTAACACTGTTTGTTGGGGAATGTTTCAGTTCTGTCGACTCTGTCCAGTTAGAAGTGCACGATCATGTTGATGAAGGGATTCATCAGGGGGGCAATGCACGTTTTTGGCCCATGTCAGACCCAAATCAGTTCGGCATTGCCTCCAATTTTCACAGGAATGAGCAGGAAGGATTGAGCGAAATTTCCACTAGTCCGCCGCCGTCTGCAACTTCAAGATTCACAACCAAAGATGGTCGTTCTGTGGCTGTTTTTGATGATGTTTTGGAGTATAAAATGCTGATAGTCTTGCAGAATTACATCAATTTAGCAGGGTTTTGGAGGTAGGCCTAGGTCTGATCCCCCCTACGTAAAGTTTGAGGATAACAGGTCAACTCGCTTCTTACTTACCGACTCGCCCCTTTACAAACTCGCCCTTTTGCCACTCGCCTCCTGACCAACTTGCCGCTTACCAACTCGCCTCCTGACCAACTCGACCCCCGGCCGACTCGCCTCCCTGCAAGGGGGGTGAGTCGGTAAGGGGGTGAGTTGGCAAAGGTGCGAGTTGGCCAGGGGGCGAGTCGGTAAGGGGGACGATTTTGGATACCCCCCTCCCAACCAGGGACTTTTTAATAAAAGCCGAGTAATAGGGCTCTGCGCTGCGCTTGTGATGTCACATTCAGAAATTCGGACAAACAAGTCGCACGTTGCCCCATTAACTTACTCGTAAACGTTGTGATATTTGTTCGAACATCGGGGTAACTATACCTGTCGATAATAAAGGGCGTATTCTATAAATAGCTTGAGTGCGGAGCCCTAGTATTAGAGGTCTATTTGATCCTCGTACATTTCTGCAATGCTTGTGCAGCTTTGTTTTTGTTATTTTGAGTGGACTTTTTTGAGGATAGGTTTTTGAGGAAAAGTCCACCTGTTTTGGTCACCCAGATCAGATCGCTGAAAGAAAGCTCTGTAACTGTAATTAAACAATGCAATTTGTAAAGATACAGTTCTGGGGTGGCGGCTCTATTTATCCATAGGCCTATAACTTGATAAAACTTTAAAGGTTCGGTAAACTAGAACAGTTGTTATGATTGTGATGGTATGTTCTTGTGATCTATGGACCTATTTTAAGAACATTAATTTGGAGCTGTCGATCTGAAATTCCATTTCCAGGTTTCACAGCTACGATGGTCCAGTGCTGGAAGGAATTGAGAAGGAGTCGAGGTCAAGCAACGTACCCTGGACAGCGAGTTTTGACAGTGGGATACTCGCCGAGTCTGAGCTTGGTCGACAGATACTGGGCCTGGTGGACAGTTTATCTCCTCCGGGCAGGTCGGAGAGCTGTGATGAAGAGGAGACAAAGTTTGAACCGTACAGAGTGGTGTGCAACATACTGAGAAGGTTATAGTCACCATTAAACAGTCATTGAAAATGAACAAAGAAAAATGGACCGGGATACGAACCAGCGACCTCTGGAATTCAAACACCTGTGATCTTACCAATATACATGTAGCTACCCAACCCTATGTGTGTAGTGTCCTTAATAGTAAGTTATCTTTGTTCGTTAGGCAGTCAGAAGCCATGAAACCATGCACGTATCGCTATGTCCCAAGGATCATTTTATCGATGCACGCAGCATTAACAATGCTGCAACCTGAGAAACAGTACATGTTTAGTTCTGGGTCACAAAGAGGTTGCGCCTTTTTAATCGATATACCGGTTATCATCAAATAACCTCAATGGAAATTTTATACTGAATTTTAAGTCATTGAAAAGTGGATAAAGAAAAATTGACTTGAGCGGGATTAGAACCAGGGACCTCCCGAACACCCCGCCAGTGCTCATTACCAACCGAGCTACACAGCCCTAAAGATAATTGACTAAGGACACAACCAACACAGGGCTGTATATTGTAAGTTGGTATAAGAGCGCCGGTATGGTGTTCGGGAAGTCACTGGTTCGAATCCCGCTTCGATCAATTTTCCTTTATTCACTTTTAATTTTCGCTACCTAGGGGGGACGTAACTCATCTCCGCCGTGATGCCCAGCGCGGCGAGAAGGAATTCACGGCAATGCTGTACTTGAATCAGCTGTGGCGCAAGAATGACTATGGTGAACTCCTGTTCTACGACGAAGGAGACGTGTTCGCCACCGTGGGCCCGAAGTTCAACAGGATCATCGTATGGGACAGTTCAATAGGTGTGTAGGATAATAAAAATTATTTTTATTAGCGCATATATCACAATCAATGTTGTCTGCATGTTATCCCTTGGTCATCGGGCTACATTTACATTTCTGAAACCATCTCAACTCCCTGGGGAGTATACAGCCCCAGCTGTTTTCAGGCGCACGAAGGCTAATCAAGCACAAAGCCATCTCAACCCTCACAGGTAACCATTTACTCCTGGATGAAGAGGAGCAATACGTGACAAAGCATTTTGCCCAAGGATGCAAGCACCACTAGTCCATGGCTGGATTCGAACCCACAATCAATAGATTGACAACATGACCTTGATGAGTATGACTCAACCACTAGAGCCATAGTACCCTGGATCAGGATTTTGGACCCATAATGGCTTTTTCAGCAGCATTATGCGCTTATGACCCTCATTCTCAGGCTCCGTAATCATAATGGATTGCCGGTATTGCTGGCAGCCGAGGGCACCGATGAATACCGGCAACCAGATGACGTTGTTGCCAGCACTTTGTAACTGAAAGAAAAGGCGCGTAATAAATGTAATAATAATAATTATTAAAATTATTCTCCATTTGCAAGGCTAGCTACAGTACCGGCGCGGTATATCCCTGAATCACTTTTTAAAAAAATCCCAAATCCTTGGTTTTAATATACACCAACTGCGCACATGCACAGTATAATGCAAAATAGGCTTGCCTTTCATCGACGTAGATGAGCACTGCACACTCAGTGCAGGTTGAGTGCACATGAAAACAACATCATGCGCTAGCTCAGGTGGGATTCGAACCCACGACCACCTGCTTACTAGTGCAGATGCCATACCGCTAGGCCACTGAGCTAGCTGGGGTCAGCGGATTTAATCAAATCCAATAATCTGCATCATCAAAATTTGCTTCGTAATCCACTTTTTTTTCGCAGGGAGCCTATGAGCCGAGCTTGACTCTGTATCCCTTGCGTTTACAGATTACCTTAGCAGACCCCCGGGCATGGCATATAAACAGTCCCAGTTTTTTCTGACGGTCCACTACACGCGCAACCACACCAAGGTCCAGCAGTGCGAACGCGCTAAACAGCAGAGAGACGTGGAACAGAGAGATGCAGAAGCCCAGCTGTTCAGCAGTATGAACAAGCCTGTCAGCGATGATATAGATGTACAAGAATTTGTCACACAGGTATAACATAACAGTGCAAATTATATGAATGCATTAGCAAGGTTTTCGGTAGTGATGTTGCAGGCGCGGTTCTAGAGTCAAAATTTTGGGGGAGCTAGAAGAGCCATTATTTTTTGGGGGGGCTAGAAGACCCAATATTTTGGGTTCTTCTAACACTCGCTTCTGCTATGTCTTATTAGGGGTCGAAAACATGCACATTATAGCCCACACAACGCGTTTTTTATGTAATTGGCGCTTAATAACTGAAAAAATCCAGTATTTTCAAGATTTTTTTTTTTTCACTTGCATTTTTTTGGGGGGGCTAGACAAAATGTTGGGGGGGCTACAGCCCCCCCTAGCCCCCCCCGTAGAACCGCGCCTGTGATGTTGAGTGCAATCTTTCAACCTGCGCAATCTTTAACCCATTGTCCAAAGTCAACTGTTTTAAAGAAAACCTGTGAGGCTGTGTCCAACGTTTTTAACCTAGGCCTAACTGTAGTGAAGGTAGCTACGTGCCATGGTTAACAAAAATCCCAAATGAATGTTAAATTCAAAATTGCGCACGGCCCAGTTTAAAACTTGCGCAGGCGTCAACATTGAACTCAACAGTGCACACATATATGTCAAGCTTGACGCATCAGTGAGACACACATTTGAACGATTTTTTCAAGTTCCCTTGTTTTGTCTCAATTTTGCAGAAATATACGACCAAGAAGAAGAAGAAGATCTTTGTGCTTGATAATCTGTTTGACCGGGAGGATCTGGACAAGTTGAGAATGTTTACCATCAATCACGGTGAGCTAAATTAGAGGATCAAGATAGTTCTGTGCTTTTTATTCGGATATAGATTAACCCACACGGATTGAACATTTCTGTTTACTAATTTTCAAAAAAGATTAACCGAAACCAACACCAAAATAATATGGACTCACCGTAGCTCACATTTGATTCATGCTAAAAAAACATAACAGTCGTTTATTTTGTCCATTCCGCCAAGTAGAAACACATTGTTCATATATTTGATCTAAAAAAAAACATCGTAAAAAGCCTTCCGATCGCGATCGAGATCCCTTGCCTTGTTTCGTATATGCCAGAGTACTATCGTGTGATTGTTACAGTTAACAGCAGTAAAATGAAAGACATGTTATTTTTCTGTGAACTTTCAGGTAATTACTTCTTTGATGATAGCATCGATGGTGACAGTGATAATGTACAGTGGATTGCAGCGTTTGCTATTGATGCCTTTGTCCAGAGCAGACTATGGAACATCACCCGACAGGTCGCCAAATACGTATCCGGTGAGAAAGTAGGCAGTCCTTATTAAAAGGTAGTATCATACTTTGGTAAGAAACCAAAACAGAAATGTTCACAGACTTACGTATAACTTACAGGGTATGAAGATGGTGGTGGTAGAAACATACCGTTGAAATGTTTCCACCTGAAATGGTGTATTTTTCTAGAAATTAGTAAAACAACGACCGAAAATCTTTTTGATCTTTTAAAAGATCAAAAATAAAAGAGAAAATACTTCAGAAATACTGTGGCCGTTTTTTAACTGTTTTCTCAAAAAGTGGGCACCGTATGGGACTGAAATTTTCACAGATGACTGTTACTGTATCTGTCTTGATATTTTTGCCCATGAATCTGTATTTCTTTGATAGAAACCAAAGTATGATACTACCTTTAACCAATGTGTGCCTGCATTGTTGATGCCGAGCACCCTGCACACAAAGCCCGTCCAGGATGACCTCTATGTGACCGGTGGCTGATAATTAGGTCGGAAGAAGCAGAGTAAAAACAAATTCCTGGTCTGATGAAGGAGTAAATATTCATGACAATGTATTGTTCCCTTGCAGGCACTGACCAGTGGTTCCCATATGACATCGCCTGCAATGTCATCCGTTCTTTTGACCACACGCGCATCCATGAGGACTGCGAGAAGCAGGAGGACGAATGGACGTTCCTGCTGTACCTGACGCCGGACTGGAAGGCCGACTTGTACGGCGAGACCGTCTTCAGGGAGGAAGAAGGCGATAACTCTGAATACGTAGCCAGTAAGTCATTGTCGTATTTCCTTTTCACATGACGCTATAAAAAATCTCAACTATTGAGAAATTTTCTCATGGTTGCGAAATCTTACAAAAGTGTAATCGTGTGAAAGGACACCAATGCTTGAGAGTGACATTTTTTGCCAACTGGTCATTTTGTGGTTCGTATACTTGTAACAGTTTTCAGTATCACCGCCCACTTTGTCAATTTGTTTCTGTTTTTCTACAGGCGTCCTACCACGGTACGGTCGCGTTGTCATCTTTCAAGGCATAATCCCACACTCAGCTAGACCACCAAGCACTCTCTTCACAGGTGCAAGGTAAGAGACTTACAATTTCAGGGGCATAGTTGGCATACGTGCAATGTGGCCCATAGGTTCGATCCCTGCTTGGGTCATATGTAAGTAGAATTGTGCATTCAAGTGCTTCCCTCCTATCGTACAAGGGTTTTTCTTTGGATTATCTGGTTTTCCTCCCTCCACAAAATGTTTGATCTCAGGCTGTGCTCCGTGATAAAATATTGGTTGGCATGGCTGGCAGCCAAGTGTGCTAATGAATGTTGGCAAGTACATGTATGTGGATCGGTTTGCGGAAACACCATGTAAGAATCGTTTGTACCTTCGCACTTCTATTTCGTTCGCACTTCTCGCAATTAAGGTCTCAACGTTTCCACTAGTATGCTCTAGTCCTCATCAGGAGACCAACGAATGTTGGCAACTCGATCAATTTGTCGCCGCATCCTTCGCAATAGCGCTCCGCACTAATGACGTCACACGAGTGATTTGGCCAGCACGCATGTACAAAATCCCCGGATGTCAGACAAACTTTTCATGCATGTGACGTCAATTTCGATTCCCTTTGCACTTTCGCATGAAGTATGAACTGGGCTTAAAGTCTGTTTAGTCTGTATCTTTGGTGGTATTTTTGCCCATGATTCTGCATTTCTTTGACAAAAACCAAAGTATGAAAATACCTTTAATCTAAAACCCTGGTACAGTAATTGTTGGTTTTTGTCGTTGTAGGCTGAGTTTTGCTGTCAAGCTGTCTGTCAATCCATGGACTGCTAGAGTGAAGATGTTGAAGCAAGAATTTGCCCATGAGGAAGGAATGCACCATAATGCCCTGTCCATACTGAAACTTTACAATGTACGTGTCCATGTTGCCTTCAGGTTTTATCCTTTTTGGAATACTGTTATTAATAATAATAATAATAATAATCATGAATGTAAACACAAGGACCAAATTACAAGTTGTTCAAATGCAACATGCGAGATGTGAGATGGGAGATGCGAGATGTGAGATGCGAGATGCGAGATGCGAGATGTGAGATGCGAGATGTGAGATGCGAGATGTGAGATGCGAGATGCAAGATGCAAGATTTAAGATGCGAGATGTGAGATGGGAGATGCGAGATGCGAGATGCGAGATGTGAGATGTGAGATGTGAGATGTGAGATGCGAGATGCGAGATGTGAGATGTGAGATGTGAGATGCGAGATGCGAGATGCGAGATGCGAGATGTGAGATGTGAGATGCGAGATGCGAGATGCGAGATGTGAGATGTGAGATGCGAGATGCGAGATGCGAGATGCGAGATGTGAGATGTGAGATGCGAGATGCGAGATGCGAGATGTGAGATGCGAGATGTGAGATGTGAGATGTGAGATGTGAGATGCGAGATGCGAGATGTGAGATGTGAGATGCGAGATGCCAGATGCCAGATGCAAGATGCAAGATGCAAGATGGGAGATTCGTAACACGAGATGCGAGATGCGAGATTGGTAACGCAAGATGCGAGATGGCGAGTTTGGAACACCATAGGTATCAGGGGTCTTGACATGAATTGACAACAAGATTTTTTTGTTGATTTGGTAACAGGATGAGAACTTTGATGCCTTGTACAAGGAGGACCTCCTCAACACAGCCCAGGAAATGATGGAGATAGAGCAACAGCAGAGGCAGAGATACCTGAAGGATCTCCAGGAGACATTCCTCATCAGGGAGTTCCAGGAAGATGGTGAAGATGGTGATGAAGATGGTGAAGATGGTGAAGAGGATGGTGAAGATGGTGAAGATGGTGAAGATGGTGATAAGCATGGTGACAAGCATGGTGAAGATGGTAAAGATGGTGGTGGAGACGGAGGCCAGACTGGTGCAACGAATGCAAAGTACCCAGGCACTGGCAGGGTTGATGATGGTGCTCGCAGCAGTAGTGATGATAAAGGTCACCGTGGTGATGACGACGATGATAATGCGGAGGACGTCGATGAAGATTTTGAATTTGAGGAAAGTTTTCACCCTGCTGACGAAACTGGTAAGTGTCAATCCCATATGAATGAAGAACCACAAAAGTTGGAAGAATATGTTAAATTGTTTATTGAAGACATTAAACCTATAAAATATTTATAAAAGTTTACATTTTGTAACCCCAAACCAGTAATTATGAATATTAAAGATGATGATTGATCAAGGAATAGGTCAAATTCGCCTAACAGGTAACTTATGTTAAAGGTAGTATTATACTTCGGTTTTTGTCAAAGAAGTACAGATTCATGGCCAAAAATATCAAGGAAGATACAGTCACAGTCATCTGTGAAAATTTCAGTCCCATACGGTGCCCACTTTTTGAGTGAAAAACGGCCACAGTATTTCTTAAGTCTCTTCTCTTTTATTTTTGATCTTTTATAAGATCAAAAAGATTTTCGGTCGTTGTTTGACTAATTTCTGGATGAATACACCATTTCAGGGGAAACATTTTAACGGTATGTTTCTACCACCACCATCTTCATACCCTGAAGTTATATGTAAATCTGTGAACATTTCTTAATACCAAAGTATGATACTACCTTTAAGTACTGTGGAATTGCCCATATACATTTGTATTCAGTTTTTCCATTGAACATTTGTCTGGTTTCAGAGTTCCCAGAGGTCAGTCGTCGGAAGGACTACATTTACAACCTCATCAAGACATTGAAACCAGACGCCGAGGCCCTGACCGCTCACTACAAGCAGTTTCTGAGCGACAGAGCCGTCATGACGGAGAGATACCAGAAGGAACTTGCTAAGCTCTTATGATAACCACACAACAACCTGGTAGGAGTATATTCCACTCTGTACAGACCATTTCCTTTTCAATGTAACTTCATACTTTGGTTTTTTTGTCGAAGAAACACAGATTCATGGGCAAAAATATCAAGGAAGATACAGTATAGCAGTCATCTGTGAAATTCCCAGTTCCATACGGTGCCCACTTTTTGAGAAAAAAACAAGTGAAAACGGCCACGGTGTTTTCAAATCTATTCAAAGTAGTACAACTACAGAGATTTTATTTTTGTATCTCAAAATGTTTTGTACATAATTATCAGTTTCATGCAGATAGTACTTTTGGACAATTTTCAAAAATATACACAGATTTGATGTGAATTTATAGTTTTTTACATGTACATGAAAATATATCAATTGCATTGGCTAAAGTCACGATAGTGTAGTTTAGTCCACCTATTTAAGGAAATAAAAATCACTTTTGTATTAAAATTAACTCAAAATACGTTCAGGGGCGGATCTAGCTTTTTGCTAAAGGGGGGGGGGGGTGGGGTTACCCAAAGTGAAATTTTGTAGCCAGGCACTGCGAGGGAGCGGAGCGCCGAAGCACAACAGTGCAGGCGCAAAACAACGTGCGCATGCTCACAATTGCGTGTGCGTGCACTGTTGACTTAAAGACCGGTTCTCAAAATTCTTTCATTAGACACGACAGAAAATCAACGTTCGAAGCTGTGCCGCTCTTCTGCCGTTAAAAAATGGCAAGACCTGTCACACTTTCGACAGAAAGCTGGCAGTTTCTACAACGTAAAATTCAAATCTCGGGCCAGTATTTGAATGTGACACGGCAGAAGTTTGAAGTTTGAAGCGGGCCTTAAAAAAGGATTTTTAGGGGCCTAAACTACACTTTTGCCTTGCTACTTATTCAAAGGTGGTTTTTTATTTATTTCCTGTTTATATTTAGTACTCTAGATATGTGTAATGGTTGTCTGGATGATTCTAATATAAATATATTTTAATCCTGGTGAAAAAAGGTATATTTTTGTTTAAAAAGAAAATCTGCCGAGCAGCTTGTTGATACTAAAGGACTAGATTTTGTAATGAAATAACGTATCAGTGCCATGGATATTAACGTTTTAATTGCTTTGTGTCAAATGATTCAGTGGAATCAGCAAATAAAAATAATTTCCAAATCAGAATTTTAGCATTATGTACATTTGATGGACGGAATTTGATGTTACGAAAATAATTATTGATTCTTTAAATTTTTTTTTATTTGCACTAAATGTGATAAAGTATATATATTTTTTTACATGCATTTAGTTCTCTACAAAAACCCTAACCTATCTGCACGCCACAGTTGGTGCTTAAAGTTGGTCAGAAATTGTTAATGTTTAAAGGTATAATACAAAATGGCCGGAAAGGTCACAGAACAGCATTCACACTTACATGACTAATAATTTGAGCTCAATCGGACATCTGAGTCACAAGAAAATAGCCAGAAACTCAACTCATTCTTTCTTTTAAGACATAAATAATGGTTTTGATCTTTCCCCAAGATCAAAACTGTTTTCAGTCTTTGTTCCACTAATTTCTGGATAAATACAGCATTTCAGGTGGAAATATTTTAACGGTATGTTTCTACCAGCACCATCTTCATACCCTGAAAGTTATATGTAAATCTGTGAATATTTCTGAACATTTGGGTGGGCTACCAATCCTGTTTTATGATATCCAAATGTCTACATTTGAAAGGACCTTTCAACAAACTTGCTTTTTCTGTAAAAACTAAGGAAGACACAAGTTGAGAATTCTTAAAAATGGCTTATGATAAAACGCAGCCAGATTGAGGTTCAAGATCACTGTCAATGTCGGAGGTCAAACGCGGAATGCCGTCCAGTTCCTCCAACTCGGGCAGAATCTGAAAAATTCTGCAGAAAGGAAGATAAAATGTGAAAGAATTAATCCAAGTGAAATTGTTTTCAGTTTTTTGTTTTTCAATGCTGCCCAGAAGTAGAACAGTGAGCTATTTTAACGGCTTTTTGAACTGCAATTTGCCTTCCGTGAGTTAAAATTTAACAATATCTGGTACACTGAATTTTTTTCACGGTACGTAAACATCAAAACCTGAATTCTCCAGACTAAAGACACTTGCTATATCACATGATTCGGGCCAAGCGTTTACTTTAGTAAAGCAGCGGATCTAGCTTTTTGCTTAGGGGGGGGTTTACCCACAGTGAAATTTTGTAGCCAGGCACTGTGAAGGAGCGGAGCGACCAAACCCGAGGGCGCCCGAGGGGGGGGGGGGGGGGTGTGGAAGGAGGTGTCCCCCCCTTCTTTGGTAGGGAGCTTTTTTCAATTTGTTTTTATTAATTTTTTATTTTTGAGCGCATCATTTTTGTTCAGTCTCATTTATGCATCTTAAAAATGACAACTGGTCTGGTACCCTATATTATATACCTCTGTCTGTAGTGGTCCTGGAAGCATACAGGGTTGCGTCTGAGATCCAGGGTGACCAGACTGCATTTTCGTAAGTTCTGCAGGCCGTCCATTGAGCTGATGGAGTTATCACTCAGGAGAAGCGTGTTCAGGTTCGGACACTTGGGTAGCTTCTGTTGAAAAAATAAAACCCAACAAATTCCAAAAATTATCATCAATTAACCGCAGGGGAAACTGACTGGACATGTATGCAGTATGTCAATACCATAGAGATATATTAAAATTACTAGAGTGCTAGCTCCGCGTTCTCCCTGCGTAGACGCTTTGAAGCCAAATTTTCGTGCTTAAGCAGCTCTATGAAATTGGCCCCTCGGATAATAGATGTAAGCGCCATGATCTATATTGAATGGCACTATACATGCTATATAAAATCCTACTATTCTTTTTTAAATAGCACTGCGCACTTGCGCTAAAAATAGCACCGAACCTCAGACAAACATTGCAACCGGCCATGCAAACGTGTGGTGAGTGAAGGTATGTGTGCGCGCGCATGCATGGTGTGACGTCATTAGTGTGAAACGGTATTTAAGCCATTGAAGGGTTAACAAAGAAAATTAGCCTAGTTATATAGTGCTTTTAATTAGGAGAAGCCAGAAAGATGTAAGCAAGACTCAGAAGTTTGCTTACCGTAAATGAGGTGAAGAAATTGCTGTTGAGATTGAGAACCGTGCATCTGTAGACAAATAAAAATATCAGTGTAATTAAGTGTACATTATATGCAAATGCAGTACAGCATTAATCAGGCAAAATATAGAATGTTTCTTTAAAACCCCGGCCTTCTGCCGGGCTATAGCCGTTCACCTCATGGCGTGAGAATATTCATGATTGCTTTGTTATTTCCATTGAAAAACGTGTACATTGAACAGGGTCACTGTCTGGAACAATAGGTTCAATGAATTTTCATTGTTCCAAAAAACTCGATCCAAAAAGCTGTTTCGTTTTTTTGTCAAATACATGATTAGGAAAAGACGCTAAATACATCCATTTTAAGGCATAATACAGGATTGGTTAAGGTGACAGAACAGCTGCAGACTGTTCATAATTTGATTTGTCGTGGAATTAAAACAAACCTGTGAAATTTTCAGCTCATTTCATCATCAGAAATGGTAGAAAACAGTGAAAAACGCTCACAGTATTTTTTTAATCTATTCACACAAGATTTGATCTCACCCCGAGATCAAAACTGTTTTCAGTCATCGTTTTAATAATTTCTGGATAAATACACCATTTCAGTTGGAAATATTTTAACGGTATGTTTCTACCAGCAACATCTTCATACCCTGAAAGTTATACGTAAATCAGTGAACATTTCTGTTTGGGTATGTTAACAGTTTAATACCAATCCTGTACTGTACCTTTAAGGGCCAAATCAAATGTCAAAAACGTTAAAAATACATTGTGAATAATGCAATGACATAGGAGATGGAGATCTTCGCTTGAGGTGAATGGTGACGCCTCAAAAATAGTAGAAAAAAAGCCAGAGATTTTTACAGTGGATTTGACGAGTTCTCAGTTGCAATGACAGGACTTACGAAGGGAAGGTAATCTTGCTGAGATCCTCCAGGGTGTTATGCATGAGCTGTATCCTCTCGGCACGAATCAGCCGCTTCAAGATGCGCAGGAAGTTCTCCGTCTGGTACCGGTCGCCCAATTCTTGGTGAGACAGGTTGACGGTCTGAAACAAGATCATTATTCTGTAAAATATGGTTGAATATACAGGGTGTCCCAGAAAAAAACTGGGTGCTGGGTGTATGTCCCAAGATTAGGGGACGTACACCCTGCAATATAGAGTGGGGCGGATGTAAATTCTTTTGTTGCCGGACAAAATACGAGCGGGGACACACCAGTAATGGCGGGTGTTTCCTACCTCCATGGACGCGCTGTCGGATTGGTGTATACGCATTGATTATATCATTCTTTTGTGACACGAGAATATTCGTTTTTGCTGGCAGCACCAAAGCTTGCATGAAGTAACGAATCAGGCTTTGGCCTAGGCTGGTGTCTGACCCAAATATGCCCAGGGAATTTCCTGGGTGGGATGGAATCACTCTGCCTCGACTCACCTCACTGTTTTCCCAATTCTCAATCCGTCTCTCATAATCCCTCTTCTCTTTGCCTTTCTTGCCGTGATGCAAACGTTTGCCCTGCTCATCCTTGACGCTGTAGAAGATCTTGTCCTTGATCTCGGGGCCGGCTCGGACCCGAGGGTTGTTCAAGTCACTGCCTTGAATCTCGTTGCTCTGAAGCTCGTGCCAGACAGTGTAGCGATAACGACTGCTTGGTAACTGTGAAGAATAAAGAGCTGTTTTCATGAGAGCTCTACATGTGCGAAGTTAGACCAAAGGTTGACTAGGATAAAACTACACTACTCTTCGGCCCACTATAAAGATCAGAAAGTTGCACTTGTTTGAGCATGTGATGAGAGTCTAATGTTAGGAGTTCACTGGGCTGGCGTCTGTTGGTGCCAATTCGCGCCAATGCAATTTTCTGTGGTGCCTAGTGTCGCCAATAAGGTGCCTAGTGGCGTGCAGTGGCTCAAACTGCCTCCCAACTGGCTCATGTGGTGGCCCGTAATGGTGCCAAAAATTGAATTTGGCGGCAAGAAAATTTCAAAATGTTTGAAATTTTTGTTGTGGCATGAACGGGGTAATAAGTCTAAATCACGGGCCAACAACATCCTCTAATTATAAGGTGCGTACCTTGGGGAGCTGGGTGGGTTTGTTGTGGCCATCATGACCCGCATGTTGTGTACTGATGGTGATGATAGGAATGTTAGCGTTTGGCACAGCAAAAACGCTACTCCCCTGATCCGACGACATCCTGGAGAAAAAAAAAATTCAAAGTGTATACCCCGGTAATAATATAAATCATGTCATAATTAAGGATGTGCAGAGCTCTGTTTCTGTGAGTGATTTTTAGTTGTAATGATCAATGTAATTTCCAGTGTTGTATCCGAGTCCGCAACCTCCAAGACCAAGGCCGAGTCATGGGTCTCAGAGGCCAAGGTCGATTTTCTCATGAGCAGCCAAGGCCAAGTCATGGGTCTCCGAGGCCAAGGCCAAGGCCGAGTTAACTAACTAAACTAAATTTACTTTGCTTTAGTTAGAGTTAGGAGGGCCTGACGCGTTTCGATCCTAGCAGGATCTTTCTCAGTCAAAGCCTCAAGTCAAAGGCAAGCTAGGCTAATGATTAATCTATGTAGCCTAAACTGCTAAAGGATCTTGCTCATTTTTTAGCCTTTGCAACAGTTTGTGATGAGAAAGATCCTGCTACTTGCTAGGATAAAAACCCGTCAGGCACTCACAGTGTCAGTGTCAAGCCCTCCTAACTTTGAGCATTTGATATATTTCGGGTCATTTTGGCTGATGAGCAGTTTGCAACAGTTTATTACTTGTTGTATTGATGACTAAGTTTACTTTAACTCATCAAACTTAGAACTAAAGTTAGACTAGGCCTATTAGGCATAACGTTAGACCTAGGCCTAACTTTTACCCTTCGCCCAATCTGCCAATGCCTGATGATCACACTCACAGCCGCTGGCCAAATTCTTCACTTTCACTCAATCTTTAGTCTGCCCAAAACTGATGCTACATGGCTCTATAAGTCAAACCAGTTAAACATTTCCAAAATCACTGAAAATAAACGATTAAAACAATAAAATAAAAGCTTGCAATTTTGTTGAAAAGTCAGCACCGATCCAGTCGAGTCAATCACTTAATTTACATGATTTACGTCACTTATTGCCATGACGAATGAAGCTGAAATAGCGCCCTCAATTGACGTGAGTTTTCAACTTTTTTTTATGACCTTTGACCCTAGAAATTACCGCACGTGTAATGCACTGATCAGCATTACATCAGCTGAAAACGGCACCGGTGATAACGATTTCGTTAGATTTTCCTCGCCGATTTTCACCCCAAAATGTCGTGGCTTTTCGGTTTGGGAAAAAGCCCACCGCAGCAGGATGCTCCCCAGTTCCCTACTCTACCGGAGGGACTCCTTTCCGGCGTTGGAGGGGCGGGCGATGACGGGAAAAAAGACGGCGGTGGAGGAGATGGCGGAAAGTCCGGCGGTTTTCCGGGTAGTGGGAGTTGGAGTAACTTCGACCCGACCGGCTTGGAGCGCGCTGCCAAGGCTGCTAAGGAGCTGGATACATCTCGTAAGTTAGGCTACTTCGAATTGTGTTGTTGTTGTTGTTGTTTTTCTGAAAAATTCATCTGATTATAATATTGACACGGTTGGTTGATTAATGTAATAATGCGATTGATTTTAATTTAGCCCCCCCCCCCCCGGGGGGGGGGATGGGGGGGGTGATGAGTAACACTAAAGTCTATACACAACAAGTTAAAGTTGAAGCAGGTCAACTCGTACGCCGACCAACTCGTACTCTGACCAACTCTTACAGTAACCAAGTAACAAACTTTTACTCCGATGAATCTGTACTGTAGGCTGACGAACTCATACGACGACACTCAAGGCCAAGCAATTAATCCGGCCAATCCAAGAGGGGTTGGCCGTTTTTGTATCAGGATTTTTTCTGCAAGATTTCGTTCAAGGGAATTCCCATCTTTCAGGATTATAAAATAGAAAACAATTCATGATTTTATTTCAAGGGACCATGGACATTACTATGTCCCTGGTTCAAATTACTGGAGCGGGATTTGAACTGGTGACCTCCTGAATACCGTACATGCACTCTAGCAACTGAGCCATCCAGCGTGGTGACCCCAATAATAGTCAATTATCTTTGTTGGCTTCTGACAGTCTGACTGTGACACGAACAAAGATAATTGACCAGTTGACTATTGGGAACACCACCAACGTAGGGCTGGATGGCTCAGTTGGTAGAGCACCAGTATGGTATTCAGGAGGTCGCCGGTTCGAATCCCGCTCCAGTATACAATTTTTCTTTGTTCACTTTTCAATGACTTTAAAATTCAGTCAGTTTCCCTTGTGGTTATTTGATGATTTTATTTAATTGTCTGATGTTTTATTTGTACTTCAGCAAATGCCAAGGGTGCTCTTGACTTGGCCAAGATGCAAGAAGGCACTAAGCAACAGGAACAGGTCGCCAAGATCAAGGTGAATAAACACACCATAAAGGATAGACTGGGTCGCTGTACTCCTTTTTTTAATTTTGGGACTCGATGACTGTTCTAGCACCCCAGAGAATCCTATATCAATCATTCAAGATTGTTGCGCACAGAAAAAACAAACTTGTGCTGAAAATGCTGCGAATAATGATGTGATTTTAAACCTCCCATTATGGCTGCCGGGCTGTTTGGCTTGGTAGCTAAGTTGGTAGAGCAATGGTATGGTATTCCAGAGAGTCACAGGTTCGAATCCCACTCCAGTCAATTTTTCTCTGTTCACGCAGTGGGAAATGATGTACAGACAATAACAGAAGTCATTGAATGTCGGAGTATTCATTTTTTAATTTCCTTGTAGGAGTATGAGGGCGCCCTTGAGCAGCTGAAGGTGGATCAGATCAGAGTTCAACAAGAGGAGAAACGGAAGACGCTCGGCCAAGAGACCCAGGAGCATCAGAAGAGGGCGCAATACCAGGACCAGTTGGCCCGCAAACGCTACGACGATCAGCTTGCCCAGCAGGTACGTAGTCTAGATGCGTTGTTGCGGTATAACCGGAGCATCGCGAGTGTCAATCTTTGATTGCCCATCATGCAAGACTACCTTCCTCGCTGGGAGTAGGTATCGTTAAACCGGATTTGGACTGGTATAGCAGGCTCAATCAATCAATAGACAAAGGAATTTGGTCTCCTCCTCAAATTACACACTGAAGTAATCACTGGTGCCGCTCCCACCACAGCCCGCCTTTCCAGTGCTGCTGCTTTCAGTTCGGTGATATCACACCCTGACCATACTCTGATGTTGTCCACCCAGCGCACATTTGGTCGGCCCACAGAGCAGTGGCATCCCTCTGGCTTCCCATCCACAACAGCAGCAGACAGACCGCCTTGACGATAAACATGGCCCAACCAAGCTGCTTTCCGTTGTATCACAGCACTGCTGCTGAAGCACCAACGGTCGCCGATCATCTCCATCAGTCTTTCATTGGTCACATGGTCTTGCCACTTGATGTTGAGCAGGTGGCGCCAGATGGTTCGGCCGAAACTGTCAAGACGTTTGATGTCGGCTGCCTTCAGTGTTAGGGTTGTGGTACCATACAGTACCGTTGACATGATTAGTGCCCGAGCAAGCTGTTTCAACTCAGCCATGCACCATAGGGGTCCGTGCTCACTCATCAGCTGCCTGTCGCGACGTGAACCCTCCTTCTGAAGATATGACCCCCTATGACTTAATTCATTGTCATTCTTTTTTTTGTTGCAGAGACGTATGAACGAGGACAATCTTGCGAGGCAGGAGGAATCTGTTAAGAAGCAAGAAAACATGAGGCGATGTAAGACCCCCTAGCTGCTTGGGTTTTTATATATGCAAAGGTCAGGGGTCAGCCCATCCCAGATTAACATTGGCTCCTGTTAAAATAATGCAAGATACATATAATACTGAAGTACATCTGAAAGACAATATAATTGGTCAATCAGTGGGAGCATGTGTTGCGACAGTGCGCTGCCGCATCTACCTTCGTGCAGTACTTCTTCAGCCATACCCCATACCAAGGGTTCTAGCCACGGTGGGCGGCACTGGGCGGGCCAGCCCGGCACTGGAAATTTGCGCCCGGAACTTAGGTCTAGAATAAACTCGCCCAGCACAAATTTCCTCAGAGTGAATAAAAGTATTGCCAATATTGTGAATTTTGATCACATTCCTGAATAAAAATTCACTCTTTTCTGTTATACACCTGAAATTCATTGAATATCAGTCCTTAAAATGTAGCTTTATACCCATTAGATGGCACTGCTGTCGGAACGGTGAAAATGTTGGCCCTGGACTTTGATCATGTTGCACTGCATTTTCTCACCATGGCTCAACTTCATTTCTAGAGCCCACCACTAAAATTGGTCTGGCTAGAACCCTGCCCATACCCCGGGCAGCCAAGCGACCCATCTCCATCTCGGCAAATTAACAATCCATCTGATGCAACCACATGTGTCATGTGGACGCCCTACTGGGCGAGTCCTACCAGTGCCAGTAGGTTCTCACATACAAGTAATAAACTGCTGCAAACTGCTCATCAACCAAGGTAATGACCCGAAATATGTCACATGCTTAGAGTTAGGAGGGCCTGACGTTTCGATCCTAGCAGGATCTTTCTCTGCCTTTTAGAAAGATCCTGCAAGGATCAAAACATCTAAAAGAGATACAAGCTTGGATGTTCGTGGCTTTAACACATTCAGATGTGGTCTGTTTTCTTCATGTCCTCAGCGACCATAGAATACGAGGCGGAGTTGAGGCACAAGAATGAAATGAAGAAGTTGGAGGCCGAGCTCCGAGGCAAAGCCAAGATCGAGCGTGAAAACAAGGACATACGCAAGGAGCAGATCAAACTAGAGGCGGCCGAGCACAGAGAGACCGTACTGCAGTCCATCAAGTAAGAGTTTCATTTTTGGAATAGATTGGCCAACTCCCTTAAAGGTCATATCATACTTTGGTTTTTATCAAAGAAAAATACAGAATCATGGGCAAAAATATCAAGACAGATACAGTAACAGTCATCTGTGAAAATTTCACTCCGATACGGTGCCAACTTTTTGAAAAAACTGTGAAAAACAGCCACAGTATTTTCTCTTTTCTCTTTTATTTTTGATCTTTTAAAAGATCAACAAAAATTTCGGTCGTTGTTTTAACTAATTTCTGGATAAATACACCATTTCAGGCGGAAAAATTTTAACGGTAGGTTTCTACCATTACCATCTTCATACCCAGTAAGTTATACGTAAATCTGTGAACATTTCTGTTTTGGTGTCCTACCAAAGTATGATACTACCTTTAAAGCTTCTGGGGCCTTATTTGTATTTACCAAAAGATTAAAATCACAAGTCCTTGTTAAAGGTATCTTCATGGGCAAAAATATCGAGACAGATACAGTAACAGTCATCTGGGAAATATCCAGTCCCATACAGTTCCCGTTTTAGGTTTTTGCCAGTTGTGTCCAATTGTTATAATTTTTCCTTATTTTGTTTGTTTTTTCTTTGGTTCCTTTCAGAACTGCCGGCAGTATAATTGGCGACGGGTTAAAGAGTTTCATCTCGGACTGGGACAAAGTCTCGGCCACAGTAAGTCCTGGAGCCAATTTCACGGCTCCCTGCTAAGCGCAAAAATTTGCTAACCATGAAGTTTCTGTCTTCCTAAAAACAAGACTAACAACTAAATTCCCACGTGTTGTGTATCACTTGTGACTGTTCTTTGGCTGTTGTTCGCTGACCATGAATATCTAATAGAACTTTTAATAGTTTTTTATTGAGCAAGACATTTTGCGCTAAGTATTTTTTTTTTGTGCTTAACAGCTCCATGAAATGCTGTATTTGTCCAGAAAAGAGTAAAATCAAATACAAATGTAAAAATTTTGGTAGATTTTTAACATTCTGTTGATTAATTAAATGCAAATAATTGTTCTTTTTTTTTTCTGATTCCCTTTTACAAAAAAAATATTTTCATATTTTTTGGAAAATGGGCTTTTTTTTTGGGGGGGGGGGGGGGACACACTGTATATGTGGAAGGGTAAGAGGTGCTTAGCAACCTGGTATGTTTGATACCTCATTTCTAGTTTTGTTTACTATATTGATTCGTCGTTTTTGTGTCCAACTCTTCTGGGCAGGCAGCGGGATTGACGCTTATCGCCCTAGGGGTCTACTCGGCCAAAATGGGGACGGGTGTGGCGGCCAGGTTCGTGGAGGCTCGCCTGGGCAAGCCCTCCCTCGTCAGAGAAACCTCTCGACTGACACCGCTGCAGGTCCTACGACACCCGATCAAGACCACGAAGCGACTGATTAACAAGCCGCTGGACGCCCTTCGAGGTGTGGTGCTAAAGGTAAGATGCTGAGACGTTTGAGGGCAGTGCCTGTACCATAGTCTTGTGTGGTATTTGCGGTCGCAGCCAGAGATTTGGGACACGCCTTCGTGCTGTGACTTTTTTTTTCGTGACGCTTTAAAAAAACAATAAAAAAATGAGAGCACTTCACTGGACAGGAGAGGGCGCTTTATAAAAATGGCCGCCAAACACTGTTGGCAGTCTGGTTCCCAGACCAAAAATCTTCTGTAAATTTTAGGATTTTTAATAAGAGTTGGTAGGGAATCTTTTGGGCAGGGAACCAGACTATTCTGCCGGCGGCTGAAAATCCCTGTACATACCGAACGTCCGCTACACAAAACAAATTTTGTTCCACTGTAATATATACATGTATATATATATAAACATTTTTTTCCTTTTCATTCCTTGCAGCCGAGCCTCGAGGAGAGGTTACGAGAGATTGCCATAGCAACTAGGAACACAAAATCGAACAAAGGTTTATATAGGAACATTCTAATGTATGGCCCACCGGGTACGGGAAAGACGTTATTTGCAAAGGTACGTCAATGAGCAAATGAGGGAAGTGCACGACCACAAGGCTCCGTCAAATATTTTACATTTACCTGTGACAGTTATACTCATTGGATGGTTACTTGTTTTTAACACTGAATTTGCACCAATTATTCCAAAAAGTTTACGTGAATTTTGTTATTTTGTGAGAAAACATTTTTTAAATAATGAAAAGTGAATTTTGTGTTTGTAATTGGTTTTTGTTTGTTTTTGTGTGTTCACATCAGAAACTTGCCGTTCATTCTGGAATGGACTATGCCATTATGACGGGAGGGGATGTAGCCCCCATGGGTAAGGAGGGGGTGAGTGCAATGCACAAGCTGTTTGACTGGGCGTCGACAAGTCGTAGGGGGTGAGTTCTGTGTTCTGATTTTAGTTTGGTGGCCTCAGTCTATACAAAAACATTGCAAGTCTGGATTTGTTTATATGACGTCTGTGTTCTTATAACCCATCGTCAAAATAAAACGTCCACATTAATGAGTGAATTTCAGCAAAGAGTCTTTGAAACAAGTGAACGGGAGACTTTTGAGAATCGGTCTTCGTGTCACGCAATTGTGAGCATGTGCGCGCATGCTCACAATTGCAAGCATGTGCGCTGTTGACTTTTAAAGACCAATTCTCAAAAGTCTCCCATTGGTAGCGCACCAAAATCTTGCAAATCGTTATTATTTTTGTAGTTAAGTCTTGTTTCAGAAGTAGGGGAGGCTTTTTCCATTGAATGATATGATTATTTATAATTTTAAGCGTTATTGTCAAATTCATTTCAATCACCTCTTTGCCATTTTATGCCATTTTTCCTTGATCCAAAATGTATCGAAATGTTTGCCCCCAAAGTTAAGTTTTATTACAGTTTGGCAGTTGTATACACTATTATAAATTTGTTTCTTGGGTTTTGCCCTCATTTTTGTGATGTTTGTTTATGCTTGTTGCAAATACTTCTAGCCATAGAGCTGCTTAAGTACCAAAATGTGCTTAAGCACCAAAAACCCTGGTATTAAATAAAATCAGGATGCCAGCCAAAACTCAGTGTGAATGTTATGCTCAGCAAACAATGGCCTAACACAAGTCAAATGCAGTAAGCATCACATGACAATTTGGTTGGTAAATCCTGTTTGATCAAGGAAGACTTTTCATGCTTAAGCAAATTTGTTTAAGCAGCTCTATGAAATTGGCCCCAGATCATTGGCTGAAGAGTATGCCCTGCTCATGAATATGTAAATTTCTTTTGTTGAGTCCCTTTTGCTTTCCTTTCTTGCCTGACAGTGTGCTGCTCTTTGTGGATGAAGCAGATGCATTCTTGCGGAGGAGGAGCACTGTGAGTTTGTCTAGTTTTTCTGTCGTTTTCCGTGAATGAGCGAATGTGTTTCTTCAATTTTGTTCAATTCACTGCAGGAGGGCATGAGAGGTGCTGCAATCAGGGGCCAATTAAGCACAAAATTTTGCTTAGCACAAAAATGTCTCGCCCAATAAAACAAACCACCATTGAAAATTCCATTTGATATTCATGATCAGCGACCAACAGCCAAAGAACAATCACAAGTGATACACAACACATGGACATTTGGTTGTTAACCCTGTTTTTATTAAGACAGAAATGTCATGCTTAGCACACTACAAGCTGACTCTGGTTATATTTTCTTTCGTCAGGAGCTAATAAGTGAAGACGTGAGATCTACCCTGAATGCATTTCTCTACAGGACCGGCGAGCAGTCTAACAAGTAAGTTAAGAGGAACCTCCCCTGGGCGAGTTTGATCGGCGCTTTTAATAATGCATCTTGTACCTGGTAACCTCTATATAAACATTCCCCCGGGTACCAGGCAGCTAATTTTTTGTTATCATGAATGTTCGGTTAAGTTTTGTGCGTAAAAGTTGGGAGTCAAGGATGATGTTCGATATCGAAAGATTTGAGGCTTTGCATGGTGACAATTGGTATGTGGATCGGTTTGCGGTAACACCATCTAATAATCGTTTGTACTTTTGCACTTTTCGTTCGCACTTCTTGAAGTTCGATATAGCCAAATGTTCAGTATAGCGGTGTTTGTTATATCGACATTCCACGGTACTGACCCTGCCTTGCTTTGATTGTGTTCGTGTTGACACTCTCTTCCCACTAGGTTCATGCTGGTACTGGCTAGCAACCAGCCGGAGCAGTTTGATTGGGCGATCAACGATCGTCTGGATGAGATGGTGTCCTTTGCCCTGCCAGGCCTGGAGGAGAGGGAACGGATGGTCAGGCTGTACTTTGACAGCTACGTCATCAAGCCGGCCACTCAGGGAAAGAGGTATACCTCTTACACCTTTCTTAAAATAAACATAACTCCTCTTAGGAATGATCAATTTGTTTCATTCTTTTTTTCTAATAAGCAGAAGTGAATGCTTGTTAAATATATGCTTTACCAAACTTTTTGAGTGTCATTTGTTTGTTTTGAAAAACATCACCGATCCTGGTCAACTTCTTGTTGACTCACCCAGTATTCGTGCTTTTGATTTTAACAACTCTTGCTGTCGGTTTTCAGGAGACTGAAGGTTGGCCAGTTTGACTTCAACGAGAAGTGCACCAAGATTGCCGACATGACAGAGGGACTCTCGGGCAGGGAGATAGCGAAGCTTGGAGTCGCTTGGCAGGTAAAATTTAAATTTAAAAATCAAAAATTAACAAAAAAAATCCACCAGTTGAGATATTAAGTTGTTTCTTGCGCCAAATGTTAATTTTAGGGAAGGACTTTCTTTTTGCTACATTGAGTGACCTCTGTGACCTCTACCTCCGGTCAAACAGGAAGTAGCTCCTAATTCAAAAGTTGTAAGAGCTAGGATTATGATTTTTTTGCCAAATGTCAATTTTTGTGAAGGTCTTTCTTTGTGACAAATTAATATTGATACATTGAGAAGCATTTTATAGCATAATGCGCAAAAGGGCTTAGTAAAACTAAGGTGATTCCCTGATGAAAGGTACTTTGGTAGCATACTGAAACAGAAATCTTCACAGATTTACGTATAACTTACAGGGTATAAAGATGGTGACGGTCAAAACATACCTGTTCCGCTGAGGAACAACCCGTAATTAATTTCCATTGTTTCTGTTTATCTACCTGTTAATTTCTTGCTGTTTCTGTCCTTGGGCGCGCGCCCATCCTGACGCGCGTCGCGTTCCGTTTAGAATTGTTATAGCATTATTTAGAGTACGCCAATAATATTCGTTTTGTTTCAGTCCATTCTGTATCGACTTTCCGTAAGTAACGGAAGCACTGTAATCTGAATCTCCGAACTATTTTACTGAACTGTTATACTGAACTGTTATACTGAACTGTTATACTGAACTGTTATACTGAACTGTTATACTGAACTGTTATACTGAACTGTTATACTGAACTGTTATACTGAACTGTTATGCTGTTATCCGCCATATCTGTAAGAGCGACTACTCCTGGTCTGTGGGATAAAGTTGTAAGTCAAGTCGTTCTCTGTTTCTGTTTTTCCGTAATTAGCCTGAATCTGTTATCTGTTAAAGACTGTTATATGTGAAAAGCTGGCTGACTTCTGTTTTCCGTAATCTGAATATTATCTGAATATTATCTGAATATTATCTGAATATTATCTGAATATTATCTGAATATTATCTGAATATTATCTGTAATCTGTTATCTGTTATTATGTGAAACTGGCGGATTTCTGTTTTCCGCAATCTGAATATTATCTGTAATCTGTTAATTGCTTGCTGTCATGTTTGAACCTCTGTCGTCTTACTGTTTATTTAACTGCTGCTTTTTTCTTGATTTCGGTTTCTTTCAGAATTGAATAAAACAATCATAATTATACAGTTAACCACATCCCGTCTCCGACTCCCCTCACCACAATTCAATTAACTTTGAATACGCCGTTTTTAGTGATAACCAACTGTGATCATCATGGAGGGGAAGGATCTGTCTGTATTGAGACGTCAACGAGCTGTCCGTAAAGGAAAACTGACGATAGCGCTGACCGAGCTGGGTAATGAGTTAACAGAAGAAGACGTCGTGCAAGAGCAGATCCGTCAGCTACTTGACAAGGCCACGATGAGACTGGACGCCGTAGAAGAGGCACACGACAAGCTGATGGATGTCGTCGTGAACGACGAAGATTTGACCCGTGAAGAAGGATGGCTCGCCGACGTGATTAAGAGTTTCAACCAAGTGACGCGTCTTGCAAGAAAGACATTAAGTGGAGTGGGTATGAACCCGATTCTGGCAAGTGTTGTAAATGCTGTGGTGGAAACTCCCACCAAGTCTGAGAATGTTAATGTGACCAATGTTCCGTTAAATGAAAGTAATGTTGCTAATTGTGATGTACATGTTAATAATAATAATCTGACAACTGTGACCAGTGTTTTACCGGATGTAGATAATGCTGCTGATACTGATGTTCCCACTGGTAACTGTGAATCTAATTCTAGTGTTAATGTTGAGGTAATGTGTACTAAGTTCACTACTAACCGTAATGATGATGTGAGGTCTGTTTCAGGATTCTCTGCTGCCACACAGGAAGGTTCTCTGATTAGTATGGTCCAGGCTATGGCTCTACCTAAGGCTCAGGTTAAGAAATTTGATGGAGATCCTTTGTTTTATCATTCATTTATTGCTTCCTTTGATAACAGTGTATCTTGTATTCATGATCCAAGTGTAAAACTAAATGTGCTAAGGTCTCTGTGTAGCGGTCGTGCGTTAGAAGCCATTGAATATTGTGTATTGAAGCCACCAACCGAGGGACTTCAAGCTGCCCTCGCAACCCTGAAGCAGAGGTTTGGAAACAGTTCTGTAATTGTACAGAGCTGGATTCGAAGAATTGCCAACCGTCCTAAAGTTGAACCAGCCAAGCTTGAAGCTTATGCAGATGACCTGACTAACTGCTACCAGGCCTTAGACGCCCTCGGCTTTCTACATGAATTAAACAATCAGGCAAGCTTGAAGATGATCATTGAGAAGGTACCCAGATTTCTCCAGCAAAGATGGACCAGAGAGGTATTCAAGCTCCGAGAGAAGAGCCAGGTACCAAGCTTGAGCCACGTCGTCAAGTTCGTGAGAGCATCTGCCTGCGAGATGAATGACCCTGTGTATGGTACTGACATGGTGAGCGCTTTCAAGCCAACCAAGAATACAGATGCAACCGGCAGCCATCGTATACTGCAAACAGATGCAAATGTGACGACGAAGTGGAACAAATGCTGGGCTTGCAACACCGACGAGCATTGGCCTGATCAGTGCCCTACAATCTTGCAGCTATCACCGGAAGAGCGTATGAGGAAGGCAAAGGAGAAGAATGTCTGCTTTTCTTGTCTGAAGCGAGCTGGAAAAGGTCACTACATAAATACATGCCGGCGTAAGAGAAGATGCAAGCACTGTGACTCCTTCCATCACCCGCTCTTACACTTGATAGCCGCTGCAACAACCGGTCAGGTCATGAGCCTGAACACAGCCAGTGAAGGAACAGTCTCTGTGCTCCCGATGATCACTGCAGAAGTGCTGAACCGAGACATAAATGTGATCTTTGATACCTGTGCGACGCTGACTTTGGTGAGAGACGACCTTGCCAGAGCCTGCAAGTTTCCAAGTAAGCCAGTCACTGTAGATATATCGACGCTTGGCGGTGAGAGGTCACTCCTGCATACCAGGGCATACAAGATGACAGTGACATCCAAAGAAAGGTACGGAAAATCATTCTCCATAACTGCAGTCGGTGTACCCGAGATAACCAATGTTTCAGCGATCAGCAATGCCCTGAGATTGAATGTTGAGCAGAAGATAGGCGAACCCATACACAGAGGGAGCGGAGCAGTGGACGTCCTGATTGGCATCAACTATGCAAAGATGCATACTGGAAGATGTATTGATGTAGGTAACTACGCTATCAGGAAGTCACCGCTAGGATGGGTTGTATTTGGTGCCTACACCGATGGAGTTACCGGTCAACAGAGCAATCCTGTACTTCTAGTTAAACTAGCTCAGCCTGTCGACATGGCGCAGTTCTGGACAACTGAAGAAATGGGTGTGAAACTGCCCACCTGTAAGTGTGACACAAAGGATGTCACTCTGAGCCCTGAAGACACCAAGAAGTTCGACGAGATGTGGCAGTCATGTGAGAAAGTTGATGGACACTGGATGATACCCTACCCCTGGATAAGATCTCCAGATGAGTTGCCCAATAATGAAGGTCAGTGCTTTGCAAAGCTTTGCTCTCTCGAGAAAAGGCTAAAGAAGACACCGGAATCTGCAGCACAGTACAGCAAGGCTATATGCGACCTAGTCGACCGTGGATTTGCTCAGAGACTGACCAACCAGGAGAAAAGTGAATACAAAGGGCCGACTCATTACATTCCTCATCACGCTGTTCTGAGACCTGAAAGTGCAAGCACTCCAGTGAGAATTGTCTTCAACTCATCAAGTGTATGTAACGGTGCTTCACTGAACGACTTCTGGCATAAAGGGCCAGATCTACTGCAGAACATCAATGGAGTCATATTGAGGTTTCGTGAATTCAAGGTAGCCGTCGCAGCAGATATTAGCAAGATGTTCTACCAAGTGAAAATACCACTGAACGACATGCATGTACATCGCTTCTTGTGGCGGAATTTTGAGCAGCGAGCACCTGATACATATGTGTTGAAAATCGTCACACCAGGCGATAAACCTGCACCGGCTATGGCTATCACAGCACTTCGGAAAACTGCCAAAGAAAATGAGGGAAAGTACCCCCAAGCAGCTAAAACCCTGGAGAGAGACACCTACATGGATGACATCTGCACGTCGGTGAAAGATGAGACGTCGGCTATTACACTCACTAAGGAGGTAGACCAGGTTCTCTCCACAGGTGGATTCAAGGTTAAGAAGTGGACTTCAAATGCAAGTTTGAATGGTGATGAAACCTTTCCCGAGCAGAGTATGCTGTCCTGTCCTGATGAGCAGAAAGTTTTGGGAGTTGTGTGGGAACCAGAATCTGATGTGCTCAAATACAAAGTCCAGCAGAGTACGATTGGCTCCAAACTGACCAAGAGAAATGTGTTGAGCGCAATATCAAAGGTGTTTGATCCTATAGGATTCGCAGGGCCGTTCCTCATCCGTGCCAAGATCATGTTGCAACAACTGTGGAAAACCGGTGTGACGTGGGATGAACAGCTGGACAAGGCCGAGGTCTCAAACTGGATGCAACTATTTGCCGAATTGAGTTCCCTGGATGGAATCTCCTTCGAGAGATGTCTGATTCCTGAGGTAAATGCAGAGAAAACTATGGTCATTTTCTGTGATGCATCTGAACTTGCATTTGGTGCTGTCTGTTATTTGCGGTATGAGATGCCCGATGGAACTGTTGGAGTGAGATTCGTGACAGCAAAATCCAGAGTAGCTCCCCTGAAGTCTCTGACGATCCCTAGGCTTGAACTACAAGCGGCAGTACTAGCGAGCAGAATCTTTGTTTCGGTGACCAAAGAGTTGTCAACCTGCGTTGAGCGAGTCATCTTTCTCTCTGACTCAGTCATAGCACTATCCTGGATTAGAGGTCAGTCCCGTCAATACAAGCCCTTCGTTGCGAACAGAGTTGCCGAGATTCAGGGAAGTACCGACCCATCAGATTGGAGACATGTTCCAGGAGAATGCAACGTTGCAGACAAGATCTCCAGAGGTGTAAGTGTTGAAGATCTTCTAACAGAATGGAAATCAGGACCGGAATTTCTCAGGTTGCCAGAAGAAGAATGGCCGAAGTCCAACTCAAAGGCAGACAAAAATGAAGTTGAGAAAGAGAAGAAGAACGAAAAAACTGTCCTGCTGATAAAACCAACTGACATGGCAATAGATGCAACGAAGTTCTCGAGCTGGAGAAAGTTGGTAAGAGTTACTGCTTATGTGCTGAGATTCATCAGAAATGTCAAGGCAAGATGCCGAGAGTATGACGGACCGCTATCTGTGCAAGAGCTAAAGAATGCCGAACACTACTGGATTGTTGACGCGCAGAAGATGCTGAAGAACCTTGACAGCTACAAGTCAATCAGTCCCTTCGTAAAAGATGATGTAATATATGTGGGAGGAAGAGCAAATGCAGAAAAATTGTCATATGATACCGCTCACCCTGTGCTACTGCCAAGAGAACATCCCATCTCTTACCTGATAGTGAGGCATGTCCACGAGACTGGACATTATGGAGTAGCAACCACTGATGCCAAAGTAAGACGGAACTACTGGATTGTTAGAGGAATGAATCTGGCGAAGACGGTTAAGTTCAGGTGTACCAAGTGTAGAGCCTTTGAACATAAGGCAGAGCATCAGTACATGGCTGATCTACCAGATGAGAGGATGATGCCTTTCACACCTCCGTTCCACTGCACAGCAGTCGACTATTTCGGGCCATATGATGTCAAGATAGGCCGAAATAAAACCCAGAAGTACTACGGTGTTATATTTACATGTATGAACACCAGAGCAGTCCACTTAGATTTGGCCACAGATTGTTCTACTAATGAATTTCTTCAGGTACTGAGAAGATTCTATGCAGTCAGAGGAAAACCAAACCTCATCCAGAGCGATAACGGAAAGCACTTTGTTGGCGCCGAGAGGGAATTGAGAAGATGGATCCAAGGCCTAAACAAGAATCAGTTGAAAGAATACTGTGCAGAGCAGCAAATAACATGGCGATTCATCACTCCTCTTGCTCCTCACCACAACGGATGTGTAGAAGCACTTGTAAAAAGCTGCAAACATGCATTGAAGAAGTCAATTGGCAATCAGAAGATGACACCGTTTGAGCTTCTTACTTGCTTCCAGGAAGTGGCGAACCTTGTGAATGAACGTCCTATCGGCAGAAAACTAAATGATCCAGACGACGGGGCATTCTTATGCCCAAATGACATCCTATTAGGACGAACGTCAAACAGAGTTCCACAGGGCCCCTTCCGTGAGACAAGCAACCCAAGAGACAGAGTTGCATTCGTGCAGAAAGTGATCGATAACTTTTGGAAAGTTTGGACCAGGGATGTCTTCCCCCTTCTAGTTCCTAGACGAAAATGGAACGTAGACAGGAGAAATGTGCAGGTGAATGACGTGGTAATACTGGCAGATCCAAACTTGGTTCGTGGTCAGTGGAAGCTAGGAAGAATTGTTGATGTATATCCAGGTAATGACGGAAGAGTGAAAAGTGTCAAGGTGAAAACCGACAAAGGAGAGTATCAGAGGCCAGTGACGAAAACAGTTGTCTTGTGCCCAGCTGAAGGTTTCAAGGAGCAGGTGTAATGTTGTGCATTCATACAGCAGGTGAATTTTGTAAATTGTCAGTTCCAATTTTGTAAATTACCAGATTACCAGATCTAATTGAGTTGTAAATAAGCAGGTGTAATTTTCCAATAGCCTACATGTACCAGGTGAAAGTTTCACGTAAATTATTGTGTATTTTACCAGGTGTATTTTCGTATATTTCCGGGCGTAATTTCTTTAATTTGTAGATGTAATCCTGTAAGTTGTAAAGGATTAATTTATTCTGTAAACATTCCCGTCGGATGCCAGTTGCAGGTGTAATTTCGCCATAATTATTTTTTGGACGCAATTCTGTAAATTTTTAAGATTAATATTAATTCTGTACCAATTCGTTTGACTAGTTTTCCTGTATATACGTAATTACCCATTGATGCGACTTCCTCGCATGGTGGGGAGAGTGTTCCGCTGAGGAACAACCCGTAATTAATTTCCATTGTTTCTGTTTATCTACCTGTTAATTTCTTGCTGTTTCTGTCCTTGGGCGCGCGCCCATCCTGACGCGCGTCGCGTTCCGTTTAGAATTGTTATAGCATTATTTAGAGTACGCCAATAATATTCGTTTTGTTTCAGTCCATTCTGTATCGACTTTCCGTAAGTAACGGAAGCACTGTAATCTGAATCTCCGAACTATTTTACTGAACTGTTATACTGAACTGTTATACTGAACTGTTATACTGAACTGTTATACTGAACTGTTATACTGAACTGTTATACTGAACTGTTATACTGAACTGTTATGCTGTTATCCGCCATATCTGTAAGAGCGACTACTCCTGGTCTGTGGGATAAAGTTGTAAGTCAAGTCGTTCTCTGTTTCTGTTTTTCCGTAATTAGCCTGAATCTGTTATCTGTTAAAGACTGTTATATGTGAAAAGCTGGCTGACTTCTGTTTTCCGTAATCTGAATATTATCTGAATATTATCTGAATATTATCTGAATATTATCTGAATATTATCTGAATATTATCTGAATATTATCTGTAATCTGTTATCTGTTATTATGTGAAACTGGCGGATTTCTGTTTTCCGCAATCTGAATATTATCTGTAATCTGTTAATTGCTTGCTGTCATGTTTGAACCTCTGTCGTCTTACTGTTTATTTAACTGCTGCTTTTTTCTTGATTTCGGTTTCTTTCAGAATTGAATAAAACAATCATAATTATACAGTTAACCACATCCCGTCTCCGACTCCCCTCACCAATACCGTTAACATTTATCCAGAAAAGAGTAAAACCAATGACCAGAATATTTTTTGAAATACCGTGGGCATTTTGCACTGTTTTCTCGTAAAGTGGACACCATATGGGACTGGAAATTTCACAGATTACTGTTACTGTAGCTTTCTTGATATTTTTGCCCATGAATCTGCATTTCTTTGACAAAAACCAAAGTTTGACATTACATCTACGGACATCTTTGCAAGAACTTGAATTCGATAAAACTTGTGTGCTATGTGTTAGTTTTTTTTTTTTTTTTTTTTTTTTCAGGCGAGTGCATACGCTTCGGAGGACGGAATATTGACCAGCGAGATGATCGATGGTAGAGTCCAAGATGCCGTTTCCCAGCACAGACAGAAGGTGGACTGGCACAAGAGCGAAGATGCCAAGCTTGAAAAAATGGACAAGATACGAGAAATTCAAACCAAAGGCTCCTAAAAAAACTATCGGTACATAATAGGTGCGTTCGAGTTGGTCACCTAGGTCGCTCCGAGTCAGCCCCCGTACCGTTCAAATAGGTCTGACGTCATTCTCGGGGTTCACCCAGGGCAGCCACCAGTGACCCTGCTCACGAACACAGTCAGTCAGGTTGGCGGTTCTTTCCTCGCCTTTCACCTCTGCGGACCTGGTTCAAGTCCGGCTCGGTCCACAGGTGGATTGGGTTTTTCAGTCCCTACCTGATTCTGTGGGTTTTACCCAGGATATAACTCTGGGGTTTTCCTCCCACCTCTAAAACTGTATCTTCTTCTCGTCATCTTTCCATAAAAGATTTCATCAGGCTTTTGAGCTACAGTGTCTAGGGCACTTTTGAGGAATCCTTGGTGTCATTACCAGAAATAGATGATAATATTATAATAATAGTAGTGGGAAACACGCCACACCAATTCAAGATGGCGGAAAGGTAAGCAAGCGTTTGATTAGCTCGGCTGCGGTGGCTGATTCATGTGACGTTACCCGTATTGACCGATGGAAGCTACTCGAACGCACACCTAGTGCTACCTAGCTCCTCTAGCTGTTTTATCTTCTTCCGTGATTAGGTAGGGCCCCCTAGATTTGTCCATATTATTTTATTTTTACTGAGTATGGTACCCAGGCTTCTCTGCATGCCCAACGCATGTGTTTTAGCATGTAACCTTGGAGGGTGCCATACCAGTGGGTGCTACATGTTGCAGATTTTGGGGCCAAGGAATATATAATCATTGATGATTTATTTTGTCGGGTTGGGGTGGGAGGGTTAGGATGACATACCATTTATTCAGACATAATTATTTAGAATTTTGTGATTATCTAGAAAGTAACCAGTCTTAAGCGCATGTCACACAAGGCCATTTACAGGCAACCAGTTCCAGGCAATCTCCGAAGAAAAAATAACATTCATCTTAAAATTTTTGTATAATTTTATTGGGGATAACGATAAACTACCTGGAAGAAATGACTTTTGTACTGGCTTGATTTTCCTCTTACATGCAGTGTACATGTATTTGATTGCCTTCCAAAATGCCTGTATAAGTTGTCTTGTGCGGCACGACCCTTAAAGGTAGTATCATACTTTGGTAAGAAACCAAAACAGAAATATTCACAGATTTACGTGTAACTTTCAGGGTATGAAGATGGTGCTGGTAGAAACATACCGTTAAAATTGTTCCGCCTGAAATGGTGTATTTATCCAGAAATTAGTAAAACCACGACCGAAAATCTTTTTGAACTTTTAAAAGATCAAAAATAAAAGAGAAAAGACTTAAGAAATACTGTGGCCGTTTTTCACGATTTTCTCAAAAAGTTGGTACCGTATGGGACTGAAATTTTCACAGATGACTGTTACTGTATCTGTCTTGATATGTTTGACCATAAATCTGTACTTCTTTGACAAGAAACCAAAGTACATGTATGATACTACCTTTTAACTTTTAATTAAGGCTTTCTTTCTGTTGAATGTAATAAATGGAGTGGTATTTGTATAATTTAAGTCCAATAAACCATTACCCCGTCGATTTTTTTTATCTGACAAGCTGGAATGGAGTCTTAAGTATCTTATAAAGTTCAGTCGTGTGACCTGGGGCCAATTTCATGAAGCTGTTAAGCACAAAAAAAATGCTTAGCACAAAATATCTTGCTCAATGAAACAAACAACCACCAATACAATTTCCATGTGATATTCATGGTCGGTGGACAACAGCCAAAGAGCAATCACAAGCGATACATAAC
This sequence comes from Astropecten irregularis, assembly GCA_963971285.1. Lineage (NCBI taxonomy): Eukaryota > Metazoa > Echinodermata > Asteroidea > Paxillosida > Astropectinidae > Astropecten > Astropecten irregularis. Next base: position 9,910,660 of record OZ020264.1, on the reverse strand, counting down.
ACATGGAAATTTGGTTCTTAATCCTGTTTATTATTTTAAGACAGAAATTTCATGGTTAGCAAATTTTTAGTGCTAAGCAGGGCCTTGGAATTGGACCCTGTCTGATCTTTCCAACTCCGATGTCGGGACCTGGTATTGGCCTTATTCATTTCTCAGTGTTTTTCTTCAGCGTTTTGCAGCATTCCTGACCCGTGCAAAACATCTTTTTAGATTTTTTGGGATGAATTGGTCAACCTACTACCGAACATAAAATGACAGTTTGGGAGGATACAGCTAACATAGGGCCTGTACAGATCGGTTGTAGTATACTGCCCGGGAAGCCTTCCACATGGGTGCCTGGTTCAAGTCCAACCTCAGTCAGTTTCCTCCGTTCTCCTTTGAAAGATGAAGATCAACTTTGCCACTTTTCCCTTGTGGGTTATCTATTAATTTTGAGGGCCTGTGTGCTTATGATCTTTTGACTCGAATCCAAATCTTGGTTGAAAGTGACTTGAACTAATTACTGTTCATAGTGAGAAGAAAGATTTCAGGCTTTGCATTGTGACAATGGGATACTTTTGGAGAACTGGTCTTGAGTCAACAGCGCACGCGCAAACCATGCTTGCGCAATTGTGAGCATGCGCGCGTTGTTTTGCGCGTGCGTGCGCTTGCGCTGTTGACTTAAACCGGTTCTCAAAAAGTCTCCCATTGGTATGTGGATCGGTTTGCGGAAACACCATGTAATTAAGAATCATTCGTACTTTCACACTTCTATTTCGTTCGCACTTCTCGTAAGGTCGCAACGTTTCGACTTGCATGCTCTAGCATTGAAGAGGACTAGAGCAGGCTAGTCGAAACGTTGAGACCTTATGAGAAGTGCGAAATAGAAGTGCGAATGTACGAACGACTTCGATGAGGTCATTCATTTTGAATCACTGGTTCGTTTTAGGACCCTACGGTGTACGGAGCCTGTACGGAGCCTGACTTAAATTTGGGGATAAGCCCCATGCGAGGAGGCACAATGAAGCTGCCTTCGTGAAAACAATTTACAAAACAACTGAGGTCCTTTCTCGTTAAATAATCAGATGTGAAACAGTTGTGTTGCTATTTTTACCTCGGTTTAGGGGAGCGTCTTGAAGTCTGCCGTATTAAAGTAAGCATTATATGATTTGCAAAGATTTGCGTTTTGGCTGAATTTGGTATACTTAAACAGAAGTGAAGGTCTTAAACTTCCTTACAGACGTTGTTTCATGTACCTTTTTACACTTTGTTCATCTGGATAGCAGAAAAACGGCCGAAATAATCTTGCCCCCTCCGAATCCTTCACGGTTACACCACGCTTTCGAAATGTAAAAAAGATCATTCAGACGAACGATCTTTTTAAAAGACACTAAATCTTGATTTCCTTGAAAAGCTCAGCATCTGATGAACCAAGATTTCCCATGGTGACTGTTTGCACTGTTTACGAACTGTTGAGTCCATTTTCTGTCTCAAACTCAATAATTTCTTTTTTTGGAGGCCTTGCAAATCCTATAATGTTCCTTTTAATGGCAATTCGGTAGCTATGATGATGATGTTTCCACTCGTTGGCAGACAGAAGACAGACATTGTACATACACTCCCCACCCACCCACCCACCCAAACAAACAAACAAACAAACAAACACCCCCAACACACAAACAATCAAACGACAAGTTTCGAGACACTGTTTCACACATGACGTCTATGAAATAATCGGAATGCCACACCAAAATTCAATGCAGATCTGAAATCAAAATTTTTTAATGTCCCTTCAACCTTTTTAACATCAATACCAGAATGCCACTTCATTTTCAAAAGGAAATGTTTTGTAGAACGGTCTCATGTTCCTAAAATAAAGATGGTTTTCTGCCAAGAAAAATTTAATTGGGATTTTGTTGTTTTTTTCCCCCGAAGAATTGTGTTTTCATGGGCGATTTATAGCTGTTCATTAGTTAAACCGTTTGGAACAAACAGACATTAATGGACAACATTTTGAAAACGTCTAAGGGGAATAGTAGATATACGGATGTTATTTTTGTGTGTGGATGCCCCAGTACGTCTTTTAAAAATGTTTTCGGCGACAATTTGAATTCCAATTTCATTTATGCTTCTCTGTTTGCAATAAAGGCACGAAAAATATTCAGGATTCCACTAAAATATATATATATAGGTAAGGAGAAATTGAACCAAAAAAAAAATCGTTACATAATGAATGAAATTGGTGAATAAAATCTTCAAAAATTCTCAATTACCCCCAAAATACGGATTTTGGGAATATGTCGATCGCCAGTGCGGGTACTATCAATGATTCTGATGTTGAGATTCTTCTACAGCCCTTTCCGTTTCCTCCTCCTCACCCTGGGGACTTTGCGATTACATGTCTCGTTGATCTCCTCCCAGTAACAACCCTCTTTGCAACATTCTTCACGTAAACGGCGACGTGGCTTGCTGCGCTTGCGCGTCATTCTCGCTTCCAAGAAGGAGCTAGCCTCCCAGAAGTTGACGAATTCATCTTCGGAAAGAAAGAAAAGAAAAGCAAAACAAAAACCTCATAATTATAAGACTAATATGGGCGATTTCACAGACATGAATAACCTATTATTATGGGCGATTCCAAATATTGTGCCACCAAGAGTTTAGTCTGGTTCGCGGACCCAAAAGGCTCCCGACTGTCAGGCCCTTTTCCAAACCTTGGCCGGTCCGGCTCAGGCTCCGGCGCTGTCATCCATATGCTGAAAATATAAGTTGTGGCTTTTCCTTAAAGCCGAATCTCTGTTTTCCTGTTCATAATAGAGTATCTACTTCCAAACCGCAGCCAAAAGCCTCTATTTTGATACCTGTTATTTAAGAATGGATGCACAAAATGGAGCCGGAGCCGGATCACCCGAGCCGGTGCCAAGGTTTGGAAATTAAAAGGGCCTATTTTTAACAAGAGTCGTCAGGGAATCTTTGGGCAGGGAACCAGACTACCAAGAGTTTCCATGGAGTTGGCCAATACACGGGTTTACACTTCCAAAAAAGCGCATGCGTGATAGTGCCTCGTTTTGAAGTCGCGATCAAAACTGCCGAAGTGTAAACCCGTGTATTGTCTTCGACAATGGGCTTACACTTAGAAAAGTGCGCACGCGTGGAAGTGCCTCGTTTTGAAGTTGCGATCAAAATCCAAGATGGCCGCCATGGTGTAAACCCGTGTATCACAACTCGCGGAATCTGTTGACAATTTCCAGACAAATATCGGGTGCATTCGTTTAGCTCCCCCGGGTCAGCCCTTTTTGGGAATGGTCGTGTTTTACTGCACAAAACAAGCGAGAGAATGGGGGGGACGAGGTTGACTGGTGTCGACCCGGGGGAGCCAAACGAATGCAGTTGCGAGTTGCCAATGCGTTACAAACTTAGTCTTAGTGGCGTATTTTGGACCGTTCTTTCTAGAGTCTAGGCCTATTTGACGCTGTCCAGCTTGATTGAAAAAGTGAAAGAGTTTTGCCATGAAGGGTTATATATAGTTCTCAATACACCGAACCGACCATGGACAAGAGGTATGAAAAATACCCGCCATCACTGGTGTGTCCACGTCCCATATTTTGTCCTGGAAAATAATATTGACGTTCGCCGCACGTACTCTATAATTGCAGGGTGTACGTCCCATGATTTATAGGGGACGTACACCCTGCAATTATAGAGAGCGGCGGACGTAAATTCCTTTTATTGCCGGAAAAAAATATGGACGGGGACACACCAGTAATGGCGGGTGTTTTTTACATCCATGGTCGCACCCACGGTCGGTTCGTAAACACCATCTCTTCAGAAATTCGCGCCAAAATGAGAGGGTTGCCTTAATTGTGAGATATATACACATGCTAGTCTTTGAAACGTATACTAACTTGTATTAAAGGTTAACGTTACCCGTATATTATACAGAACTCGTATACGTGCTCGCGTTCTGTACGTGACGTAAGCAACGTTTTTCGTCGCTAAATTATGGGTCTAAAATATCTCCTTTTTTCTATAATACAATATCTTTAGTACAAACAATGATAGGTTGAGTTTTATAACAATACAGATGTATTTAACTTGATTGTTGATTACAGTAAACCAGGCGCGGTTCTAGAGCCAACATTTTGGGGGGGCTAGAAGAGCCATTATTTTTTGGGGGGCTTGAAGACCCAATATTTTGGGTTCTTCTGACACTCGCTTCTGCTATGTCTTATTAGGGGTCGAAAAACATGCACTTTAAAGCCCACACAACGCGTTTTTATGTAATTGGCGCTTAATAACTGAACAAATCCAGTATTTTCAAGTGGGTGGGGGGGGGGGGGGCTAGACAAATTTTTTGGGGGGCTACAGCCCCCCTAGCCCCCCCCCCGTAGAACCGCGCCTGCAGTAAACCTTTCAGTTGTAGGATGTTTGGTATATAGGCCTATAATACGTAGACCGGAAACCGGACCGCCACAAATTGAAAAGTTCACAAAATCATGAATATTCATGAATAATATAAATATTTAATTCTACCTGAATCATCCTGTTGATCTTCCACTGCTGTTTTACGTCTACGCCGCCGAGGTTTCCTTGCCAGGCGTGTCTTGGCCACACGTCTGTAACTCAGAACGCAAGCATATCTTCTGCGTTGCCGGAGGTACCTTCCACACAGCCCGATAAACTTTGGACCTGTGAAATTCCTTTTCCTAGCGATGCGCCACTCTGTGCTGGTTTCGTCACCGCCCAGTTCTTCCTCGTCTTCCAATTCCATGTCATCGTCATCTTCCGCTGTGACATCCTCCACGTTATTGACAGTGTCAACTGAGGGCTCTAGCTGGTTGTCATCCACAGCCTGCGTTTCAGCTGTGGTCGATGGTGAGTTGGAGATAATATTTGGAAGAAGAAATAAACACGAAATTAATAAAAGGAGGGTACAGAATTGGTAAGACAAAAAAATACACTTCATGATCACAGATTCACATAAAAATTACACAGTATAATAATGATGATATGAGATAACATCTTATGGAATGTTTTTGTATGAAATGCCATATTCGTTGAGAAATAAATGAAACTATTTTCCGATTGGAATAAATCGCTTCGAAGCGTTTTATTCATTCATTCATTGAAATGTGTACAGTTCTCTGTACACGGGTTTTCACTATTTTCTCGTGACCCAGATGGCTGATTGACCTCAAACTTCTACAGGTTTGTCAGTTAAAGTATACGATGGATTACGTAATGTGATGTCACTGTCAGCAAATGTTTTGTCCCAAAAACCAATTCTGTACCATCCCTTTAATGATAATAGAAACTTGTATGCAGATCTGGGGCGATTTCACCAAACTCAATTCGTTACTTTTCTTTGGAAAAGATACTAAATCTCGATTTGCTTGAAAAACCCAGCATCCGATGAACCAAGATTTCCCATGGTGACTGTTTGCACTGTTTACGTACTGTTGAGTCCATTTTCATGTCTCAAACTCAATAAAAAATTTGGTTGAGGCCTTGCAAATCCTATATGCTCCCTTTAAGTCATTGAAAAGTGAACAAAGAAAAAATGACTGGAGCGGGATTCAAACCAGCTGCGCTTTGGGGAATATCGTGCCGGCGCCCGGCCAATGGAGCTATCCAGCCTTATGCTGATGGTGTCCCCATCAACAACAACAATCAATTACCTTCGTTCGTTTGGCAGCCAGAAGCTATGAAACTATACTCGCATAATATATCCCAATAATCATTTTTATCGATACGCGTAGCACATTTTCTGTTACCTGAGAAATAGTACATGGGGGATCACTCAAATAGGATAATACGGCTTTTGAATTAATATAATCATCAAATAACCACAAGGGAAACTGACTGAAATTAACGTCATTGAAAAGTGAACAAAGAAAACTTGACTGGAGCGGGATTCGAACCAGCGCCCTGCGGAATACCGTACCGGTGCTCTACCATAATGAGCCGCGGATATCCAGCCCTATTATGTTGGTTGGATAGGGCTGGATATCAACCATTATCTAGACAAGGCTAAGCATCTTCACACAACCATTGTGATGAATAAGCAATAACATTATTTACAGTAGATGCCATGCCTTAAAGGTGCTACATGTATTATACTTTGGTAGTATACCAAAACAGAAATCTTCACAGATTTACCTTTACTGAACTTACAGGGCAGTATATAGATGGTGATGGTATAGAAACATAATACTGTTACAGTTTTTTTCTGCCTGAAATGCTACATTTAGGCCTATCAAGAAAAAGAGTAGGCCATGTGAAATTTCACATATGACTGTTGCTGTATCTGTCTTGATATTTTTGCCCGCCAATCTGTATTTCGTCGGGAAAAGGTATGAAGTTACCTTTAAACTTCAACGAAACTCTAGATAAATTAATGGGCCTACATACATTCACTAATTACAATAGACCATGCACTGCACTTTTATTTTTACAAAGAAAGGTAAACATTTGATAAAGCAAATTCAACTTTGGTTTTAAAGGTAATATCATACTTTGGTTTTTATCAAAGAAATACAGATTCATTGGCAAAAATATCAAGACAGATACCGTAACAGTCATCTGTAAACATTTCAGTCCCATACGGTGCCCACGTTTTGAGAAAACAGTGAAATGATGTATTTTATTCAGAAAAGAGTAAAAACCAGTGACCAAAATTATTTTTGATCTTTTAAAGATCAAAAATAAAAGAGAAAAGACTTAAGAAATACTGTGACCGTTTTTCATGATTTTCTCAAAAAGTGGGATCCGTATGGAATTGAAATTTTCACAGATGACTTTGACTGTATCGTCCTTGATATTTTTGCCCATGAATCTGTACTTCTTTGACAAAAACCAAAGTATATGATACTACCTTTATACAGAATAATATTCATACATGAATACGGTGGACTTACCTGTCAAACTCACTGCGACCAGGGCAGCTAGCAAAAGCAGCAACACCATGTAACGAGCCATGGTGTAGGGCAGATAATATGCCGACACACTCGGTAGAACTAGTTGCTTATCAGATGTGACAAACTGCTGATTCAGTTCTGTCAGCAACAACAGCTCCGAAGGTACCCAGTCTGAGCAAAACACCGGCCTTATATACCTTTGCTGTGACTCTGAAGGAGATCAAAAAATGCAGCGATGGCGATCCACTCAAAATTGACACTTCAAACAAACTACCTGCATTTTTTTTTTTTATAAAATTGATTTCATTTATTCTCATTTTTTTTCCTAATAATCTCTTTGAACAGAGTGGTGATAACAAAATAATTAAATTTGGAAAATAGGTCCCCAGCAATTTGCATGAATATGTCCTAATTAACAAGGATTCTTCACATAAACTTGTACTTGCAGTAACGCATTGAATCCTATAATTGCTTTGTGTTGAGTCTAATTGGTTTCAGTGGCATTAACTTACTGATAGTTTATAGACTGTGCAAGATGATGTCGGCCGAGGGCGCTGTTCATTCTCTACTGTAAAATTCCCGAAACCAAAATATTGAAGACCAAATACATTTCATCGTTGATTTTTAGATGGCAAAAGAGAGCCATAATTATAGATTACAGTGATAAACCTAACTAGGGGCCAATTTCACGGCCCTGCTTGGCACAAAAATGTCTAACCATGACATTTCTGTCTTCATAAAAACAGCTAGTACTAACAACTAAAAATGTCCATGTGTTGTGTATCGTGCTAGTGATTGTTCTTTGGGGCCGTCCATAAAGTACGTACGCACGAAATGCCGACTTTTTGACCCCCCTCCCCCTCTGTACGCATGGCGTACGCAGTGGTCCCAAACCCCCCCCCCCCCCTCCCCCTGTACGCATACGCATTCCACATTAGGTTTTTCACTTTTCGTGGTCCCTTGCTTTAGCATCATTAAAATGTCACCGTAATCCGGGCCGGTACCGTTATTGGGACGTCACTTTCAAATTCTGAAATGAATGACTAAAGTTTAATAAGTTTTTATACATTTACAGATGGATTTTACAATTTTTTTATCACGTTGAATAAGAAAAAAAGGAAAAAACAAAACAACCCCGGTGCTTTTTTCACGTTTTTTACCTCTCTTTTCGCGCGATAATGCTTTGCAAATTTTTCGTTTGCGTACGGTACGCATTGGCCTTAAACCCCCTCCCCCCCCCTGTACGCATGGCGTACGCATCGGTAACAACCCCCCCCCCCCCCCCTTCGTGCGTACGTACTTTATGGACGGCCCCTTTGGCTGTTGTTCATTGACCACGAATATCGAATGGAATTTTTAATGGTGGTTTTAATTGTTTTATTGGGCAAGACGTTTATGGAGCCGATAAGCACAAACAATTTGCTTAGCACAAACTGTGCTAAGCAAATTTGTGTGCTTACCAACTCCATGAAATTTGCCCCTGAATATGGAGATATTTACGATATTTCTGTTTACTTCATTAATATGTTTTTGATGCATATTTTGAGTGACCATAATGTCACGTTAACGTTTACACACGGCCATCACATGGAAAGGTATATGCCTATATAATACATGATTTGGAAAGATTACAGAACAGCACTCACACTGTCTGATCAAACACTGCATAGGCCTACATGAATGATAAACCTGTGAAAATATGAGCTAAATCGGATATCTGAGTCAAGAGAAAACAGTGAAAACCCGACTCATTTTTTGTATGATTCTTATAAAACATAAAATGGTTTTGATCTAACCCCGAGATCAAAACTGTTTTCGGTCTATGTTTCTGGCTGAATACACCATTTCAGGCGGAAATATCTTAATGGTATGTTTCTACCATCATCATCTTCATATCCTGAAAGTTATACGTAAATCTGTGAATATTTCTGTTCGGGTATGTTACCAATCCAGGGGCCAATTTCATAAAACTGTTAAGCACAACAATTTGCTTAGCACAAAAATGTCTCGCCCAATAAAACATAACACCATTAAAAATTCCATTTGATATTCATGGCCAGCGGACAACAGCCAAAGAACAATCACAAGTGATACACAACACGTGGAAATTTGGTTGTTAACCTTGTTTTTATAAAGACAGAAATGTCATGCTTAGCAAATTGTTGTGCTTAACAGTTTTATGAAATAGGCCCCTGTAATGTACCTTTATGTATGAGCGTGTGTAGAACCGAACACAATATTCATGTCTGATGACCTTTGACCTGTGTATTGGCAAGATTGATTGACACAGATGTTAATAAGTTAGTGCTCTGTAATTAGTGACACATAAAATCACAGGCATCTTACTTGGGACCATTGCATACGCCTTGCGTACAGAGGGGGGGGGGGGGTCAAAAAAGTCGGCATTTCGTGCGTATGTACTTTATGAACGGCCCCATAGTCAAAACAGACGTTTTGGGCAATGTTTTAGTCATAGCGAGTAAAACTTAACATATTGAGAAAAGTGCCCGTAAGCATACCCGTAAAAACTAAAACACAATCTAAAAGGTATTACCCATACCTAATCTTTCATTCATTGTTTCGATCTCCCTATTTGTTTTACTCTTATAGCCATCACCTGGACATTTCGGGCTTTTTTTTGTTAATTTTGTTTTGCAGGATAAACGTTTCTCGTTTTCGGTATAATTTAATAGTTTCAATAATGTAAAGATTTGGGGGATTCCGGTGGTTAATGCTGGGACAATATTTTGTGCTGGCACTTGAAAATCTCTTTATTAATTGTCAATTTAATGTGGAGAAATAAGGTACAATTTCGGGCTTTTTTTATAATTTGTTTTGCAGGAAAAAAGTTAATCTTTTTTGGTATAATTTAATGGTTTCAATAATGTAAAGATTTGGGGGATTTCAGTGGTTAATGCTGGACAATATTTTGTGCTGGCACTTAAAAATCTCTTATTAATTGTCAATCTAATGTGGAGAAAAAAAAAGTACAATTGGAAAGGTGCCACAAACATTTCCTGCATGTGTTTAAGAGAAATGGCGTTATAGTCAGTGGCGTATTTAACTATAAGGTCAAATTTTGAAGTTGGCACGGTACGGGCGGGATGGCCAATATCTTAGGCTTAAAGGTAATATTATACTTTGGTTTTTATGAAAGAAATACAGATTCATGGGCAAAAATATCAAGACAGATACAGTAACAGTAATCTGTGAAAATTTCAGTCCCATATACGTTGCCCACTTTTTGAGAAAACAGTGAAAAACAGCCACAGTATTTCTTGTCTTTTCTCTTTCATTTTTGATCTTTTAAAAGATCAAAAATATTTTTGGTCGTTGTTTTACCAATGTCTGGATAAATACACCATTTTAGGCGGAAACATTTTGATCTTTTAAAAATCAAAAATAAAAGAGAAAAGACTTATGGCCGTTAAAATGTGGGCAGCGTATGGGACTGAAATTTTCACAGATATTTTTGCCCATGAATCTGTATTTCTTTGACAAAAACCAAAGTATGATACAACCTTTAAAAAGGTAATTGAGAGGTTTTGGTCTATGAGATCAGAACTCTTTTCGGTCTTTTGTTTTACTCACTGCTGGATAAATACAGCATTTCAGGCAGAAACGTATATGGGTGCACCATGCCTTGTAAGTTATACGTAAATCGGTGAACATTTCTGTTATGGTTTCCTACCAAAGTATGATGGCACATTACCATTATTATTATTTATTTTTTTCTGGTAATGACATCAAGGATTCCTCAAAAAAGCTACAGACGCTGTAGCTCGAAAGCCTGATGTAACCTTTTATGGAAAGATGATAAGAAGAAGATACTGGTTTAGAGGTGGGAGGAAACCCCCAGATTGGGAATGTTACCAATCCTGTACTGTACCTTTAAGACAAAGAATGCCTTGGTATTCGAGCGAAATGACGATACTGAAAGAGTACAAAATGATCCAGCAAAATATGAAATATCACATCCGGGGTACTCTTGTGACGTCAGCTTGAAGGCATCTTTCGGTGGGGGACGGTATGACGACAGAATATTCCATTCCACTTTAACCTTCTTACCATATAGGGGCCTTTCTCAAGGCTCAGCTCCGGCTCAGGCTTCGGCTTCGTCTCTGTAATCCATACACTGAAAATATTTAGGTTTTCATTGACGCTTAAGCTCTGTTTTCTTTTTAAAACCAGAGAATATACTTCCGAACAGCAGCCAAAAGTCTCTATATAATTATGATATCCGTAACTTTAGAATGGATTCACGAAATCGAGCCGGAGCCGAGCTTTGAGAAAGGCCCCTATGACGGTCTTTGGCATTGGGTTAAATTACTTTCAGCTAGCTCGGTGGTCAAGTGGAATGGCATATGCACTATTGTATAAGCAAGGCCGTCTTCGGTTCGAATCCCACCTAATCATATATTTTCATGTGCCACCCAAAAAACTTCCAATATGGAGTGCTTAGTTGATACATATGCGTCGATGAAGTGCAAGCCTAATATTTGAATAAGAAACTTCGACCTAACGGGTGCAGACCAGTAAATAGGTCCAGATCAGTCCGCGGAGCTCATTAATATTTTGTATACCCTCAAAATCTTTTTTATAAAGTAATTTGCTGGGCCCTACATGGGAAGTCTTGTAAAGAAAATGGATGGAACCCGGTCGCCAGAGTTTGGACTTTCAACTTTGAGCTGTTTGGATGAATTCTGGCCCTAAACTCGCTCTACTTGTGCCTGTAAGCGAGGGGTAAATTTTTTTAGTCTGGCACCAGTCAACATGGCCGTTTTCAGGGTATTTTCCTTTGGATGGATTTTTCTCAAAAAATCATTGGTTACCCTATAGAAAATTGAAATGAAAATGAAAATTGAAGTTTTCTGTTGCATTTTGGTGTATAGCTTGAGAGTCTGAGAACCTTCTGAGTATTTTTAATAATTGTTTGAAATTGGCTATTTAGCATGGGAGCCTATGGGAATTTATTTACTGGTCTGCACCCTAACGTACTGCCGGTGTGCAAGGCTATTCTTCCCCCTGGTAAATGTGTTCGGCGTAGAGATTCATCTTTGTAAAATGTGCCCGGCCCAGGGCTACAGACAATTTACCGTGTCATGGCCGGGTATATGGTTCAAGAAATCAGTTATGTGAACAAATATTTCTTTGGTCCCCCTTTCCCACAGGCGCACTCATGGGCCCCGCACAGACAAGTAGCCCTTTGTGCCCTTACTTTTATCCCCGGACACAATTTTACCAGGGGCATATTTACACTTCACATCGGTCCTTAGTACCAATAATGTTCTTAAGGGTGTAAATAGTGCCAAAATCCGTCCGCCGAGCTCATTAATAAAAGTTAAGCACTCAATATATTTTAAATAAGTTGTGAGAGCTATGAAAATGAAGGATTGATGAAATATGGCACTGGACCTCCTGCCTGGACTCTGGGCTTCCATTTGTGACCATTTTTGATGCAATTGGGTGAGAAAGTGGGTCTATTTCAGCCGCTTTGCAGAGGGATGTTTTCTTGAAAATGGCTTCTTTGACTGGAGTGATCCATACCTTGTTTTGGGGTGGTCAGCTGAGAATGAGTATAACTTAAAAATTCAATGGTCACCCTACCACAAAATGAAAAGAAAATGAAAGGTGACATGTTCCTCATCATTTGTCTGTGTAACTTGAACAGCTGTGAGAGTTCTGTATATTTTTAAATGATTTTTGAAGTTTGAGAATTTATCATTGTTGTCTATGGGAGTTTATTTACTTATTTACTTAAAGGGTTTTTCATCGCGGTGGATACAGATAAGGAAATGAGGCGATCAAAGTCACGTGATGTCTAGTCTTGATTCAATACGGTATTGGTGTGGATACTCGAACCGCACTGACCATACGTATGTACGTACAGGTAATCCGCACACACGTACGCACGGAGCTATCACTATTGTTATACATGTAGATAGGCCTTTACGAATACGTGCGTGCGTGCGGGTCAGTGCGGGTAATCGGTTCGTACGTTCGAGTACGGTAATAACATAGTCGTGGACCAAGACTACGCGATGTCGTGTTGCTAGTAGCGATGTTTCGGCTTCAGCAGGTACTGCTAACATTCGTCAGGGGTCAATTTCATAGAGCTGCTAAAGCACACAATTTGCTTAAGCACAAAAAGTCTTCCTTGATCAAACAGGATTGTCAACCAAATTTCCATGTGATGTTTACTGCTTTTAACTTGTATTCGGCCATTGTTTGTTCAGCATAACATTCACAATGAGTTTTTGCTGGCATAATGATTTTATTTACCAAGGTTTTTGGTGTTTAAGCAAATTTTGGTGCTTAGCAGCTCTATGAAATTGGTTCCAGGCAACTGAAGAACGCTTTTTCCAAGTGCGTCGAGATGGTCTTTGGTGGTATTCGTATGGTATCACTGATGTCATCACAGACGGAAGGGGGCTCCTCAACGGACGATGTCTGGGTGCACCACGTATAGCTCTAAAATCTATACCCCGAGATGATAGTCATAATTTGTATTATACCCTCAAAATTTTTGAAAGAATTATGCATTTATGGTGGTCATGCAATTGGAGACTTTTGAGAACCGGTCTTCGAGTCAACAGCGCATGCGCAGGCAATTGTGAGCATGCGCGCGTTATTTTGCGCCTGCGCTGTTGTGAGTGCGCGTGCGCTGTTGACTAGAAGACCGGTAGTCTGGTTCCCTGCACAAAGATTCCCTGACGACTTTTATTAAAAAACCTATATTTGACAGACAATAGTCGGGAGCTTTTTGGGTCCGGGAACCAGACTAGAAGACCGGTTCTCAAAAGTCTCCCATTGTTATGATTATGAGAGGTTACCACAACCTGGGGCCAATTTCATATAGAGCTGCAGCTCATCAAGCACAACAATTTACTTCAGCATGAAAAGTCTTCCTTGATCTAACAGGATTGCCAACCAAATTTTGACTTCATGTATTTGGCCATTATATAGTTTGCTGAGCATAACATTCACTATAAGCAGTTTTGGCTGATTTTATTTGCCAAGGCATTTGGTGCTTATTTGTGTTTTTTTTTTGAAGCAGCTCCTTGAAGTTGACCCCTGGGAGTTCAGTGCCTTAAGCTGTTGTAGAGACAGGAATTTTTGTTTTCATTGAAAATTGACTGGAGCGGGATTCGAACCGGCGACCTCCTGAATACCGTACATGCGTCGCAACTGAGCCACGTTGGTGGTGACCCCAATAGTCAACTATCTTTGTTCGTAAACGAAACTTGGGTATAAACAAAAATGGGTACGTGAAGGTTCGAGGTCTTGTGGTGTTTTGAACTATGAAGGTGAGGTCAAGATAAGTCAGTGTTGTTCATTAATATTTTGTATACCCTCAAAATTCCTTTTTTTAAAGAATCATTTTGCTGGGCCCTACATGGGAAGTCTTGTAGGGAAAATGGATGGAACGCGGTCGCCAGAGTTTGGACTTTGAGCTGTTTGAATGAATTCTGGCCCTAAAGTCGCTCTACTTTGGCATGTAGTGGAGGGGTACCCGCGTAGATTTTAAAGTGACGAACCATTTTCCATCTTTCCAGCAGTAAAAGTCTTCTCGGAGGAATGCGAGGATCACTTTGTCCTTTCAAGATTAGGCCTACTTTTCCCCACACAAGGTCGGGAGTAACAAAAGAACCTTTGGTTTTTCTTCAATTTGTTCACACATAAAAATCAGTATTCACTAAACCACACCAGATTTCAATGCAAGAAGTTGAATTTTCTTTTATTATATATCCCTCCAACCGTTTTAATTATCTAAAACAGAGTGCCATTGCAAATACAGAGAAAATGCATAGTACGAAATTGGACTTCTTTGCCCTAAAAGAAGTTGGGATGTGCCGGCATAAGTTTCATGTTTCGATGTTTGTCGTTTTCCTTCCAAAATGGGTAGTTCTAGATTTTTGGCAGTGGTGATTGGTTTAAAACCCAAACAAAAACATTTGGTTTGTGTTGTTGTGATCTGAATTTGAGTCCAAAATAAATGGATGGAGAATTTTGATAAGAGATGTACGGACGTGTTGTACACATTATTGGTACTGTCATCACGAAATGGAGAGGAAAAGTACACTCAGTCACAACAACAGAACATCAAAAATTCACGTTCGGCAATTTTCAAATCAGTTATTATTATTATTATTAGTTTTTATTTCATGGTTTCCCTGTTTTGTGTTCGCGGGTTTTTTTTTTTAGATTTCATTTTATCGTTTGTCATTGGGTCACTGGGGCACGCAAACAAAGTTGTTTTTTATAATATGAAAATTGGAATCCTGATCATAAAGTAAGACAAATTAAACGAAATTGACAAACTTATGAAGAATGAACAAAACAAAACAAAAAAAACCTCGCAAATTCGTGAGTATAACAGAACTTGCTACAACTCTCGGATTCGTCTCCAGTTTGGTGCAGTAGCCATCACCGTCGCCGTTGCTTCTTAGCAGGTCTCGATGATCTCCTCAAAGTAACAGGATTCATTGCAACATTCGTTCTTGAGACTTCTCGCACGCTTCTTTTTCTTCTTCTGCACTAAGAAATCATTGGCGTTCTTGTATGAGATACTCTCATCCCCTGACAAACAAAAAATGAAAACGTCAAGAGTCCGTGATATTAGCGGTAATTCCTGCAAAGCGCATTAATTGACGTATTGACACACGGACTCATGGCCTGGACGCAAGCTGCATTCTCAAATCAACACATTTTATGTTTTTATCCAGGGGCCAATTTCATAAAACTGTTAAGCACAAAAATGTGCTAAGCATGACATTTCTGTCTTAATAAAAACAGGGTTAACAACCAAATTTCCACGTGTTGTGTATCACTTGTGATTGTTCTTTTGCTGTTGTTCGCTGACCATGAATATCAAATGGAATTTTCAATGGTGGTTTTGGGCGAGACATTTTTGTGCTAAGCAAATTTTGGTGCTTAACAGTTTTATGAAATTGGCCCCAGGTCTTATGCTCCAATGGGAGACTTTGGAGAACCGGTCTTCAAGTCAACAGCGCACGCGCACGCATATTTGGTGCATTCGTTTAGCTAATACGAGGCAGTCCTTACTGGGAATGGTCGTGCTATACTGTACAAAAACAAGCGAGAGAATGGGGACGAGGTTGACTGGTGTCGACCCGTGTTAGCTAAACAAATGCACCCATTGTGAGCATGCGCGCGTTGTTTCACGCATGCGTGCGCGTGCGCTGTCGACAAGAAGACCAGTGGTCGATTTCACAAAGATTTGCGATGCATCTTTTAGTTGAGTTGTTCATGTTTCCATAGTAACTAGCATTGTGACATCACACTTTGCTTAGCATTAGCGTTCCGCACTAATGACGTCACACCATGCATGCATATACCCCCACTCACCACACGTTTGAATGGCCACGTTGCAATGTTTGTCTGAGGTTCGGTGCTATTTTTAGCAAGTGCGCAGTGCTATTACGATTGATTCGCAAGTTGCGATCTGTCTAATAGCCTTTCGTGAAATCGAGCCGTGTCATATGTCAAGGCGACCACCGTATCTCACATTGTACGGTACGAAACCACACTATTGATGTAAATTTACCTGAGGATTCCAGAGCCGTTTTGCGTTTACGGCGACGACCACGGAAACGTTTGCAACTCTGAATTCGTCTCTTACGAATCCTGCGCCTGCAATTTCGTCTCTCATGGATGATTCGGCCACTCTTGACACCTCCTTCCTTTCGTAACTTCTTTAAAAACTTCCTCTTATTGAAAGGCCGTCCGCGTCTGCGTCTGCGTCTGCGTTTCTTCTCCACATCAGACTCGAGTGCAGATTCCACTTCATCGTCATCTTCAAGCTCGTCATCTTCCTCGTCTAAGTCTATCTCGGCCAAATCTTGCTCATCTGTTGTGACATCCACCGATGAAGGGTCGAAAGAAAGAAAGAAAGAAAGAACGACTTTTCAACTGGGACGATTTTGCAACACAAATTCGCACAAAAAAAGGTAGGTTTGCGGTGACACCATGTAATCTCTTTATGTGAGAGTGTGTGGTTCTGAGAAGAACCGGTGGTATTATCTCGACGTTTCGAACAGTGTGCTCTGTTCGTCCTCGGGAGAAGAAGTGTCCTCAGTGTCCTCAGGACTACTGAGGACACCACTGGTGTTAATTTCTTTTCACGATTGGGTGGGATGATTGGTGATTTGGTGTCCTATGCGAGGGAGACTGTGGGAGGTGGGGTAACCCCCCCCTCCCAAACCAGGGACTTTTTAATAAAAACAGAGTCGAAAAGTCGCATTTAAGAGCATTTAAAAACGATATTCAGAAGAATTAAACAGTATAAATTCACTGCGTAGACTAGAAAACAACAAGGATCATATAATATTTATATACAATAAACTTGAATGATATTCAACCTCGAAATATTGGGGGGATGACAATACACGCCATCTCCCACCTCAAATATTGGGTGGCGGGATATATAAACAGTTTAATTTTCATATCATAGTTCTTGACACAAGGTGTTGCAAAGTTACCTTCGTCACCCAGATCTTCATCTGCCAGATCTATATATTGGTAACATTTTGGTATTTCGGCAACATTATCAACCGTGAAATTGTAACGAAAAATGAAATTTGCACTGAATGGTCGAGTACTCCCAAAATTCGAGTACATGTAATCGAGTACGGGCCAAGTACATTTATTTTCGAGTACTTTTTATCGAGTACGGGCCAAGTACATTTTATTTTCGAGTACTTTCAATCGAGTACGGGCCGAGTATTTGTCTGTACTCGAGTTGATCTTGAGTACGAGTATGAGTACTCCAACACTGGAGGGATAAGCTGCGGTTTGACTTTGGGGTGAAACTGTCTATAGGCAACAATTTGAGTCGAAATAGTGGAAATCGATGAGTATCTTGCATTTGAATAAAAACAAATCCAAACTGTGTGATAAGTGGGTCAAGTTTAAAGATGGGATTGCAATGTTACCTGTAACATCCAGGTCATCTTCTGCGATATCCACGTCTACTGTGGCCACATCCTGGGTATCTTCTGAGACGTTCACCGAATGGAGGCGAGAATAAAATAATAGAAAGAAAGATACAATATAATAGCAAATCGCGAGGAATACAAACACAATATCGTTATTGCTGTTAATTATGCAGAAATAACTAGTTATGTTGAAGAAATGTTTTATACAAAACTGCATGTAATTCAAAAATGATCTCATGATGTTATTTTTATCTCTTCCTTAAAATGACGTCACAGTCATGATTTTTCGAAAAACTGTAACGCTCTGTTTTTGGGCGCCAAGTTTTATTGGACGCAAAAACGCAAACGCCAAAAAGGTACCTCTACTGTAGAAGTTATTGGAAATCTAATCCAATGAACAAACAAAGACAAATTTCAATATGATTTTTTCATCTTTATGATATTCATCGAAAGTTGGAATTAGAGGGCGCAATTTTAGTGCTTGCCCCGGGCTACGCTGGTACGCCGCCGGTTGGAGGTATTCTTAGTAGTTAATTATCTTTGTTTGTTTGGCAGTCAGAAGCCATGAAACCAATCATACATATCGCTATCTCAAAGGATATACATCAGCAGCATTGGCCACACTGGGCCTTTACAACATCAAACTACTGGCTAGGCTCAGAACCTATCTCGCTTTACCGCCATTTGAGGCCCACAAAACGAAACGGACGGATCGGGCCACATGACGAAGCCGAAGAAAGGCTCCAGCTTCGCCATGTATATCAAGCTCTTCAATTGATTCGGGACACAAAATGGCGGTATAGCAAAATAAATCCCAAGCCTAGCTAATTCAAGCCTCATTACGTAAAGGCCCTTAAAGGTAGTATCATACTTAGGTAAGAAACCAAAACAGAGGAAATGTTCAAAGATTTACTTATAACTTACAGGGTATGAAGATGGTGGTGGTAAAAACATACTGTTAAAAGTTTTCTGCCTGAAATGGTGTATTTATCCAGAACTTAGTAAAACAACTTGTCCCAATAATAGTAATTGTATGCGGCAAGATGGTGTATACGGAAACTGAGACTGGCGCGCACGCCAACACGTTTTCCTCGTTTTCCTTGGTAATGCTGGGTTTTTTTAACTATGATAAATTTTCAGAATACGTGGAATTGGATATTTCCAGTATGCCGCCATAACAAGCTAAACTACCCGGCATAAGTCGAAATATGGGTTTTGTATACAAACTCGGGGACGTATGGAACAGGCTAATCTGTTGTCTAGAGCTAGGTCTAGGTCTTCGCTCCATTGGAAATACACGGAGACACCAAGACCTAACCGAAGCTTGTTTGGGACACGGCCTAATAGGCTCGGCCTCACATCAGGCGCCATACACCCCCTTGTGTGAACAAAACTCCATGTACTACCGCACGCCATCCAACGACTGTTGAACGTTTACCAATGCCACAAAATGGACACAGACCTTTATAAAGGACAGTAAACAGCGACTAGCCTCTAATGCATGAATACACGTTTCAAACTTAAAGATCACACCTAAAGAAGGATCGAGTGAATAATGACTTACCTGCCACATTGACTGCGACCAGGGCAGCTAGCAAAAGCAGCAACACCATGTAACGAGCCATGGTGTAGGGCAGAGAATATGCCGACACACTCGGTAGAACTAGTTGCTTATCAGATGTGACAAACTGCTGATTCAGTTCTGTCAGCAACAACAGCTCCGAAGGTACCCAGTCTGAGCAAAACACCGGCCTTATATACCTTTGCTGTGACTCTGAAGGAGATCAAAAAATGCAGCGATGGCGATCCACTCAAAATTGGCACTTCAAACAAACTACCTGCATTTTTTCATTTTTGTTCAGGCTGGTGTTAAATTGATTTCATTAATGCAGGCTAATTTGTTTTTAATAACCACTTGGTACAGAGTGGTGATAACGAAATAATTGAATTTAGAAAATAGGTCCATTGCAATTTTTTTAATGAAAATTTCCTAATTGAAAAAAGGCGCCACATTTCAGGTCATATGCCTACATTCGCCATATGCCACCCATCTAGGGCCAATTCCACGGCGCTTCTTAGCACAAAAATTTGCTAAGCATGACATTTCTGTCTTAATAAAAACTGGGTTAACAACCAAAATGTCCACGTGTTGTGTATCACTTGTGATTGTTCTTTGGCTGTTGTGCACTGGCCATGATGAACATCAAATGAAATTGTTAATGTAACTTGTTTTATTGAACAAGACATTTTTGTGCTAAGCAAATTTGTGTGCTTAGCAGCGCCATGAAATATTAAAAAAAAATCATAAATAACGGTGTAAATATAAAAATAAACTACCATGGACGTTTTTTCACTGTTTTCTCAAAAGTTGGCACCGCATGGGACTGAAACTTCCACAGATGACTGTAACTGTATCTGAAGTTCATTGATGTTTTTGCCCATGAATCTGCATTTGACCAAAACCAAAGTATGATATAACCTTGATGAACATTTCATTTTTGGTTGGTTTTCATATATTGGTCCGCCATTTTCTAGTTGTGTATATAGGCCTATCATTATTATTTGATTATCTTTCTTAAATTTCCTTGTAACAACGTTTACGATGGTTCTGTTCAACAAGAATTGATCGCAATTAAAGGTAA
Organism: Astropecten irregularis; assembly: GCA_963971285.1. Lineage (NCBI taxonomy): Eukaryota > Metazoa > Echinodermata > Asteroidea > Paxillosida > Astropectinidae > Astropecten > Astropecten irregularis. The sequence continues at coordinate 9,890,167 of OZ020264.1, read as the reverse complement.
TATTATACTTTGGTTTTTATCAAAGAAATGCAGATTCATGTGCAAAAATATCAAGACAGATTTAGTAACAGTCATCTGTGAAAATTGCAGTCCCATACGGTGCCCACTTTTTGAGAAAACAGTGAAAAACGGCCACAGTATTTCTTATACGTCTTTTCTCTTCTATTTTTCATCTTTTAAAAGATCAACAAGTTTTCGGTCGTTGTTTTACACCTTTCTGGATAAATACAGTATTTCAGGCGGAAACATTTTAACGGTATGTTTCTACCACCACCATCTTCATACCGTGTAGAAGTTAAAGGAGAATCTGTGCTCATTTCTTTTGTGGCTTCTTACCAAAGTATGATACTACCTTAAAAACACGACGAATGCCGGTTGGGCACATAGGCAAACCTATAATCAACGAAGATTGTCTCAAAACTTTCCAAATTTCATTTTTTTAAATTGTCCATACTATACCTGCAAAAACAAAATACAGTTAAACCTAATCTTTCATTTATTTGTTTTAATTTGTTTTAATATTCCTATTACTCGTAAATTATTACTCAAATCTTACTGCTCTATTTCAGCGGTCGAGAGTAATTGTAATTTTTTCCGCGGATTACCCAAAGTAATGATATTTGGTCTAAACTTTTATTGGCCAAAAGTCTTTCAAAAATTTAATGAATTTCGGATTAGATAGACCCGTCTTTTTGCTGGCACTAGTTGTGTGCATAGATTATGAATGTAATGAGATATTAGTGCAATAACTGGATGAGGTCCATGGATAGACATAAGCGCTCACGTGGCAAAATACTGTGATGTTGATATAATTATGGTTAGTAGAGGAAACATGTTCGAAATGGAACGAGGACTTTCAAGGTTTTTTTCCTGTAGTGTTTTTTTTTCAGTCAGGTTATTTCATTGCCTTCATACAGAGAATATACTGACAGATAATGAATGGCAAGTCTTATTTTGGTTTCAAAACAGCATTTGGTTTTCCTTTGAATGGATTTGCAAAATGGGGGATTTTCATGCATGCTCATGTGGGGAACCAACAACAGAAATAATAATGAAAAATCATTTTAAAAAAATGAAGAGGCAAAATTGACCCACAGAAATGGTTCGACAGAAATGAAACCCATTGAGGGGGAAAAAGGTCTCTCAGAAAACCTAAAAACAAAAAAAAAACATCCCCAACTTTTTGTTTACAAATCAAGTTGGACACTGCTCTCAGTTACCCCAATGACATCAATTTTTTTGTTCATGAATATGGAAATTCTAATTATCATACAAAAAAACCTGTTGTTAACCCTGAAACAGTGTGAGGAAGTGGGTAATATCACAGGCCCCCATAAAACAGTTGCTTTTTGGCACATGTTCAATCCATAATATTGCTATTGCAAAGACCCTTTAAGGCAGCAAGATCAGTGAAATGTATGTCTTAACACCGGCGCACCCAGGATTTTGTCTTGGGGGGGGGGGGGTGCTCAAAGAAAATGTTTCTCCCACAAAACGCCCAACAAACATTTTGTGACTCCCCCCTTCCTCCTCCTCCTCCTCCTCTCCCTCCCCCTCTGCCCCATTTTTTCCCCCCCAGGGACCCTCTTGGGGGGGGGGGGAGGGGGGGGGGCTCAAGCCCCCCGAGGCCCCCCCCCCCCCCCCTGGGTGCGCCACTGGCTGTGTCTTAATGAAATGGTTCTGGACTAGAGTGTGGTGTCTGAGTTTCACCACGAGTAATGTTCAATGTACACTGTACTGTAAATACCTTGTTACCTGCATTGTCGCCACAACTGGCAGCAAAACAGCCAAATCTGTATAGAATCTGTATACAATGTACACTGCATGGCGTATAGTCTTGGTCTTATTATTACCAAAAGGGAGAATGGCTTTGGTCCACAATTGGGAAAAAGTACACGATTTGAAAGCATGTACAAAACAAATGGTACTGTTACCAACAAATTTGCTTCTGAACAAAAGTGGAACAATTTGGGGTCCACGAACAATTTTGCCCGCCATTAAACTTTGCTACTACCTGCATCCTTTTCTAGTTTTCCTGTGGATTATTGGTGGGATTTTTATTCAATTTACCTTTATTCCATTTTATTTCATTTCATTTATCTATTCGTTAAAAAAGAAAGAATTGGTTTTTAAACTCATTTCTGTTTAGTAGTTAAGGTATTACAAAAACCACCATAAAACACGTTTCATAAACCTTGGATTATCCCGACGACTCTTTTATGCTGGCAGTTAATCAGTGTAAGATCGTCTATTAAAATAAGCCTAGATACAAATAATCAAACAGTAGTAGAATTTCGTTCCCTTGCCATTACATGGATTGAGCGGTTTGTAAAGGAAAAGTACAACGCCCCAAACCTAGGGGTATCAAAATCACACGTGGTTCAAGCATATTTTTTTTTTTCGAAATAAGGAGAATTGATGAGCGTATGGAACCGAACATTTGAGCCGTAAGACATTGTTCGTTAGGGAGGCATTTCGATGTCTCCTTAATTTAGTAACTACCTTTTCAAGACATATTTATACCGTCCATGTTTCAATTCAAGACAGACAATGCTCTCAATATAAACAGAATTATGTCAATTTCAAATTCAATGCTTTGGGGGATGCTTGGTAACAGGTAGCCCTAATTAAATGTTTGTGCACAACCTTATAGGAAGTTATCCCAATTCAGTATACAATATACGTTACAATAACAATTGTTATAGGGAGGCTTGACCAAAGAGCTACGAACAGAACGGGGTACTGTATCTACGGAGTCTACAATTATCTTGCAGGAACAAAAAATATAGGCCTATATATAAAAAGAAAAAGAAAAGAGAGACCCATAGACCTATATTGGTTTTTTGTATGTCTGGATTTGAGATTTGAAGTAAGGCAGAATTATGTTTGTTCTCATGCTTAGAGAATATTTTTCCAAAGTGAGAGGTCAAACTTGGGGCCAATTTCACAGAGCTGCGTAAGCACAAACTTTGCTTAAGCATGGAAAGTCTTCCTTGATTAAATATGATTACCAACCAAATTTTCATGTGATGTTTATTGCTTTTGACTTATATTTGGCTATTGTTTGCTGAGCATAACATTCACAAGGAGTTTTTGGCTGGGATTATTATAAGACTTTATTTATACCAAGGTTTTTGGTGCTTAAAGAGGATGTTAAAAATTCAACAAACCTCGCTTTTTTTCTTCTTAAAACTTGACATAAAAAAAATTCATCTCATACTGACCACTTTGAAAGAGAGTGTTTTTTGATGATTTTTCTCTCAACATGCTCAACCCGCAAGCTTCCCAAAATTGAGATTGTCTGAATTTCGTCAATGGTGGCAGCAGACAAATCTGTAAAGTCGTATCGCACGTCTGGATTAGTCTGGTTCCCGGACCCAAAAAGCTCCCTACTATTGTCTGTATTTTTAATAAGAGTCGTCAGGGAATCTTTGGGCAGGGAACCAGACTAAGGCGTCTGGATAAGTTGTGGAAAACAATCGTCGCCTCTTTTAGCGCCCTCTCGTGGCGGTACACGAGTCATGTTTGATGTAGAGTAATTACTGCAGTGCATTGTTTAGTTAGTAGAGGGCGCTAGACGAATCTCACGGTGAGCTGAGATGCGCGGGAGTAAGCAAGTCTGGTCAAAAAATACATGTGTCCTGAATGCTGCCAAGGTAGGTCCTAAGACTGCTGTTTACCAAAACACCAAGCCTGTCCTTTCTCACGTCCAACAGTATAGAGTAAGTTCCAGTCCTTTTTTGGCATTTCTGGCTACCTCTATAATAACATGTCAAATATGCAAATCTACAGAGCTTAATGGCTGTAATTTTACTTATCCGGATTAGTACACTTATTGCGTTATAGGGCGATATTTCCATAGTGTTGGGCACAAAACTTGACTTACCAATTCGGTGCCCACTTTTTGCAAAAAAAACAGTGATGAAAACGACCGCGGTATATTTATTTCAATCTTTTCACAGCCTGAGATTTTTTTATCTTTTGAAGATCAAAATATTTTTTGGGTCACTCAATTGGTTTTACTCTAAACATACAGCATTTCAGACGGAAAGATCTTCATACCCAGGATAGATAGACAAATCTGTGAGGAATTCCGTTTCGGTATAGTACCTTGAACACTTCAAAGATGGCGCCGTCCTCCATAAATCAGATCAGAGAGGATCATGGGAGATATTCGTGACGGTATTTCAATATTCCACTCCTCGTCTGACAGTCTACACTCGTGTATTGACCCTAATAACTAGAACAAGGAAACTTTACAAAGGGCTTACGGGGGCAGACACATTAATTTTGTTTTTGTTCCCCAAATTCACAGTATTTGTCGCTATTTTTGTTTGCAGACGAGTTGTATCAGTGTGTTGAACAAAAACTGGGTCAGCAGTTTTAACGAGCTCCACTTGACAAAACATTTACATAAATCAATCGGATAATTTCATTATTTTGAACCAGATTTCAAAGTCCCCCCCCCCCCTTGGGGCAATTGGCTGATTGACGTTCAACAAAGGATGATATTATATAGACATCTGTTCAGTGTCCTTTGTTATACAATGGAAAATCTATAAACATAAACCAATTTTACCATAAACCGATTTATGTGGAGTGTCACTCTTAAACACGTTAGTTATATAGGGAATGTTAGTTGGGGTGACAAACACAATACTTGTGAACATTGAGACATAATAATTTTTGGTGCATTTAGAATGTTATCAATTTGATTACATGAGTAACTGAATAATTAGCTCTTTTATATTCTTGTATAATATTATAACCGAGACGGGTTTTCTTCCGTCTGTCATTTTTTTTTAAAGGTCACAAAATGTCACATTCTGATATTCTTTGAATAACCATATAAAGGGAAACTGACTGAATTTTGAAGCCATTGAAAGGTAAACAAAGAAAATTTGACTGGAGTGGGATTCGAACCGGTGACCTCCTGAATACCGTACTGGTGCTCTACCAACTAAGTCATCCAGCCCTACGTTGGTGGTGATCCCAATAGTCAATTACCTTTATTCGTTTGGAAGTCAAAAGCCATGAAACCACACACAGACCGCCATACCCTTCTGGCTTCTGACTGCCAAACGAACAAAGATAATTGATTATAATACCATTGAGATACATGTAGTAAAAGAGCAAAATTTTTAAAGGTAGTATCATACTTTGGTTTAGGTCAACGAAATACAGAATCATGGGCACAAAATATCAAGGACGATACAGTAACAGTCATCTGTGAAAATTTCAGTCTCATACGGTGCTCACTTTTTGGGAAAACAGTGAAAAACGACCACGTTATTTCTGAAGTCTTTTCTCTTTTATTTTTGATCATTAAAAGGTCAAAAATAATTTTGGTCACTGGTTTGACTTTTTTTTTCTGGATAAAATACATCATTTCATGCAGAAACATTTTAACGGTATGTTTCTACCATCACCATCTGGATACCGTGTAAGTTATAGGTAAATTTTAATAGGTCAGATTTCTGTTTTGGTATGCTACCAAAATGTGATACTACCTTTAATGCGCATGAACATAAGGCCGAAAAAATTGTTGTGTTGCCCTCAGCGACCGACCGTAAAATGCCAAAACTTTGGGTCGGGACTTTTTTTTTCTCCCAGTCCTAAAGTATAACAACTCACCATTTTTGACAGAAAATGTAAGATTTAGCAGTAAAAAAGCGTGTCTCCTCAAAACGACCCAAGACCGTTGATTTATAAGCCCCGGTGACCATACATCCTGCTTGGTATTCGCGATAAAATCATGTTTGAAAGTCGGGAAAAAAAATCGACCGACCGACCCAAAATTTTAATTTTTCCATTTGAGGGCAACACAACAATATTTTTCGGCCTAATGCGATCAATATTATCAGTTCATTGGCACGACCCAGCTGCTGTGTGTCTGTATATATAAATGTTCCAGACAGCGACAGAGTGCAGACTCTCGAGCCATGCAACAAACACAGCCCGTGACTTCGTCTTGAAGTCGTGTTTTCCTTATGTACAGACAATCATCGAGACATAGTATCTTCGGACTCCAGCAACGTGTGCTGAGAAACAGGACAGGGCGATGTTTATTCATCCCTGCAAAGGTTCACTGAGCTGAGCGATTGGTCGTCGGTTTTGGTCTTAGTGGCTGGGTCTGAGTGGCTTTGGTCTCAGTGGCTGGGTCTCAGTGGTTTTGGTCACAGTGGCTGGGTCTCAGTGGTTTTGGTTTTAGTGGCTGGGTCTCAGTGGTTTTGGTCTCAGTGGCTGGGTCTCAGTGGTTTTGGTCTCAGTGGCTGGGTCTGAGTGGTTTTGGTCTCAGTGGTTTTGGTCTTAGTGGCTGGGTCTGAGTGGTTTTGGTCTCAGTGGCTGGGTCTGAGTGGTTTTGGTCTTAGTGGCTGGGTCTGAGTGGTTTTGGTCTTAGTGGCTGGGTCTGAGTGGTTTTGGTCTTAGTGGCTGGGTCTGAGTGGTTTTGGTCTCAGTGGCTGGGTCTGAGTGGTTTTGGTCTCAGTGGCTGGGTCTGAGTGGTTTTGGTTTCAGTGGCTGGGTCTGAGTGGTTTTGGTCTCAGTGGCTGAGTCTCAGTGGTTTTGGTCTAAGTGGCTGGGTCTGAGTGGTTTTGGTCTCAGTGGCTCGGTCTGAGTGCTTTTGGTCTCAGCGGCTGGGTCTGAGTGGTTTTGGTCTCAGTGGTTTTGGTCTTAGTGGCTGGGTCTGAGTGGTTTTGGTCTCGGTGGCTGGGTCTGAGTGGTTTTGGTCTTAGTGGCTGGGTCTCAGTGATTTTGGTCTCAGTGGCTGGGTCTGAGTGGTTTTGGTCTTAGTGGCTGGGTCTGAGTGGTTTTGGTCTCAGTGGCTGGGTCTCAGTGATGTGGTCTTAGTGGCTGGGTCTCAGTGGCTAGGTCTCAGTGGTTTTGGTCTCAGTGGCTGGGTCTCAGTGGTTTTGGTCTCAGGGCATATGGCGCCACACCCCTCAAGGCGATACCAGGTGATAGGACGCCTGCTAGCAACAATGGTCCTGTTGCTGATAGTTTGGTCGTCTATCTTGTGCCTGCCGAGACTCTATCCACCGAGCCCGAAGAGCGCAGCGGTAAGAGCTCGCCTCATTGGTAAGCTACCGGGGCATCTGTCCAGGCCCACGCTTGCCCATCTCAAGCTTGCCGGACCAGGGAGCTCATACCAGACCGGGTCTGGTGCAGATGGGCCCCGTGATGGACACGACCTGCGACCCGAGTCGGTCACAAGTTACAGCCGGTCCACGTACAGGCTTATCGGTGAGAGAATAGACATGAGGGATCTCATACACATCGTCGTGGTCGCCAGGGATGCGGCTGGGAGGGATAAACGCCAGGGTGGGGACTTCTGGTTCCCGGTTTTGACGAGCAAGGCAAATCACTCGGCACCGGGCGGAGCCCGAACGGCCGGCCGGGTCCACGATCATCGCAACGGGACGTACAGCGTCTACTTCTACGCTGGCTGGAGCGGCAGGGCCTTCATTCACTTGGTCTTGGCAGCACCCAGGGAAACGGTCCAGTGGATCGACACCAACTACTGGCCGGTCGAGAAGCGCGTCTTCTGGTCAGCTACATTCAAGTCCGGACGTATCGGCGCAACCGAGGTCAGGACTTGTTTCATCTGGGGAAATACAGTCCAACTGCCCCAGGAGCTATGCGTGATCGACAGCAAGGCACGCGCCCTGGGCAATACTACCTTTTGCTGTGAGAAACCGGAGAAGTTGAGATGTGAGGATTTCTCGGCTTATACACTTGATGTCCAGAAGACGACCAGGGCGACGGATACGATCATGAAAGACGTGAAGTTCTTATTCACAGGGTACGTATGCTAATCTAGTAGTTTTCGAAAGGCATTCTTCTAGGTGAACGTTAAGGCTGGACTGTGTTAACCACTTCAGATGCATTAGCCCAATGCATTAACCCTTAATGTCATAATTTCGCCAGGATATCCTCATAAAATCCGTCATCCGACAATTATTTTTAACCTCTTCAGCCCGGGATTATTTTCGGCCCTTCTTGTTCCGACCTCATTATCAGCCACCGGCCACAATAGAGGTCATCTGCCCCGGCTTTGTGTGCAGGGTGCTCGGCGTAAACAATGCAGGCACGCATTGGTTGAATAGCATTGCACAAAAAACACATTCAAGGCGCAATCTAATCCGTTCACGCCCAGATGTTCGGAACTCAAAGATTGTCGTCCGCGCGAAAATGCAGATCTTTTCAAATGCAAATTATGGAGATGTACCACAATGAGCGTAGCCTTGTGGACATAAAGGTTCCCAGAACCTCTTGTTCCAGACAGTAACCCCATTCAATGCATTTCAATGGAAGTAACAAAGCAATCATGAATATTCTCAGGCCATGATGGGGGGACTGTTATGGATGTCCTCCGACCTGAAGGGGTTGAAGGCCATGTCACACGAGGCAATTTTTACAGGCAACTTGGAGGCAACCAACTACACCACATGCAAAAGGAAAGTTTGAGTATTGCAAAAGTCACTTTTCTGGCAATTTCTCACTATCCCTATAAAATCATATCAGGATTTAAAGATGAATGCTTTTTCTTCTTGGAGATTGCCTGGAACTGGTTGCTTGTAAATGGCCTGGTGTAACATGAGCCTAAGATTGGGAACTGCCAGTGCCCGCATTATACCAAAAGAGGGCGCTCACACAAACTATCAGTCGCAGAACGCGAGGGCTGGAGCTGAAAACTTGGTGCTGTTGGTTTTATAGACAAAAGCTTCAGCCTTTATGAACTAAAAAAATGGATATCCATGTTAGGTTTAAAATGGGATCGGGCATTTTTCCATCCTCCTTATGGGACACAGGGCCCAAGTTCAGAAATCAAAGATTGAGGCTATAATAGCTTGCGGGTGGATTTAACCAAACTCATCGTAACTTACTATCAATCGTAGGACTTTTGATGCATTGCAGCCCTACGTAGGATACGATGGGTTATCCTTCTTAACTCGAGTTGCGATTGATCGTAGGGCTTCGTGAAATCGACCCCAGGACGTACTTAATATTTCACTACCGCCATTTGAGGCCCACAAAACGAAATTAAGGTATCGGTCCACAAGACAAAGCCGAAGAAAGGCTCCAGCTTCACCATGTATCTCAAGCCCTCCTAGATCTTTCCTTTTATTTGAGGCACAAGCTGGCAGTTGCGAAATAAATCCCAAGCCTAGCCTCAAACCCAAGTCCAATGGCATAGGTGGCAAGTGCATTAATTAGGCACTCGCCTCTCTCGAATCCGGCCTAGGTCATAATTTATGTGAGTAGAGTTGTGCGTAGGTTCTCTCCCATGCTACGAGGGTTTTTCTCCATGTGAGCCGGTTTTCCTCCCTCCACAAAAATCAAACACTTTCGATCTCAGGCTCTACTCCGTTTTGTCTAGTAATTAAGATATACATTGTTTCAATTTTCGTAGGCCCATGCCGGTATAGTGGCGTGCGTATTCTAGCCACCTTACAATTCAACCGGCCAGATGTGTGACTGGGTTGATAAATGTGATCACATTTTGTGACTCATTAAGTTATACAGTAGTTCAATAGTTATTTTCACGAGTTAGGGCTAAAGGCTGTAGTTCTAAATGTTTTCTTTTTTCGCTTGTGATTTATTCTAGGGACAACTACATGCAGAAACTACGCAACGGACCAAATTATGTTACAATACACGAAACAGGTAGGTAGCTAACAACTAAAATGCTAAAAGCATTTTACGGACTTAAGTTCCACACACGTGACTTCCGTTTCAAGTTCCTTATCCAATCACCAGCGTAGAAAAACCTCGTGACGTGGGTAAGACGGGCGATTCCAAAGTAGTGCGCCATCAAAAGTGTATACAATTTGCAATGCGTTGGCCAATCACAATGCGAAGATAGATGCGGATTGGGTCGACATATTCTGCAATCGCCCATATTAATAGAGTTGAGAAAAATTACCTAATTCGAGCAAACTGTGAACGACCACATTACGGACCACCGACTCCACCATGCAGGGATAAGGTGTAGCTTAGCGCGGGGGTTTCATTGACACAGAAACTTTGACCTTAGTAACTTAGATTTCTGAGTAGACCGCGGCTGGTTGTTGACTGGCTGAAGTGTGCTTCTGGAATAAAGAATAAATTGCTCACAATAAGCTAGATAATGTGAGCTCGACACGATTTGTTGTATTTCTCGTTGCAGATCCAAAGCCAGATATGACATTACCTGTCTGCGGGCCCAATAACCCCATCCCGGTGGTGGATGGGTTCTGGATGAACGGAACCTACCACAACTTCCACTGCAACGTGCGACGCTGGGATGACGTCAACGACGTCCGAAAGTGCTTACGTCACCGGAAGGTGCTGTTCCACGGAGACTCCAACATCAGACAGTGGTACCACGTCACGAGGAGGAAGCTGGGCAGTCATGACGACCAGGATCTCGGTATGACCATCATGTCTCAGAAGATGAGGTCAGATCAGTATTACCCGGAGGACAACATCAGTCTGAGCTTTCGGTTCCATCCTCATGCAGTTGCAACGGCAATGCAGTATCTGGACACCACGCAGTACGAGGTTGAGGTATTGGACAGCATCTCAGAAACCAACTGCAGTGGCTACGTCATCGTATTGTGTCCATGGGGGCACTTCACCCAGTGGACACGTTCCAGCTTCCAGGACAGAATCCATCTCCTAAAGGACGCCGTGGTGCGGTTCAGAGAGAGGTGCCCTGACGTTCCCGTGGTCATCAAAGGCTCACACGCCCGGGACCACCCTACCCTCGGCATGCGAGTGAATTGTAACGACTACATTCTACGGGAGCTGGGTGTGATTCTGAAGGAGTCCTTTCGCGGGACCGGGGCTTTTTACATGGACGTCTGGCAAATGAACCTAGCCCATAGCAATCAGACAATTCATATGCCACTGGAAGTCATACATGAAGAAGTCAACTGGCTTTTGTCTTACATTTGTCCGTAGTCTGGTTCTCTACCTTGACGACTCTTATTGTAGACTACATAGGGTGGGGTCATAGAGTTATATTAGAAAACTAGAGTGCGCACTCACCGTGCCGTGCGTGACATGCGCTCGGCAACACATGGGGAATCAGAGATGGCGTCTCTAAGTGGGCAAAAAATTGGCAAAAACCGTGTAAAATGCCCGGATGTGCCTATTCTTTTACACAGTGCGCCCACTTTCATAATGGCGGCCAATTGCGCCGCGTCAAATCAGAGGTGCGCCCTCTAGTTTTTTAATATAACTCTATGGGTGGGGTAGACTACATAAGGGTGGGGAAGAATGGTTCGAATCCCAGTAAATTTTTCTGTGTGCACCATTCAATAAATAATATTGTATTATATAATAAAACTCTGGAATAACTTAGTTCACACAAAATGTCATTTTGATCTTGTGACATGAAAGACCTGTATAGAATTAAGAGCATTGAGTACCCTGTTGATGTTAATAAACCTATTGAGTTTTGTATAGTACATGTACATGTACATGTACATGCACATGCGAAAAAGCCTATGGGATTTTGTGTACAAACAAATTAATAGCGCAAACTGCCCCACAATGCACTTCGCACAATAACTTCACTGCACGCTTCCGGTTTTCCCGAAAGGGCCCTTGATACCGCGCATAGGCAGCGCTGCTGCGTTTTGCACGCGCTGCTGCATGCGCGTGTGACGCGCGCGCGAACCCAATTGCCAACGCAAGCGCGTAATTCAAAACTGTTACCGTGACGCGCACTGTGTGTCTTCCTCGAATTACGAGAACAACTTCCATTCATCATCAGCTCGGAAAGATTGTGCACAACTGAAAACGGTACCCGAAAGCCGTTTTTTTGCGTCTGTCAGAGGGTAGGAAATCTGAAAGAAATGGAACTGGCAAAGTTGCTTCTTGCTGTTGCTGCAGGTAAGAAGTTTCTTTCGAAAAATTTCAGGGGGTAGGTCTAGGACGGCCTTCAGGCCAACATGGAACTTTTGAGAGGGCGTCAAGACCCTTAGCTACTTTTGTAGGCCTGCTAGGGCCTACTTGCTAGTCGCTCAGTTTAAAACGCAGCACAACTAGGCCTAACAATGTAACATAGTCGTTCAACAGGTCTGATACAACTGACATATTAGGCTTAGGCTTAGGCCTACTAAGGTTAGGCCTAACGTTATAACTTGTGATAGGGCCTGGCTGTAGCCCGTAGGCCTAACTGTTAGGCGTAGGCCTAGGCCCTACCTACGATTGCAATTTCTCATGTTGACCTTAGGCCTAACGTTAAGCTATCTTCTGACTTTGAAGTTTTTTGTCATTAGAAATCGTTTTTGTTTAATAGGGGCCTATATGCTTTGGGTAGGCCTCAGTAATATGTTTACTTATAGTGGTCAACGCATGAAAGGGATTTTGCATTCTGGGGCCAATTTCATAAAACTGTTTAGCACAAAAAATTGCTAAGCATGACATTTCTGTCTTAATATAAACAAGGTTATCAACCAAACTTCCATGTGTTGTGTATCACTTGTGATTGCTCTTTGGCTGTTCTTCGCTGACCATGAAAATCAAATGGAATTTTCAATGGTGGTTAGTTTTATTGGGCGAGACATTTTTGTGCTAAGCACATTTTTGTGCTTAACAGGTTTATGAAATTGGCCCCTGTTTCGATTATTAGGCCTAGGCCTAATGTTTCTATAAAAGTTATGTGTAGGCCCTTCGTCTTGAACACCCGTTTACGTTTGGATGGAGTTGGCGTAGACCTATTACTTTTAGGGGGCCTAGGCCCTATAAAAAAATTGCATTATTATTATTATATCAGCATTGATTACTTTATTTTCACTATGTTTATTCCTCTTTGTGTTTTACTTACAGTGTTCATACTGGCAGCAGAGCTACCTATTGGTAAGTTTAGATCTTATATCGGGTCAATGTTTAAGCGCTCATCTCACAAATCGCTCGGACTTAATTTAAAATGTGAAACAGCCTTAAATCGCTGTTCTCGATTTCATGCAAGTAGGCCTACTAAAATAATGCTAATCAATCTTCATTGCTATGCAACGAGTGATGTTACAATATACAAATTTATCACTAGGCCTACATGGTAGTATTGATAACACATCTAAGAGTAATCTTAGTAAGTGTTTTATAAAATGTGGCTCATTAGTTTGTTAAGTTTTAAAGCAACAAAAATTAACACAAACACTGATTGAACTTGATTGACAGATGTCAAAATGCCGTTTCAGTCGATTTCACACACCATGAAATAAGGTTGCAAAAGAACAATGTTTTAAGGATTAACACTGACTTTTAATATTGTCAATTTCTATCGAAAATGTACTCAGGTTTATACCGCCATTTTTACAGCTATTTTATTTTTGTTTTGTTTGCATGTTTACAGCATACGGGCAGACGACAGGAGGTAAGCAGACATAGAAATACCATTTTGATTTTTGATAAACTGGTATTTTTATATTTGAATTATTCCTTTGATTTCAAAGAGAGCGCCACCATGAGCTTGCAGCGCTTTGGCCAAACTGTCGGAACACTTTCTAATGAGAATTGGGTCAACAGATTCCACGCATCGTGATTGGCCAGTGCGTTGCAAACTCTGGAGCCACACTATTAAAACAATGACCGAAAATCTTTTTGATCTCTTAAAAAATCAAAAATAAAAGAGAAAAAACTTAAGAAATACTGTGGCCGTTTTTCACTGTTTTCTCAAAACGTGGGCACCGTATGGGATTGAAATTTTCACAGATAACTGTTACTGTATCGTCCTTGATATTTTTGCCCATGAATCTGTACTTCTTGTTTTGGGTTGCAAAAACACAACATTAAAGTAATCTGACTGTTCCTCCGAGCTTGTACTCAGATTTCCCACCGATTTTACAACAATTTCTTCTTTGTTTTGTTTGCATGATTACAGGACCCGGAGCTACGGCAGGAGGTAAGAAAACATCGTCAATACACGTCTGATATTTGATAACCTGTAATATATCTTTGACTAATACGAGTGACTCCAAATAGTGCGCCACCTAGAGTTTGCAACGCGTTGGCCAACCACATTTGACGGAGTTTGTCTGGAAAGAGCTGACGCATTGTGATTGGCCAAAGTTGTTGGAGCACAATTTGGAATCGCCCATATCGGGTTTCCGGACAGTGTGTCAAATTTAACTTTGGTCGTACGTGTCCCAAATCTCTGGCCGCGGCCGCAAATTACACACGCACCTATGGCAGCCACTAGCCTGTGACTGCAGCCGTTTCCGTGGACTCGGATATATTATTTTGTGGTCGCAGCTAGAGATTTGGGACACGACCTAAGAAACTTTCTTAAAAACGTCCTGTTTTCTCAATATACTCTCTCCTGAGTACACTGGCCGAAACGTCGAGATTAAACTTCTAACCCGTTCTTTTCAGAATCACACATCTTAAAAGTAGAAAATAGTTGAAAAAAATGATGGTGTCTTCGCAAAACTTCTCTCTTAAAATGCCAAATGTAGGCCTCTTTCCCGTTTTTCCAGGCCTCACAAAGTACAATAGGATACAGAGAGGGAAGCATCTTAAATGCGTTAAGGTAGTGGGACTTGGGCATAGACCTTTTTGTGGATAGGCCGGAGAAATGCGTTCTGAGGCAATTTTGTTTTCGCGCTTTCCTGGTCTATGGGATTACGAGTACAGCTGCACATTGTGCAATGTTTTGTTTTACCTCTTGAAACGGTTTATGTTTGCGGACAAAGGCGACTTTGTCTAACGGTCTGGAGACAATTTCACAGAGCTGCTTAAGCACAAAATTTGCTTAAGCATGAAAAGCCATCCTTGATCAAGCCTTATTTAATACCAACCAAATTTCATTGCGATGTTTACTGTTTTTGGCTTGTATTAGCCATTGTTTGCTGAGCAAAAGATTCACAAGTGTTGGGCTGGCATACCGATTCGGTTTACCAAGCTTTTTGGTGCTTACGCAATTTTTGGTGCTTAAGCAGGTCTATGAAATTGGCATCTGATTATACACTTGACAGGCGGTGGCGATGGCGGTGGTGACGGTGGAGACGGCGGTGGGGGTATCGTCGGAGTAGGCAATACCGACGTCAGGTGTTACACTTGCGACAACGTGCCGGACAACGACGAATGCAATGGTGTCGACGTAAGTCTTTTAAACTTTAATCTAGAATGGTCGGATGTCTTATGACATGTCGAAGTCCGAATTCTATACCAAAGTCACCGGTCCAAATGGCTGATGGCCCGTCATGATAATGAGGACACTAAGGCAATGACCGGGGACACTGTCTAATGCAATGACCAGGGGGCCGGCACCAAGGAAATGACCAGGGCACCAGGGCAATGACCAGGGGCACCAGGGCAATGACCAGGGCACCAGGGCAATGACCAGGGGCACCAAGGCAATAACCAGGGGCACCAAGGCAATTTAATACCAGGGCGGGGGCACCAAGGCAATAACCAGGGGCACCAAGGCAATGGCCAGGGGGCGCCAAGACAATGACCAGGGGCACCAAGCCAATAACCAGGGGCACCAAAGCAATGACCAGGGGCACCAAGTCAATAACCAAGGGTGCCAAGACAATGCCCAGGGGCACCAAGGCAAAGACCAGGGGTACCAAAATGACAAAGGCAATGACCAGAAGCACCAAGGCAATGACCATGACCTTCACTTCCAAATTCAGCCAAAATGCACATCTTTGCAAATGCTCCCTTTAAGCAGTGATTTACAAATCTGTTTTGTACTATCTTCTTTTTTTAGCTGGGAGAGAACGGTACACTGACCAAGTGCACGTACGAGCGCTCCAATTGTTTCAGCATCCTCAAGACAAACGAAGCAGGGGACGGCTACACCACACAGAAGGGCTGCATGGAGTTTGTAAGTTAATACATGACTGTCCACACTGAAATTAAAAAGATTAACACTTTAATCTACTGCCCTCTGTTGACCAGCATTCAGCAGTTTTAATTGTTCAATTTTGATTTGTGTGCACAGGACGAATGCTATGACAGGTTCTACGAGATGCTTGCCAATCCTATCGAAGGCGGGAACTGCATGCGTGTGACCCTGTTTGGTGATGACCCCATTCCGGGTAACCAGGAGTGCTTCTTCTGCTGCTTCTCATACGAGGGTAGGTCACAGGACTCCTGCAACAGCCCCATGGGGGCAAACCTCCTGGCCCTGCCCACGCCCAACAACTGGGACCCGGCGGTCGACAAGTGGCCTGGTCACGAGCCCTTCGAGGATACAACAGTAGCCCCCACCAGCGGCAGCGAGAAGGTAGCCCGCCCTCTCATGGCGATCATTGCAATCAATATGATCCTGGTGTCGGCATTACTAGCCTAGTGTGTCTGTTTGCTCAATTTGACATTTTTTTTCTCCAAAATCCGAACTAAGAATACAGAATTCCGGACAATCTATCATTTTTGGACGAATAGGAGCACACCAGAAATTTGAAATCGACTTTGACAAGGTGATTTGGGTAAAGATTTTGAAGTTTCCCGCCAAATATTTTCATCGAAAAAAAGTCTTGCAGACAATGAACATTTCACAGCACATCTGATGATGACAGAACAAAAATCGAAGTTGCATTTTAGAACTGATTTAAACTTCAACCAATAAAACAATCAAACAAGTAACCTTGTCTTTGATGAACAATTGTGAAATAGGTTTTGTATATTTTAGCATATTCCAACGAACTTGTTTACGGTCTTACGAGTCTAACTTCCATTTGTCGTAAGTTGAAAACAAAAGTCCAGTCGGTTTCATTATTCCAAAGAATCAGACATTACTACGATATCACAGCTTATTTGTATTTAACTTGCATTATAGATTTATTCGTGTTCAGAAAGCATATACAAGTAATTATTGAGCTCACAAACATGCATAATAATCCTAGCAGTAACGATGTGATAACAAATGGAAAGCAAAATAATATTTTAACCAAAAACCTTGAAATTAACATGTATTTATAGAATATTTCAAGCAAAATGGTCCAAAGTATGTGATGTTGATACCTAAAAAACACCAATAAATATAGAAAAAAAATTCACGCATTGTTTTTTTTTAGTTCAAAGTTCAAACCAAACCACATACTATATAACTTATTTCCAGCCAACATCTAAAGAAAAGAAACGTGTGTACCAATTACAAAATAATAAAAATCTACAGAAACAAAAAAAATCAAAGAAAATTTACCTGGGGCCAATTTCATGGACCTGCTAAGCACACAAAAATTGCTTAGCACAAAATGTCTTGCTTAATCACATAAACCGCCATCCATGAAAAATTCCATTTGATATTCATGGTCAGAAAACAACAGCCAAAGAACAATCACAAGTGATACACAACACATGGAAATTTGGTTGTTAATCCTGATTTTATAAAGACAGAAATTTCATGCTTAGCAAATTTTGTGTGCTAGACAGGAGCGTGAAATTGGCCCCTGATCAACTTATATACAATTGACTTTTTATGACGCTTTTGAAATAATAAAGCTGATAATATAAGGCCCTGTACATATAGTATATCTTATAATGAAATAAAAACCCAACAAAATGTGTTATTTCTAAAGCATTCAATGCGTATATGTAGCATTTTGTTCTGTCTTATACCCTCCTTTTAATATAATGTACTATCATACTTTGGTAGTATACCGAAACAGAAATCTCTACAGATTTACGTATAACTGACAGGGTATAAAGGTGGTGGTGGTAGAAACATACCGTTAAAAAAATGTATATATGAAATGCTGTATCCATCCAGAATTGAGTAAAACCAGTGACCAAAATTATTTTGGATCTTTTTCTCAAAAAGTCGGCACCGTATGGGACTGTAATTTTCACAGATGACTGTTACTGTATCTGTCTTGATATTTTTGCCCATGAATCTGTATTTCTTTGACAAAAACCAAAGTATGATACTACATGTGATGTACCTTTAAGTGGAAATTCCACGGGAAAGTTCACTAGGCCTATAATCTTCTGTGAAGTGCGCCCTCTGGTACGAATGAGTGGCAAGTTTGATTCAAGATACCTCCCCCCCCCCAAAAAAAAAAAACACTGAGAAATATGTATGATGTGAATATTAAAACTGAACTGAATTAAATGAAAGAAATTAATATTTGAACACGGCATAAAAATTATATGAATTTCTGTGCCCCCTTTCAAGCAGAAATTGACATATTTATACTAAAAGTATCATTACACTGACTCATTCTTTATACCTCAGTGGTTTAAAGATGATTATTTTCAAATCTAGAAGTGGATCTTAGTTTGTGGTAATCAAACTGGGGTCGATTTCACCAAACTCATCGTAACTTACGTATCAATCGCAGGACTCAGTTATGATGCGTTGCAGCCCTACGTATAGGATGCGATGATGGGTTATAATTCGTAACTTGAGTTACGATAACTTGAGTTACGATCGATCGTAGGGCTTCGTGAAATCGACCCCAAAGAGGAGTAGAATCTGACCCTGTTCATCTGATCAGAGTAAGTGATCTACGTCTAGGTACTAGACCGGCACCGCAGCTTAGCGCAGCTACGCAGAGCTTTAGCCGTCGGGCGCCCCACGATCTTGGCCCTTCGTTTCCCAATCTTCTGGTGCTTGATATAGACACAGAGCTTGGCGGCGTCCCTGCAACTCTTGCCACGCATGTCTAGCTCGTACTGGACGCTCCTGATGTTCGCGCATCTCCCTGATGAAGCACAGGACCGGACAGGACCCAGGGGCTGGCTGACCAGACCTCGTTTTGGAGACTTCCCTTTGCCCTTGTAGTACACCTCCACCAGCCAGAGAGAGGGCTCTGCCACCGGGTTGCTCTCGGGGGCTAGGTCGGCGTGGATGTCAAGGATCACCCGGTTAAGGGCGTCAGCAGTGATGGCATTCGAGGTAATGTCCATGTCCGTGCTTGTGACTAAAATAACTGTTGAGTGTACAATGTACAGAGAAACAAAGGGCCAAATTCATGAAAAGTGTTTTTCTTCCGTTTTACTAATCACTAGACTGTTTACATCCTAAATAGTGTCTAAACACACCTAGCACGCGGACAGCTAAAAGCATTTGTTTTTCCAATTTCACGACTGGTGTTTTGCAACCGTTTAGCTACACGCGTGCAGTTTGTCTCGTAAGCTGCGTTTAAGTGGTGATAATACAATAGCAGCAATCGTAATGACCCAGTTTCCTTTGTTGCGGTCGTCCGCGCCGTTGTGTAACCTTTCCCTGGACAAGATTCTGGGGGGGGGGGGGGGGGGGGGGCAGGGGGTGAAAGCGCATGCATGTCAATTTTGCACATTAAACGAGTCGGATAAAAAGCGAAAATAGGAGTAGAACATTTCACATGTGATCAGTGAATGGGCCTCATTCAGCTCATCAGAAGACAGGGGTTGAGGACAAGAAATGTGATACAGACACTAACAGAAAGAAACAAACATCCTGGAACGAAATGAAATTAAGTGACATTAAAGACACTTTCACCGATCGAAGAGAAAGTAACCAAAATAAAAGGAACTGA
The DNA here is from genome assembly GCA_963971285.1 of Astropecten irregularis. Classification (NCBI taxonomy): domain Eukaryota; kingdom Metazoa; phylum Echinodermata; class Asteroidea; order Paxillosida; family Astropectinidae; genus Astropecten; species Astropecten irregularis. The sequence goes on along the minus strand of OZ020264.1, from coordinate 9,870,707 downwards.
AGGAATTGTGGCAAGGAATGAAAATGAAGGCCGTAGCCGAATACAGGGCCGGCTAAAGGAAGATAAGGAAGAGCTAAAGAAAACACTGATGCGGAGGAGAATCAGAGGCGAGGATGTCTTCAGTGCAAGCTCCAAATTAACGGCACTGATCATCAAGTACATAATAGGTAAAACAGGGCTTAAACAACCCCCCTGGCACGTCTAAAATTTTCTTTTGTTCACTAGACACTAGTGACTAAAAGATAAACGGCGTCTGCATAGACACCCTTCTAGAATTGATGACTAACTAAACGCATAAGATGATCACCCATTTAGGAAAGTTAGACGCGTGTAGAAGAAAAACACCTTACGTGAATACGGTCCAAAGTGTTTAATGACAACCACTGCTTCAAATTTAACATGATTGATAAAAGTCATTGAAAAGTGAACAAAGAAAAATTTACTGGAGCGGGATTCGAACCGGCGACCTCCTGAATACCGTACAGGCGCTGGATAGCTCAGTTGGTAGAGCGCCTGTACGGTATTCAAGAGTACGTCGATTTTCAGCGGTTTATCTCAGAATTGTACGGAAGTGCATTTAGGACATGCGTAAAAAACAAATTGGGGTCTGCTATTCCGCCCGGGCGGATTACTTTTCCGTGACGGTCCAGAACTCCGAGACAGAATTCTCCCCTTATTCGCCGAGCGGGGGCGCCATATGGGCCGCGGGAAAGCAACAACGAAGGTCTTGGAACCAAGACTACTAAATAACACATACCACGAGACATATCCCCATTCCGCTGTTAATCCGCCCAGGCGGAATAGTAATCCGCCCGGGCGAATAAGTAATCCGCCCGGGCGGAATAGCAGACCCCTAATTTTTTTTTACGCATGTCCTAAATGCACTTCCGTAGAATTGTCTCTTGGGTTCGTTGTGGTTTAATAACCCTCAGTAGAGTAAATCAACCTTTGAGTATGATTATTTTGAGAGATATTTGAGGGGAAATTTGGTTAACTCTTAATTGTTTAATAATAAGTAAATATATATTACTCCGGTTTTTAGAATTGAACTACATTGGGCATTGAACTGCCTATGAATTTTATTTCGAAATAATTTTGGTATAAAAGTCATTTTATTTATTAATTTTTGACACTGTCAAGGGTCGTGAACGGGACCCCAAGGTCCTTCTAAAATCACTCCCCGGATAAAATAAGAACAATCAAGGTTACACTAAAAAAACAAAATACTGTACATACAAGTAAATATAATTATAAATAAGGACATAATTATACAAATTTGTTCCATCCTAAGCTAAGACAAAAAAAATGCAAATACAATTAAAACAAAACCAACAAGTTAAGATAAATAGAAACATACAAGTCACTTTGAATTGTAACGATACCTACCTTGACTGTGAGCCTGTTTCAGTTTGCCTGGTTTAACTCGTCTGTCCCCGTCCCCTGCCTTGTCTGACCTATCCAGCGGCAACCTCTCATCCTGCTCATCCGAGTCCCGTCCCGGCATTATCACAGGCGGTAAGGACGATGGGACAGCTTCTTCCTCGGTCATCACACCGGTGTCCCCGCGGTCTTGACCGGCGGAGCTGTCAGGAGCGCTCGCCCCGGTCCCCGGACAAGGGCACCGGCCTGGGCAGGCCGGGTACAGGGAGTGGTCGTGGCAGGCGGCCGAGCAGAGCCTACACTGGTTGCCGTACGTGGTGCCGTCGTTACCGCAGACGGGGCTGAACTCTTTACTGCATTCGATGCGGCATCGTTTTATCTTGCCATGACCTTTCACCCTTCCTAGTAAACAAACACAATTAATTCACTCTTAATTAAAGATGTAGTCCTTCCTAGATTCAGGGGGTCGATTTCACAAAACACTTTTATGAAATTGGACCCACTATTCAAATCGCAATTATTTAGAACAAGGCTTATAGCTCCCATACGACTGTTTCATGTATGTACCTGGTCGCCTTACGGTGACGTGCAGGACACCGACCTCAGGATCAGTCACGCAGGTTTCGAAGTAATTTTGTTCCGATGCTGTCACGCTCAGCGCTGCCAGTGCCAGCAGTATTCCCCCAGTGACTGCATTCATCTTGAACTCGGATGGCTTAACTATACAGGAAATGGAGATAGAATCATTATCGTTAGACGAGGTTCCTGATGTCTTATGCCAAGGCTCAGGCTCAGGCTCAGGCTCAGGCTCAGGCTCAGGCTCAGGCTCAGGCTCAGGCTCAGGCTCAGGCTCAGGCTCCAGCTCTGTCATATCCATATGCTGAAAATATAGGTTGTGGTTTTTCATTGAAGCTGAAGCCCGGTTTAATTTCTTTTCAAACCAGAGAATCTACTTCAGAACCGCAGCCAAAAGCCTCTATTTTGATACCATTTATTTTAGAATGGATTCACAAAATGGAGCCGGAGCTAGCTAGCCAATGGCCTATATTAAGATGATGCCTCGAAAATGGATTTACAAATTTGAGCCAATAACCAGTTGCCCAAAAGCCAAACCCAAGGCCTTAAAGAAAAACAAATCGTGGGATGCCCTAGTAAATCGGCAATGCTTTAAAACAGCAAGCGTACTGATTGGGTACACTGTTATTGCAATGTGCACCAATACTACAATATGGTTCCAGTATACGTAGTTCGTCACCTTTCTCGTCCCCAGGGATGGAACAACTGCTCTCTGTCTATTAACCCCCTGGTTGCAAAGGTAATAGGGAACCGTGGGAAACGAGCATGCCGCTAGAATTAGATCGTCTTTGAAGTAATGGAAACCTTCCAGAACGTGTTAAAATAATCATGTAGTTCGAGGCTGCAGCAGACTGCTTACAAACAGAGTATTTCTCAGATTCCCTCTAGTCACACGTGATAACTTGCGACCTTATAGGTTAAGGACATAACTACACGTTCTGTCATATGCATTATGGGTGCGAAAAAGGTTAGAAGACACGTAAACATTCCCATGTTTTGCAGGTCCACTGTGATCGTTTTGTTTAATATTTCATGGCATTTTCTCAGAATGGAGGGAAACGGAACAATTTCTAAGTCTTATAAGAGCAAGTAAGAAGCTAGTATAGGCATATGCTTAAATGAAAATGAAAAAGAAATTCTTGTTGGGGGGGGGGGGGGGGGGACAAGGTATTAGGCCTAAGTATAGACTATAATTTATAGGCATGCAGGGAGAAAGGGTGCGCGAGCTATGGCAAGGAAAGGCTATTGGCATTCGCAAAGCAAAGCAATTAGGCAAGGTAGGGCAGGGCAGGGCAGGGCAGGGCAGGGCAGGGCAGGGCAGGGCAGGGCAGGGCAGGGCAGGGCAGGGCAGGGCAGGGCAGGGCAGGGCAGGGCAGGGCAGGGCAGGGCAGGGCAGGGCAGGGCAGGGCAGGGCAGGGCAGGGCAGGGCAGGGCAGGGCAGGGCAGGGCAGGGCAGCAGTGGCGCACCCAGGGGGGGGGCTCGGGGGGCTTGAGCCCCCCCCAAGAGGGTCCCTGAAAAAAAAAAAACGAAAAAAAAAAAAAAAAAAAAAAAAAAGGGGGGAGGGGAAAGGGAGAGGAGGAGGAGGAAGGGGGGAGGGGAGTCACAAAATGTTTTGTGGGAGAAAATTTTCTTTGAAGGAGGGGGGGGGGGAGTCACAAAATGTTTTGTGGGAGAAAAATTTTCTTTGAGCCCCCCCCAAGACAAAATCCTGGGTGCGCCGGTGCAGGGCAGGGCAGGGCAGGACAGGACAGGACAGGGCAGGGCAGCTATAGACAGGACAGAGCAGCTTGGCAGGACGTACAGGACAGGACAGCTTGGCAGGGCAGGGCAGGGCAGGGCAGGGCAGGGCAGGGCAGGGCAGGGCAGGGCAGCTATAGGCAGGACAGAGCAGCTTGGCAGGATGTACAGGACAGGATAGCTTGGCAGGGCAGGGCAGGGCAGGGCAGGGCAGGGCAGGGCAGGGCAGGGCAGGGCAGGGCAGGACAGGGCAGGACAGGGCAGCTATAAACAGGACAGGGAAGCTTGGCAGGATAGCTTGACAGGACGTACAGGACAGGACCAGCTTGGCAGGGAAGGGCATGTACTAGGGCAGGGCAGGACAGAGCAGCTAGGGCAGGGCAGGACATGACAGGGCAGGGCAGGGCAGATGGGATGGGATGGGAAGGGATTTCGTGTTCGGAAATGAAGACAACGATCACAAACATACAAAGAAACGAACGAATACCCCCAACCACACTTTCTCTCTTTTCTTCTTTGCAATTTCAATCCTTTTCATTATAGAACAAGTAACTAGACACGTTCAGTTTATGCTCCTAAACAATACAATAAACTTGCAAAGATTTCTGTTTCATTCTTACCGCTTAAGTAGATACGTAGATCAAGAAGTCGAAAATTCTGCTGTGATTTCCACCGTCGTATAGGAAAGTCTATAAATTACAGACAGTCCAAAGGAGAATCGCTCCGTGGCCGTGTCAGGATCTTTATGCAGATGAACAATACTTGGTATGATAGAGATATAGGCCTAATGATTCTCAGAAACGCACAGCGCTTCTGTGACGTACATTTGAGGAGCAGCTTCCAATCCCAAGCGATAACCTTGGCCGAGGAACGAAGCATTAATGCTGGGCTTGAGTTCACCAGATTTGACGTCGTAATTCACTTTTTGTTTACATTTTTTCGGTCCGTACGGAGTTCAAACATTGAGTCACTGCTGGGAACATCTGGAGTTTAGTAGGCCTAGTATACACACGGCGACAGGTCGTATGGTCTAATCGCAATGGCCATGGAACATAAGCAGATCATATAATTTTTTCGAGGTCGTGGGTCAAGGTTTGAGATAAATAACGAGGACTCCGTACGTCGTGCTAAACTTGGATCTCACGTCGATTTTACTGCGAATTTCTGGACAATTTTATTATTGTATATAGGCCTTGTCTACACGTGCGAAAATAACACAAACTACGAGTCATTGGAAGGTGAACAAAAAACAATTGACTGGAGCGGGATTCGAACCAGTGACTTGCTGAACACCGTACAGGCGCTTTAATACCAACGTGCGTGTTTTCATGGTTTATGACTGGCACACGAACAAAGACTTAGTCCTTATTAAGAGTATTGGTGATTTTGTTTTTAGCCATTTCGTCGAATTTAGGACAAATCTTGAATCTTCGAAACCAATTAGCTTAATAAGTTGGCATTCTTGGACTTGCTAGCGGCTGATGGTGATTACATTTTACCACTTATTTTTTGATGGGGAAAAACACAATAGTTGGCACTGCACGTGACATCTAGTGGACGCACTCCATGTGGGCGGTTGGATGACGTCAGCATGACGTCTTGGGGCGAACTGTCGGTTAAAGAAAAAAGGTTGAAGTATGCAATGACCCTTTGACATTTTGGCCTTGTCGCTTCAAAAAGCCAAGATTGTTTAGGCTTATTGCACGGACATGTATGCAAACAAATTTTTATGACGTCTGTGGCTTTTTGGGTGCGTTCGTTTACTTTCAGCGAGTCGACACCAGTCAACCTCGTCCCCACACTCTTGGGTGTGTTTGCGCAGTATATACGCGATCGTTCCCAGGAGGTCAGGGCTGCTCCGGTATACGTGTGCAGACGAATACATAATTTCCCATAGGCTCCCACGCAAAATGGCCAATTAATTTCGATAGTATAAATTAATACCATTCGGTGATGACAAAGCAGATATTGTTTTTATTTGTTTATTGACCTCTCACTCCCACGATAAAAACAGAAAAGATAAAAGATAAAACAAATCGAAATGTCATAATTTCATTTCAAGAAAACAATGTTTTCAAGATTGTCAAATTTTTCCTTGCGATATCATTTTAATACTGCAATACAGCATTACCCACTAGCTTCCCCCAAAATACTTAGAAACAAACAAACACACAAACAAACAAACAAACAAATACCCCAACGAACTAACACACAATCAAAAGCAAAATCAGATACCGACAATCTTTCAACCAATGATTAAGTACGTAATCCATGTGCAAAAAGAATAAATAAGATATGTAACAATGGTATATAGGAAAGTAGATGAAAAACGACAACCATTAAATACCTTTAAATATAGTATCATACTTTGGTTTTTGGTAAAGATATAAAGATCCATGGGCAAAAATATCAAGACAGATACAGTCACAGTCATCTGTGAAAATTTCAGTCCCATACGGTGCCCACTTTTTGTGAAAACAGTGAAAAACGCCCACAGTATTTCATTTTTAGTAAGTCATCTCTCTTCTAAAAGAGAATAAGGCATACAGCCCAAATTCGAGCCTGTATATATGCGTTTCTTATTTTAAAGGCCCTTTCAGAGGTTGTGGTTCAGCATAGATAATGTTTCTTGTTGCAATTTGTGATACAAAAGAAATAACAAGAAGTTAATCTTGAGTTTCTTTAATGGGTTCTTCGGCTTTGCTTTCGTCGTTTTCTTCGGGCAGATCAGCGCCATCTTGTTCTTCCGCTGATTCTCCACCATCACCATCCCCCTCCTCCCACTCCTCGCCTTCCTCGCCCTCCTCGGCTTCGGCTTCGGCTTCGGCTTCTCCATCCTCAAGGTCTTCATCGTCTTCCTCTTCGAGCGGCATGTCGGCCGGGGTGGTCTCGTAGCCCCTGGACTCGTGCAGGACGTACGGGTTGGCCACGCCAGGGGACTTGTACTTGGCCTCGGGCTCTTCGATATCGAACCCGAAGTCCTCTGGGTAGTGGTCCTCCGCGTCTGTGTCACATTTTCCTGCAGAAAGAAGGTTTTTTTGTGGGAGAGAAGAAATTATCGTATTAATGTTAAATTGAGAGGGTTTGTACAGGATGAGGTTTATTTGAGAGTTAAAGGATAAGGGATAAGGGAAAGAAATAGAGCTGGGATTAAAAATGTAATAAAATGAGAGTTTTAGGCTTTGCTCTTTGGGCTTTTGGCTTTTGGCTTTTGGCTTTTGGCTTTTGGCTTTTGGCTTTTGGCTTTGGGCTTTGGGATTTGGGCTTTGGGCTTTGGGCTTTGGGCTTTGGGCTTTGGGCTTTTGGCTTTTGGCTTTTGGCTTTTGGCTTTGGGCTTTGGGCTTTGGGCTTTGGGCTTTGGGCTTTGGGCTTTGGGCTTTGGGCTTTGGGCTTTGGGCTTTGGGCTTTGGGCTTTGGGCTTTGGGCTTTGATTAGGCCCCCTCTGTGGCTTTGGGCTTTGGGCTTTGATTAGCCCCTCGGTGCCATGATGGCCGGTAAAGTTGTATTTGGAGAGAAACCCAGTGGCGGCGGAACTTGGTGTGGAATGGTGGATGCTAGTCATGGGATCGCATTGGGATACATGTGGATGAAGGTACAAACGTGCAAATGTTGATGTTGCAGTTGATACCCGAAGATGACTATGGTGGATTCAAGTGGAAGAGGGATATGATTGGCAGCTCAATCCGCCGGGCAAGTCAACATCCTCCCCGGGGGAAGAATCCCAACACTCACCCCCTACGCAGTCCTCGTCCGACTCCTTCATCTCCTCCTCGTGGGGCACCCCCTTGCAGGGACACCGGCCGTCGCAGACTTTGAAGAGGGGCCGGTGAGGGTTGTGGCAGGCGGCCTTGCACATGAAACACTCATTCATGTGAGTCATGCCGTCGTTCGAACACACCGTTTTCACCGTGGGAGGACATCTGAACATGCAAGGGTCTACACTGGGCATGTTGTCCATGTCTATATCTGCAGAATAATAATGAATACAAACACGTTTCTACACCTCTAATGTTCGTGAATTTCAGTTCGATTATACAATAATTCATGCACGTACCACAATGTATTGTTGACATTTTGTTATTTTAAGTGAATCAGATTTCATCGAGTAAAATAATAATTGACAAGACTTTCACCTCAGTTTTTAACGACTGGTACTTGCAATTTCCCTCTTTTCAAAAAGGTTTCTAGGAATATATGGGAACATGGCACTGTGTTCACCTCGAAGGGTGCAGACCAGTAAATAGGTTTTTTGTTTACCGTAAAAATATTTTCTCTTAAAGCGTCTGGTGAGCCTTAAGTGGGAAGTCTTGTAGACAGAATGGATGGAACCCGATCACCAGAGTATTTGGACTTTTTGACCATTGTACATACCTATCGCTCCGACCTTGGACTTGCAAGCTGGATAGATGAAAGATTCAGATGCCTCTGCTGCCCTCAACGATAAACAAATGAAGAGGCCTAAAATGGCGGCGATGATTTTACATCTGTCTGTGCACGGTGGTGTGATGATTTCCATAATTGGTGGTCTAGTTCGCCAAATACTCCAAAACCAGTCTATGTATGTCCTGCTTTAAATAAAAGTAGTAATAAAAGCAATAATGACTATTAGCCCATGTAAGTATTTATGCGTTCATTTATCTACAAGCATGAACAGAAATGTCACGCCGTGATACAACAATACAATAGTTGTATTGAAATGGAGGCTCACATCTCCCAGTGCATGATTTTGGTTTGATCATTTTGCTGCAATTTGTTTTCTATTTCTGCATAGACATGAATGTAATTGTCACTCTAGTAACAAGCATAAAATAAACAACAACAACAGCAACAACAACAACAACAACAACAGCATCGACGACCGGCGGCGACACCGACCGCAACGACAGTGACAAACATAACATCATTTCACCATAGGTGACTATAAAATAACAGAAATGGCAATGGAAGTAAACGACAGTGACAAGAACAACATGAATAAAGGCAACAACGACCACAATAACAACAAGATCATCAACAACAAACAAACAACAAGAAAATCAGCAACGACAACAACAACAGCAAAAAATGGAACATCAACCGAATAACTTTCAACAACAAGAACAAGAACAAAGGGAACTTTATTTCAAAATTCCAAAAAATATATACGATTAACAAAAGGCAACAACAGGTAAATAGGAAAATACACAAATTAAAAGAGTTGTAATAACAAGTGCAATCGAGTAGACTGCATACAAAACAACAACAACAGCATCAGCAGCAACAACAACAACAACAACAACAACAACAACAACAACAACAACAACAACAACAACAACAACAAAACAACAACAACAACAACAACAACAACAACAACTACTACAACAACAACAACAACAACAACAACAACACGAGCAACAGATTGAAAACCAACGGAAACGATAACACTTACACCAGCTATACTATCACCTACCGGCGCTTGCTGTGATGAAATCGCAATTGCTATCCTCAGTCGATCATCAGTTGGATAAAATCACGGTCGTCTGCTCTCTGCGACCAAATAAAATAACCCGTAGTGATTGTTCTAGAATATTTGAACAATGATCCTCATGCGGCCACGTGTCTGTTAATTGAATTAACGCTATACGTGTCCAAACCCCATAGGTGTATGGGTGTATACATAATGAACGTCTTTCAACTATCTGCGCAAAATGATTAAAGCGAATGTCTATACACATTCAATTTTTCAATAAAAAAAATGAAAAATTTGAAATTGTTGTGCCCAAGAGATGAAAATGAACGAAACGAACTCTTAACTTGTATGAACCCATAAAAACAAGCAATGAAATTGTATTAGAGCAAATTCAAATGGTGATATAATTATTGGAAAGTTTTCAGATATGAAATTGAACTTTGCTAAATTAAGATAAACTGATCTTTATATCCATAAACAGAAAACAACAAAACTAAGTATATTGGAAACTACTGGAATGATAATATTACTGGAATGAAATATGTTTAGTTTTAAGAACAAATAAATTATACTCATATACAATTCTGTATTGAAAAATCGCGTTCAAAGCGAGAATAAAATCCCTAAACGGAATCAGTGACTATCACTTTAATGCTACTGACTCAGCCCACTCAGACAAACAAATTGAAAGAGAGCGAGAAAAAAAAATCGATATTAGACAAATTATTCAATGATTATGTGGTTTTCCGTGATTGGTTGTATTTTTGGTTTTTGTATATACAGTAACAGGTGCTAGAGCTAGCCAGCTGCATGGGCCGCATATTAATTATGTAGTATTTCTATAAGGCATTGCATGAATGAGTACGTATACGTCAATTGTGTTTTGTTCATATGCATGTACATAGGGCTCACACGTCCTTCCATTTAAAGACAAACAGAAATAGGCCTATATTACAGGTAATATCATACTTTGGTTTTTATAAAAGAAATACAGATTCATGGGCAAAAATATCAAGACAGATACAGTATCAGTCATCTGTGAAAATTTCAGTCCCGCACGCAGCTCACTTTTTGAGAAAACAGTGAAAAACAGCCACAGTATTTGTTAGGTCTTTTCTCTTTTATTTTTGATTTTCGGTCGTTGTTTGACTAATTTCTGGATAAACACAGCATTTCAGGCGAAACAATGTTAACGGTATGTTTCTACCACCACCATCTTCATACCCTGTAAGTTATACGTAAATATGTGAACATTTCTGTTTTGGGTTCTTACCAAAGTATGATACTACTTTATGTTTTCAATCATAATCCTGTCTACATATTTTACATGAATTTCTCATCCTTAATTATTAATACCTGGGTATAAGGACTTGAAACAAACCCTTTTTTATTCTCATAAGGACATAAAAATGACACCACCGATTGTTAAAAAAAAATTGACGCTTATTTTTAATTTGTGTCCACATGGAATGTCTTTTGAACATTTTTTATTAACATTTTTTATTGATGAATGGCACAGCATACAACATTACACGGAATACAAAATGTATTTTACATGCAGTTATAAACCACCACATTGTGGAATAATAATCTTTAATTATTTTTTTTAGTATAGACATTTTAAACCCGTTACCATCTTGCGGCAAAAGAAATCGAGATTGTGATTGTAATTCTAGCCAAATTTAGCTCGATCCCTTTGTCAAAATAAATCATTTATCATTCTAAAACCCTGCATTGAAGCCCAGTCATTAATTCAAGTTGCTATCACCACAAATTGGGCGATTAGGCGGTATAACTAAATTTCAATCATTTACAAATTGCAATTTTCTTAAAAAATGCTTTGAGTTAGAAGGGCAAGACGCGTTTCTATCCTAGCAGGATCTTTTTCGAGGCTTCAGCCTTCGATAAAGATCCTGCTATAGGATCGAAACGTGCCAGGCCCTCCTAACTCGAGCATTTTATAAACTTCTGGTCATTATTTTGGCTGATGAGTAGTTTGAAGAAGTTTATTACTTGTATTGGTATTTTGTGAGGTGAGCAAATTGAACAGTTGAAAGCTAGTGCGAAAAGAACGGTTACTTCATATTCATCCATTCGTTAAACCTAAAACAAAATTCACTAATAATTACTTAAGGGGATGGTACAGAATTGGAAAGACAAAATACACTTCAAGATCACAGATTCACATAAAACTTACACAGTATAATGGTGATGATAGGAGAAAACATCCCATGAAATGTTTTTTGTCTGAAATGCCATAATTATTCGTTGAGAAATAAATGAAACTATTTTCCGATTGGAATAACTCGCTTCCAAGCGTTTTATTATGAACGCAAATATCGTTGAAATGTGTAAACGGGTTTTCACTATTTTCTCGTGACCCAGATGGCTGATTGACCTCAAACTTCTACAGGTTTGTCATGCAGTTAAGGTATATGATGGATTACATAATGTGCTTTCACTGTCAGCAACGGTTTTGTCGCAAAAAACAGTTCTGTTATACCATCCCTTTAAGTTTCGAATCTTTACACAGTTTATTTGTCAAAATTGCATTGTATGATTACATCTAACATCTTTATACAAAATTAATGTTCTTCCTTTTTTGCAAACACTACTCCTATAACGAAGATTATTGTTTAATTTTACATAAAGATGGAAGTCAGCCAAAATAAAACCTATAAACAAAGAGGAAACAAATGAACAAAATCGCATTACACCTTCCTATTATAACGGTGAGAAATAAGACTACCAAAGAATATGGTTCAACTTCACAATCATCGTGACAAAATGATTATATTCACACTGGTTATATATCAAAAACGTCACAAACATTAATTTAATCTGTAGACTGGTTGTAGTCTCTTCCCCAGGCGTTCATTACATCACGTCTGCCGTAGTTACGGACATGAACCTGTAACATAAAGCAAAAAAAATAGTCATACAAAGTCGTACATTATAGACTGGTTGTCTCATCTGGTTTTAAAGGTAGTATCATACTTTGGTAAGAAAACAAACAAAAAATGTTCACAGATTTACGTATTACTTACAGGGCATGAAGATGGTGGTGGTAGAAACATATCGTTAATTTTTTCCCGTCTTAAATGGTGCATTTATCCATAAATTAGTAAAACAACGATCAAAAATAAAAGAGAAAATACTAAATAAAATACTGTGGCCGTTTTCCACTGTTTTCTCAGAAAGTGGGCACCGTATGGGACTGAAATTTTCACAGATGACTGTGACTGTATCTTCCTTGATATTTTTGCACATGAATCTGCATTTCTTTGACAAAAAACAAAGTATACCTTTAACTTTAACGCAACATTGGCCAGCTTACCTTTTCCCAAGCAGAACCCGCCTGGCACGAGGCTCGACTCTGGAAGGGGGCCCAGATCCCCTACGCTACGGCGGCCCGCCTCCTCCTCTTGCCGCCCGCACGGGCAGAACCCCTCGCATGCCTTGTACAAGTCCTTATTGCTGCATGCTGCTTGGCATAGGATGCAGTCATTCTGGTATTCCTCACCGTCGCTCCCGCACACCGGCCGGTAGCGGTGCGAGCAGAGTATGGCCGAGCAGTTCTCACCCATGTTTGGAACGGCTGGTGACAAAGACCAATATTTATTACCAAAATATTATTATGACGCATAACATCTTCGATTCTTTAAAAATGCAACTGAAAGATTTGTCATAAGTGAAATGTATTGTTATTGTTGTTGTTGTTTTATTTATGTTTGTTTTGAGTTTTTTTGACGAAAATGAGAATGATTTACATGCACGTCTGCTAAAAAATGGAAATTGCCAAGAGTAAAATTTATTGTTATTGGTGTTGTTGTTGTTGTTGTTGTTGATGTTGCTGATATTGTTATTTTTGATTTTGTTGTTCCTCCTGTTGTTGCTGTTGTTGTTGCTGCTGTTATTGTTGATGTTGCTGCTGTTGTTGTTATTGTTGATGTTGTTGCTGCTGCTGCTGTTGTTGTTGTTATTGTTGATTTTGTTGATGTTGCTGCTGTTGTTGTTGTTATTGTTGATGTTGTTGATGTTGCTGCTGTTGTTGTTATGGTTGATGTTGTTGCTTCTGCTGTTGTTGTTGTTGTTATTGTTGATGTTGCTGTTGTTGCCGTTGTTGCAACTGTTGTTATGTTGTTCATGTTGCTGTTGTTGTGAGTTGTTGACGTTGCTATTAATTTTGTTATTGTTGATGTTGTTGTTATTTTATTGTTTATTGATGTTGTTGTTGTGTTTTTATGTTAATATTGTTGTTTTGGTTATTGTTAATATTGTAGGTTTTTACTGTTGTTGTTGTTGTTTTTGTTGTTGACTGTGGTATTAGTTGTTTACCTTTGACTGTGTTTCGACATCCCGGGTAGTAATACTGAGATCTATTCCCTACGGCCACACCACAGAGCACAGGGAATAGAACAATAAGAAGTAAGCTGACCATTGTAACGTGCAAACACAAACTGACCACAAGCTGGTATTTCTGTAGAGGATGACAAACAGACAAGCTATTATTAAGTGACCTGACAATGAAGTTGATGGCGCTATCCAAAATATCATAAATATTTTGTTTTATAAAAATAATTCATAATGCACCATAACCCAACGATGTTAACACTGTAGGCATATTTATGCTGGAATTATCCCATTTAGAGTAATGCGTATAACTTTAATAACATCAAATCAAATTATACCCTTCACCCTTCACCCTTGATTCTAAACACCACTTATTCAGCATAAAAGTAACTGACTGATGTCTCAGTTCATCTAAAAATTAAGTATATTACATAGGGAAATATCACTTTAGAATTACATTGTGCTTCAAGTATCATACTGAAGACAATTTGATCGAGGTAACATTGGGCGAATTTTTATTTTTATTGAACTGTTTTATTGCAAATTAACCAACTATATTGGGCACAAACTGACCTAAAATTAGGGTAGTGCACTCGGCATGCAGTGTGTTTGGGACACATTACGCCATTAGTAAAAACAAAATCAAATCAAGTACGTATTGCTATACAAGTTGATGAAATGTAAAGGTCTACTCACCAGTTGAAATACAACGAAACATTTCCATCCGAAATCGACCACAATCATCGAATTACTTCTTGTTGGGAAATTTTATACGGGAATCTTTCACGATTTACATGACCAACTTTACGGTACCATTTCTATTTGGATTAAAGCACTGTATTTCTCATAAGAAAAGGAAGAATTTTATGGTTTCAAGTAGATAGGATACGCAGTATTAATGGAGCAATGCAGTTGGATGATCTATAACCAATGATTAATTGCTTGATTTAGTTTTGATGCAATAATTATGAACTGTTTAACAAAAGGCACATTGCGACTGGCCTGTGTTTATCGATTTTTGGCAAGGATCCGTGTAGTAATAAATATTCTCAGTGTATGGCCGGGCTGTATTATTTAGCACACGTGATCGCTGATGAATTAAAATCGATCGTTGATGGTGAGCAATTGCAATGACGTTCACAGACCGGCGTGAGAAAGTTTGTGGTGATAAACTCCCTCGACTGCTACTGTGTCTGGTAAAGACTCAACTGTAGAGGGCGGCCTCCATTTAGAAGCCTTGCGACCGACGTACGTACTTACGGGAGCATCACACTATTAGCTCCAAAATCAATACGCCAAATTGATTATCACAATTATTTGTATTCTTTTTAAATATGCATTTAAATTTGGGGGTCATGGAATTAATATACTGTGTGATTATGACAAGTTATCACAACCTGAGGGTTCAGTGCTTCAGCCTGTTGTGGAGACTTGAGAAATTTTTGCAACAAATACGGCCCTATAATTCGCTTTGAACGCGTAGGGTTGCTCCGAGAAAACCGGCAGCAAGATGGTTTTTGGAAAATTAGCAGAGAAAACTCAGCGGCTGGCCCACCAAAAATTGAAAAGAATTTCATCGGAGTTGACACTACCATTTGTAGTATTGCACTAAAACAAAAGGACTCTTGGTGATGTTAATGGGATTACATGAACAATTTGAGAGAAGAAACCATTGAGGATAGCAACTATTTGGCTCCGTGCAGGCGAACAGTTAGGGCAGATTTAGCCTTCAGAAAACAGGGGGGTTGGAAAGCAAAAAGTGTCATTTCGATGAAATCAAGTCCTAAACTGAGTCGCAATCTGAAAAACTTATCGAGGGACGTGTCATGGCTAGAGCACATCAAATTCTTCGTTTACAGAACAGAATATTTTTTGTCGAGATTTTTCTCCAATTATAGGACATAAAACATGAAAACATTCATCAGATCTTGGCATGTCAATATTGTACATAAATATTGTGATTGTTTTTTTTTCTCCAATAAAGAAATAATATTGGAATGGATTCATTTGTAACTGTGTTCTTATTTCAGTGCCTTGTTTCTTTGGAAAGAACAATATAATTGTCTGTTCTTTGTTTGGAGTCGTCAAATATTAAGTTATACTAACTCAAGTTTTGGATTCTTGCGTTTAACCAAGCTTTTGGACTATATTGGACTAAGTTCATCTGGGTTTTAATTGGACTCATCGTTTTCGTCATCGGCGGTCTGGTACCCGTCCTTCTCGGCACTGCTCTCAATGATCTTCTGTAGTCTTTCCCTGGCTACGTCGGCCATGATCTGCCTCATGTCCGGATGCTCTGCCAACACTAGGAGACAGAAAACAAGAGAACAGCCGATCAGAATTAGGCCTACCATATTACAATGACAAACATACTGGGGGTACTACTCCATACTGGGAGAACTACTCCATACTGGGGGAACTACTCCCATACTGGGGGAACTACCATACTGGGGGAACTATCATACTGGGGGAACTACCTGGGGGCACTACTCCATACTGGGGGAGTACTTGGGGAACTACCGGGGGCACTACTTCATACTGGGGGAACTACTAGGGGGCACTACTCCATACTGGGGGAACTACTAGGGGCACAACTCCATACTGGGGGAACTACTGGGGGAACTACCAGAGGGCAATACTGTATACTGGGGGAACTACTAGGGAACTACCGGGGGCACTACTCCATACTGGGGGAACTACTAGGGGAACTACCGGGGGGCACTACTCCATACTGGGGGAACTACTGGGGGAACTACCGGGGGGCACTTCTTCATACTGGGGGAACTACTGGGGGAACTACCGGGGAGCACTACTCCATACTGGGGGAACTACTAGGGGGCACTACACCATACTGGGGGAACTACTAGGGGGCACTACTCCATACTGGGGGAACTACTAGGGGGCACTACTCCATACTGGGGGAACTACTAGGGGCACTACTCCATACTGGGGGAACTACTAGGGGGCACTACTCCATACTGGGGGAACTACTAGGGGGCACTACACCATACTGGGGGAACTACTAGGGGGCACTACTCCATACTGGGGGAACTACTAGGGGGCACTACACCATATACTGGGGGAACTACTAGGGGGCACTACTCCATACTGGGGGAACTACTAGGGGGCACTACTCCATACTGGGGGAACTACTGGGGGAACTACCGGGGGCACTACTTCATACTGGGGGAACTACTGGGGGAACTACCGGGGGGCACTACTTCATACTGGGGGAACTACCGGGGGCACTACTTCATACTGGGGGAACTACTAGGGGGCACTACTCCATACTGGGGGAACTACTAGGGGGCACTACACCATACTGGGGGAACTACTAGGGGGCACTACTCCATACTGGGGGAACTACCATACTGGGGGTACTACCATATTGAAGGAACTACCATACTGGGGAAACTACTGGGGGAATAACCATACTGGGGGAACTACCATACTGGGGGAACTACTAGGGGGCACTACTCCATACTGGGGGAACTACTAGGGGGCACTACTCCATACTGGGGGAACTACTGGGGGAACTACCGGGGGCACTACTTCATACTGGGGGAACTACTGGGGGAACTACCGGGGGGCACTACTTCATACTGGGGGAACTACCGGGGGCACTACTTCATACTGGGGGAACTACTAGGGGGCACTACTCCATACTGGGGGAACTACTAGGGGGCACTACACCATACTGGGGGAACTACTAGGGGGCACTACTCCATACTGGGGGAACTACTAGGGGGCACAACTCCATACTGGGGGAACTACTAGGGGGCACTACACCATACTGGGGGAACTACTAGGGGGCACTACTCCATACTGGGGGAACTACTAGGGGGCACTACACCATACTGGGGGAACTACTAGGGGGCACTACTCCATACTGGGGGAACTACTGGGGGAACTACCGGGGGCACTACTTCATACTGGGGGAACTACTGGGGGAACTACCGGGGGGCACTACTTCATACTGGGGGAACTACCGGGGGCACTACTTCATACTGGGGGAACTACTAGGGGGCACTACTCCATACTGGGGGAACTACTAGGGGGCACTACACCATACTGGGGGAACTACTAGGTGGCACTACTCCATACTGGGGGAACTACTAGGGGGCACTACTCCATACTGGGGGAACTACTAGGGGGCACTACTCCATACTGGGGGAACTACTAGGGGCACTACCACATACTGGGGGAACTACCATACTGGGGGAACTACCATACTGGAACTACCATATCTTTTCAAAATTACTTTTAGATTCTGATATTCATATGTCATTGTGGTAGGCCTATTATCATCTATCACATTTTCATTCAATTTGGGTAAAAAAAGAAAAAAGATTCATAATATAATACTTCAAGAAAACCAACAAAAGTAATAACTACAGACAGTGCTAAACATCATGATTTAGTAATAAATTTATTTCCCAAATATAGAGCACATTACCATCGAAAAAAACCCATATAATCATAATTGAATTTATCAAAAATATCATTTTATGATATTTTACATCAGTAATCAATATTACCCGAAATTTGATTAAAACTACATAAATTATACCTGTCACCTTAAATGTAATAAAGATTTATAATTTTAGTGAAAATTACATAAACTGTTTAAACTATCAATTATTGGTTAATTTAATCAAAATTGAAGAAAAGTATTAAATATCATAATAATGTATAACAAAATAATAAAATTCAAAGTATACAAATCATGCGAGATGTTCTGAGGTGATTACGTTAAGAAACAATCTAAACCCCTAAAATAACTTTAAAATCTATTTTCCAAATTTAACTTCCTTGATTTTGTTAAGTTTCGATTTCACTCTGACACTAGTCAATTTCACGAAGCACTATTTGATTGATCTTAAAGGTAATATCATACTTTGGTTTTTATCAAAGAAATACAGATTCATGGGCAAAAATATCAAGACAGATACAGTAACAGTCATCTGTGAAAATTCAGTTGCCCACTTTTTGAGAAAACGGTGGAAAACAGCCACAGTATTTCTTAAGTCTTTTCTCTTTTATTTTTGATCTGTTAAAAGATCAACAAGATTTTCGGTCGTTGTTTTACTAATTACTGGATTAATACATTATTTCAGGCGGAAAAATGTTAACGGTAGTTTTCTACCACCACCATCTTCATACCCTGAAAGTTACACATAAATCTGTGAACATTTCTGTTTTGGTCTCTTACCAAAGTATGATAGTACCTTTTATACTTGACTCATTGATTGAAACTAACAGCATTGTTTTCAAAAGCAACTTTCACTTGATGCGCACACATTATAAAACCGAAGATACATTTCCACTTAGTACTTTCTTAAAAAATGAGGTAAAAACAAGAAGAAATTGGTGCAAGAAACATATTAAAAGTAATTAATGATAATCGTAATAATAGAAAAACTGATCTTAACAATACAAAAAAACATTGGAAGTAAATGAGTTTAATTATTGCTTGTAGAAAGCAAACAGCTGCAAACTGCTAATACTGAATGTGAGTTGCGCTTTATCTACTATAGCTATGACTGAACTATTTAACTGGTGGCAAACTCTGGGCAGATGGGCTGTAGGTAGCATTTTGTGATCATTGCTTAAGCCAAATCCATCACTTAACAGAAAATCCATCGCTACGTTGCGTGGCAATTTTCCGTTTAGCGATGAATTTAGTGATGATCGCAAAGCGTTAGTGAAATCAGCCCCTGGGCCCTTTTCCAAACCTCGGCTCCAGCTCAGGCTCAGGCTTCGTCTCTGTCATTTAAATGCTGAAAATATAGGTTGTGGTTTTTCACTGAAGCTGAAGCTCTGTTTTCTTGTTCAAACCAGAGAATCTACTTCCGAACCGCAGCCAAAAGCCTGTATTTTAATACCCATTATTTTAGAATGGATTAATGAAATGGAGCCTGAGCCAGAGCCGGAGCCGGAGCCGGAGCCGGAGCTGGAGCCGGAGCCGGAGCTCATGAAGTATACATGTACTAAACTAAAACTATACATGTAGTATTAAACGCAGCAATGACATACACCTTTAATGTTAAAAATAAAACCTTTAATGATGTCTTATCAGATTTCAACAAAGAGTTATTGAACATTAAAGGTGCATGTCATTGCCGAGTGTCAACTTAAGGAGCAGGGATATTCCACTGTGTATCTCTAGTATCTACCAACTTTATAATCAAACAGTAATTAGTCTCAAAGTGCAAGAAAAAATTGAGCCAAAAATGGCTCAAAATAACAAGCTGCATTGTCTGTCAAAATATGAAAAAATCCTAAAAAATTAAACCCAAATTAGTAAAACAACCAAAAAGACAGCTGACAAATCAATTTTTGTAAAGAATCAAAAGTTGAAAGAAATTTTCATTGAAAGGTGAACAAAGAAAAATTGACAGGAGCGGGATTCGAACCAGGGACCTCTTGAACATTGTACCGGCTCTCTACCAACTGAGCTATCCAGCCATTTGATATTCATGGTCAGCGAACAACAGCCAAAGAGCAATTGCAAGTGATTCACAGCACACAGAAATTTGGATGTTAATCCTGTTTTTTACTAAGACATGTATGACAGAAATGTCATGCTTAGCGAATTTTTTTTTTAGCAGCTCTATGAAATTGGCTCCCAGTTGCATCGGGGGAGAGACCCTAGAGCTAGCCGTACCATTCCATGAAGCCGATTTTCTTCAGATCTTCCTTCAAGTTGCCGATCGCCTCCTCGCTGAGTCTTGGGTTTGGCAAGCGTGCCGGGCCGATGTCCGGCTGTTTGGTCAGCATCATCAAGCATTTATTGCAGCCAACGTTGCCTCCTAATATCAATGACAAGACCACAAACAAATGAAAACGGGTCTTCAAATAAAGTCTGGGACTCAAAATCTGGGAAGCCCAGCTTACCACTTCATATGTGAATGCTTCATGCGAAGAAGGGGGAAATAGCACTCCGCACTTGCGCTAAAAATAGCACACTAGCTCAGACAAACATTGCTTACCATGCAAATGTGTGGGGTGTGCGCGCGCGTGCATGCATGGTGTACACTGCGTGTGTGAGTCAATGTTTGTCTGACATCCGGGGATTTTGTACACTCACGTGACGTCATTAGTGCGGAGCGCTATTCAGGTAACACACTCATTAAAAATTTGCATAACGTGTTGACTAGTGTTTTCAGAATGAGACCAATATTGAGGGAAGTTACTAAAAATTCAAATTATCTGGACAGTGGACACTACTTTAGATAAAGCACAAAATACAATCAGAAAGTAAAGATAAAATGAATTTTTATTAGTGTGCTTAGTCCCTCAATGTGGCTCTGGCTAATGCTTGATTAGTCTACTTGTTATAATATTCAGCTTTATAAAGGTAAGTACAGGTTTGGTAACATACCCAAACAGAAATGTTCACAGATTTACGTATAACTTTCAGGATATGAAGATGGTGCTGGTAGAAACATACTGTTAAAATATTTCCGCCTGAAATGGTGCACTATTTATCCAGAAATTAATAAAAAAAGACGGAAAACAGTTTTGATTTCTGGGGAAGATCAAAACTGTTCTTCATGTTTTATAAGAAAAATTGAGTCGGGTTTTTGCTATTTTCTCGTGACTCGGATGTCCGATTGAGCTCACATTTTCACAGGTTTATTATCACGGTACATGCTGGATCAGACAAAGTGCGAGTGCTGTTCTGTGACCTTTACCAATCATGTATTATACCTTTAAACGACATTTCTTTCGACTCTCATTAGGCTTTGACTTGGCTCTGTTCGAGTTTTTTATAGCTTTACATGTGCTTTATGGTTGAAGTGTACGTACTTCATTAGATGTACGTGTAGTGAACTGGTAAAATGATTTTTTTTTAGTAGCGTGCCTAGTCCCACAATATGGCTCTGGTTCTGAAAACGCTATAAACCTATTGATGTGCACAATGTTCACCTGTGCGCTGTACTTTTTGCAGTGTATATCTAGATTGTACTTACCATATTTAAAAAGCAGTGGTATGAAAGACAGGTACATTGCCTGCAGAAAAACAAATACAAAAGAACCAACATGTCTGAAAAAGATCATATAACTTAAAATTCTCCTTTTTTTTGTTACTGGAAGAAAAGGGGGACGTGTGGCCCCACGCCCCCTAAATCCCCCCCTATGTGAGAGGCATGAAACCAATAATGGCATATTTATATGCTTGGTACACAATATTTTGAATTAAGCCTGATTGCAAATAACTAAAGTCATACTGTCCTGACTTACATATTCCTTCTTGACAGTTTTCATATCTCCTTTCGTGAAGGCTTCTACCAACCGGTTGGCCCCCTTTCCAGTGTAGTTATAAGTGCTGTTTAGAAAATTACAAAATTATAACTTCAAGTTACTCATCAAATAAATCTGTGAAGATTTCTGTTTCGGTAAGCTACCAAAGTATGATAGTACCTTTCAGCGCTACAAGTAGTACAGTGAAATAATTGTTTTCATATCACGTCCATTCCCTTTGAACAAGGAGGTAATTTCTAAACATACTTACCTTCCTACAAATGCCTCTGCTCCCATGGCTAGGGCTGCTGGTAAGTGCTGGAAACAAGAACAAAAAGTACGAAAATATAAAAAACAACGCTGTACTGAACATTTGGATAAACATTTGGCCAGATGACCTCTATTTTACTGGTGACTGATAAGGGCGCCCCTTTTTGTAACTTTGGTTCTCATTTCTTATTCACCTTGAGGGAGGGTCGGTCGGTCGAAAGGAAAGAAAAGTTTGGTGGAAAAAAAAACCCTGGCTGAATACACAAAAACCTAAAGAAAATTATGTTCATTGTATTCACTGTAATCGCGTTTGAATATTTTTGTATTATTTCAGTGATAAAAAGTATAAAAATTGGAGGTCTATTGGCAAATTAAAAGAAAAAGAATTCCCAGAATTTTTGGAGACAAATTTTGTCTCCAGAAATTCTGGGAATTCTTTTTTTTCTTCATATTTAAAAATAAATTATGCCATTCTGACAGGGTCGGCGGCACGCTCGGAGCCCAAAATATGGGTCGGTCGGAAATGAGAACCACAGAATTAAAAAGGGGCGCCCTTATGAAGCCGGTAAAAACAAAACAAAACAATCCTGGGCTAAAGTAGTTAATATAACGCTCAGCAATAAAGTAGAGTGGTTGGCTACTTACTTCGTCACTCGAGTAGAGAATCTGAAATCTACCTGCAGACAGATGTTGGACCCGGGACATGTCATAGAAATTGGAATCGGTGAACTTGGCCCCTCTCAGTGTCGGAACTGGAGTTGTCTCTAATCCTAACCACAAGGACTCTAGAGAAACTGCAGAAGAGAAACAAACAAATCAGTCAAGATTCTTAAATTGCCATGCTTTCTCTGTTTCCCTGGCCACTGGAATCGTTCCCCTTTTTTTGTTGTGGGCCCAATTTCATGGAATCCGTTACGGCTTATTTTTTTGCTTACGGGCACTGCTATTTCATGGAATCTATTCAGCAAGACTTTCGGTTTATAGCGAAAAATTTCTAAGGTGACCGTGATTATTTTCTGCTAATGGGCTGCCATATGCATTTTGCAGAAAGTCCTTGCTTAGCGTAACGAGAAAGACAGCTCTGCTGTAAAATACACTCACTATAAGCAAAAAAGTACAAGAATGATAGCTTGTCACATAGATCGGTTCACGGAAACACCACGTAAGAAACGTTTGTACTTTTGCACTTCTATTTCGTTCACACTTCTCGTAAGGTCTCAACGTTTTGACTAGCCTGCTCTAGTCATCATCAAGAAGCTTGTCAATAGTTAGGGCTTCGTGCTCGTGTGACGTCACATTCAGATGTTCGGACAAACAAGCCGCACGTTGCCCTATTAACTATACACGTAAACGTTGTGAAATTCGTCAGAACATCCGGGTAACTAAAGCTATCAATATATTAAAAAGGGCGTATTCTATAAATAGCTCGAGCGCAAAGCCTAAATAGAGCTCCGCACTAATGACATCACAAAATCTCCGGATGTCAGACAGACATTGACTCACACACGTAGTGTACATGCACGCGCACACACACAAATGTGTGCATGGCTGCAATGTTTGTCTGAGGTCCGGTGCTATTTTTAGCGGGATTGCGGAGAGCTATTGAAACTAAAATGAAAACGAAGACGAAGAGATCTTTCTTACTTTTGACTCCTGTAAATCCCGGGTTGTGGTAATAGTAGAGAGGTAGGGTGGGTGCTGCATCGCTGACTTTACGTAGATACTGTAGAAGTACCTCTAAAACATACAAACAAACAAACAAACAAACCAAAATATTCAGTCATAGCAAAAAGTACTGCATGTATAAATGTGACCATGCAAGCATCCCAGGCACGGGATCGAAGTTAAGTTTAAATCGGAGGAGTACTTTAACTACTTGTTACCAAAAGACAAGACATATTATGCACAAAAAGTAATTATACTATCAACATGGACTGCGGTGAATGAGAGCTCACCGACGGATCCCGGCTTGAAGAATGTAGGAGCTACCACACAGATGGCGTCAGCACCAACCTCTGCTGCATGAGAAGCCTGCAAAGAACGTACCGGTACAAATAAATGACAGAGGTGGCAGCAAGACATTTTTTGCAAGTCCAAGTCAAGTCACAAGTCACTGGGTCCTGTCACAAGTCAAGTCACAAGTCATTTGGTGTTAACACAAGTCAAGTTGCAAGTCACAAAGTCCCAAGGGCATCAAGGCAATATAATGTAAATGCATCTGAAAATAAAAAAAAACTCATTGATTTTGAACAAACCAAACAAAAGTCTGATTGTAAGCATGTAAGCGTGCGGGGCCAGGGCAAGTGTATTGCACATCGTCGAATCTAGTCGCCCTGCGTCACAAACTATATAGACAGTTCGCGCGAAATCATACATGTAGCTCTTTTCTGCTGCTTGGTCATGTAGGTTTGTGCTTTTCATTCATTCATTAGAAATACTTGATAGTTTCTTACTAGGCTCTCGGTATTTCGAATGCAGTCGGTTCCAATGTGCACCATTATGACATCAAATCTGTCAAAATCAAACAAACAAATACAACAATGGTTAATGTCAATGACTACAGAGCGATCTCTCTTATGAAGAGCAAACTGGATGAACAGAAAGTATATTGGTGTTTTTAGCTTTGCCTTTAAACTTTCTAAGGTACTTGCAGTATAAATTGTATGAATGTTCGGCCCAAAACTTGGCTATTTTGTAAAGCTCAAGATGTGTAATGGCACCATCTTGAGACGACTTATCCTGCCTTCATCGGCATTTCCATCTTGACTCATCTTGTGTCTTGTTAAGTCAGTGTTTGGCTGTGATTCATTCATGCAGAGTAAGCTTATCCTTACTTATAGAGTTGATCCCACTCCTGCCACCAAAATGGCTGCATGCACCCATGAAGGCAAAATAACTCACCTCAAGAGGGCGCCATAACATATTTGGTGCATACTAAAACCAATATATCTGTGAAATATCTCCCTGTGAAATGAGCCGTCGCACTCAAGAAAATTGCATTTGAAATCTAAAAAGATTGCACCACCGCCATGCGATTTCAGTTATAACCCTTATACAACGAAAATGAAACACAATAGAAATATGTAAATAAGCTGTATGATATAGAGTGCCTTAGACAGTTAGGCATGTCATTTGATGCTTTATAAATTCCCAATTTTTCACTGAATCCCACAATAGGGTGACAGTTTTTAGAGAAAAAAAAGTTAGGATGACAGATGACATGGAAACAATTTTGGGTCGCCCTCATATTTTTTCTCTAAACCTAGAACAAATTCTACAATCGGAAATGTTTCCTTTTAATCCTTGTAGTCCAAAACCTTTGTCTATAAAGTTTGCTTCAGCTGAGCTTCGATCCTCACAAGAAAAAAAAAGAAGGGTTTACTTTTGTGCACAGGTCTATGGCATTGTTTCCATGAGAAATATGATTATTTTTAGGTTCTATAATTGACTCTAAAAACAAGGTCACTCACTGTTTTATTCCCCCATAAAAAAACTAACTACCAGCACTATTTCCACAAATAGCATAAATACACCAAACTCCCAAACCTCCCTTGCAAAGAAAACCTTGGAATAAATAAATAAATAAATAATTACATTTATTACGCGCCTTTTCTTAAAGTTACAAAGCGCGGGCTACAACGTAATCAGATTGCCGGTATTCATCGGCGCCCTCGGCTGCCAGCAATACCGGTAATCCATTATGATTACAGAGCCTGAGATCTAAAGTGTTTGGTTTTATGGAGGGAGGAAAACCGGAGAAAAACCCTCGTAGCATAGGAGAGAACCAACGCACAACTCTACTCACATATGACCCAAGCCAGGATCGAACCACATTGGTGAGAGGCGAGTGCCTATAGCACTTGCCACCTATGCCATAATTATTCAGGCTAATTATGAGAGAGATAACAAAGTTGGCAGACGTTTTTTATTTCATACTCACTTTCCCTTGCCAACTTCGATCCATTTTTCTAAAATTTGCCGTCTTTCGTTGACAGTGAGAGAGGCACCTTCCCCTGTAGTTCCACAAGCTGTATTATAAAGAGAATGGAAAAGTCCATAATTATTAAGCAATAAACTGCTGCATACTGCTCATCATCAACAATGATGAAATAATATAAAATGCTTCAGGTTTTATGGGGCTTAATGATACTTGGAATTCTCTATCATGTCTACATGTATGCAGAATCGTACGCAAAAGTCAATACGAAATGGACAGCTGCATGGGCTGCTCGTCAACCATAAAAATGGACTGACATATTTCAAATGCTTTAAGTTGGGAGGGCCTGATCTTTCTCAAATGCTAAATATATACAGACATTTTCTTGTTCGATTTCTATTGTTTTCTAATCAACAGGAATTTTGCATGATGATTACTGGTATTGTTATAATTTTATTAATAAGGTTTTTAGTATTAATTATCAAAGTATGAAGGTGTATGTATCTTTAAGTCACACCCCTAGACTTTTTTTTTGACTTTGATGGCAGACTTTTACAATGTCGAACAACTTTACTTACGAAATATATTGCGTACTCCATCGGCCAAAAGTTGCGAAGCGTACTTTTCAATAAATGTAAGATTCACATCACTGCGTTAACATGGTAAAAAAAAGGAAAAAAAAGAAGAGAAAAAACATCAATTAGTTACAAATTGTACCCCCCAAAATATGGTGTTTTAGTTATAAAATTCTTCCTGAAATTAGTGACACATTTATCAGAACATTGCTTGATATGAGTATAGAAGAAAAGAGAGCCCAAGAGTATCAACTGGCTTTAGAGCCATGTACCAAACACTTTTTTCAGATTAAATAACAAAAATAGGCTAATGGGTTGACTGTGTATGATGAAAAATATGAAAAAGGGACATATCTTTCCTGCTACATAGTGGGGTAATCTTTTTGCACATTAAATCTGAATTTAAGTATCTGATTCAAAGACTTCTCTCATTGGCGGTCATTGCACATGTATAAACACTACGGTTTGAATTTCCAAGAGTAAAGACTGTTGCTATATCACATGACGTGTTTGCAAGCTTTTGCTTGATGTCTTGTACCAATGCACTGTTCATAATGAATAAGAATGACACAAAGGAACCAGTCCATTCCACAGATGGGTATCACTAGATGCAAAAGCTTGCTGGTAGCAACAAAACAACAAAGCCAAAAACCCCAATAAAACGACAAAACGACAAAATTAAGAACGACAAAACGACAAAATGACAAAATGACAAAATGACAGAACGACAAAATGACAGAACGACAGAACAACAGAACGACAAAACAATAAAATAATAAAACAACAAAACAACAACTTCAAAACAAGCAAGAAATATTTCCACAGAAAGCTTGTACACTGGACTCACCCATTTTCTTTCATGGGGGTGAAAACAGCGGCTGTCAGCCCCTTGACTTTGAAGTCAGCAATCGGTGACTTAGGACCATTCTGTAATTCAGTAGAAAGGGACGGAAAAGTAATTATTATTATCCCTTTCCATCTAGCTTCCAAATTGAACAACTTTTCTGGCTAAAAAGCCACCAGTCCTGGTGGAAACATGATAACACATGTACAATATAATAATTAGCAATTTCATTGTTTCACCTGAATCCTCCAAAAACCTTATATGGTAGTTTTGGAGGATTCAGGATATAATGTCATTTTCAAGTGAGGACCACTGGAGGAGTGGCAAGGATTCAGGATAAACGCAATTTTTAAGGTAGGGCCACTGAAGGATTCTGAAGGATTCAGATTTCAGGTACCTCTCATTTTGAGTATAAGTGAAATCACTGGAGGACTGTGGAGGATCCAGGATGAACGCAGTTTTTGAAGAATGACCATAGGACGATTATGGAGGATTCAGGATGGTCACAGTAAAATGCCCCTAGGGGGTTAGGGTTAAAGGTAGTATCATACTTTGGTAAGAAACCAAAACAGAAATGTTCACTGATTTACGTATAACTTAAAGGGGTATGAAGATGGTGTTGGTAGAAACATACTGTTAAAATGTTTCCGCCTGAAATGGCATGGTGTATTTAAAGAAATTAGTAAAAGCAACAACCGAAAATATTTCTTATCTTTAAAAGGTCACAAATAGGCCTAAGGCCATAACAAAAAAATTGTTGTGTTGGAGTAACAGAGGGTTGGGAAATAGGGTAGGGCGGGCAGATTTTATTTTTATTAATTTAATTTTTCCTGTATTAAATGCTTTTTTTCCTGTATATCACAGTATTTGACGAGTCAAATAAAGACGAGAAATGACATAACAACTTTAACCAGTCTGGTTTCCATATTTTGCTCCTTTTAAGCTGCATACAAATTTTGCGATTTATTTTTTTTATTATTTTTTTTCCCCGATTTTCTTTTTTAATTTAAAAACACAACCCTTTTTTGGGTTTAAAATGTTTACAGCCGGGGCATATTTTTCGGTCGGGCGGGTTACGCCAATACAACAATTTTTTTTTTTATGGCCTAATGGTAAAAAGATTTTGCAAATTCCGTACGCTGTTTTCTCAAAAAGTGGGCACCATATGGGACTGAACATTTCACAGATGATAGATTTTTTCCTTGATATTTTTGCCCATGAATCAGACGAAAACCATTGGTATGAAAATACATTTAAAAGTCAGTTTAAATTGGTTAAAATTGTAATTTCAGTATGCACCATGCACACTGTATGTAAACCTAGCACGATTTTCTGCTACATGTACATGTGACCCCTACATGTCACTTGGCTCACTCCCATTGTGCGTGCTCAGTGCTCACTCAGGGAGAAAAAACATATAATATATTGTGCACAGGCAGCTGGCCTCTGACCTTGCTATCTATGCAGCTGCTCAATCAAATTCACAAATTTTAATTACAGTACATATCATATACATGATCAGGCGCAGTTCTACTTCTAGAGCCAATATTTTTGGGGGGCTAGAAGAGCCATTATTTTTTTTTATTTTTTTTTGGGGGGGGGCAGAATTAACCCAATATTTTGGGTTCTTCTACCTAACACTCGCTTCTGCTTCATGCACCTATGCCATACACTACGCGTTCTTTTAATGTAATTGGCGCCTAATAATTAAAAAGATCCACTATTTTTTTAGATTTTTTTTTTCAATTGCATTATTTTTTTGGGGGAGCAGACAAAATTTGGGGGGTTACTAGAACCGTGCCTGGTGTACATGTACTGTAAATAAATTGCACAATGACACAGCAACGACTATTCAACCTGCACAATTGAAATAACAAAAACATTTCCTTCCTTATAAACACAGGGAACAATTCATTGATTCAGTCACGTTTGTACATTATGTTTTCATCATTCAAGTACAATGTACATGTTTACTTAATTCAAGTTGATAAGAACAAGGTTTCGTTTAGATAAGACTGGCACTGCCATTTGCAAACAATGGGTTTTAAGGAGACAATCGGGCTATGTACAAATATGTTACCTTGACCCAATGCAAGGCCTGTCCTGTGGCAGTATGTAAGCATTGTAGTTGTACAGTACATCATGTCCCTACCAACAACTACACTGTACTAACTTATTGGATGCAAGTCATGATGAACTTCAATCTCAGGTGTATTTATAACACTGAGGTTGCATATCTGAAAAGTGAGATTTTCATTGTTTTTTTACCTACAATGATACACTTCGAATACAGTGGTAGCCATTTTTCTCATAACGCTAGTCTCTGTTGGTCCCATAGGTTTGTGCACAAGTGATGGCCGTCAGTGGAATTCTTCCCTTTTTTCACTTATACCATGTACCAGCAAATGTTCGTCAAAAGTCATAAAAACCCCATTGCAGCAATTTCTGCAATATATTGAATACTCAAACATGTCAAAATGAGAGCGGAAATCAGACTTTTTTCATCTGCGTCTGTTTGTGTGGTCTTGAATAGAAATGTTGCACTTTGTTACCGTTTTACCCCACAAAAAGCAAAGCCCTGCCCTCTTTCCACAAATTTAACCTTGCTACGTACATACATGTACAATGTACAGTAATTGAATCAAAGAGGACACCATGAACATATTCCGAGTCATTTTCTTACTGGCGGTACATACTGGTACTGGTAGAGCCCAGCCATTGAAAAACCAGGCTAGGCCTGAGCATTGTCAACCGTCAAGTCCCAAACATTGAGTAAATTTTGCACAATAGCCCGCCACACTGGAAAGCCTATAGCTGCATAAACATGATAAACACGAGCAATCAAGCGTAGCATAATGTTATAATTATGTACACGGCTACAATGTGCGAGAGGTGATCGAGTGGCAAGGTATCCGGCAACTACATGTATGTGTCGAATCTCAACTCGATAAAATGTGGGCCCACATTACACGTATCATTCATTGTTGATACAAAAAATCTCAACAAGGTTTTGTCCGTCCAAATTTACAAGGCATGGCAATGAACTTCAACTTACCATTGTTACTGAGACCAAGTGATGTCCGTAGTTTACTGCAGATGAATGATCTTTCTGTCAATGATGGGACGAGTATACCAGTTCACAACAACCACGGACCGACACTAGATTGGCACTGCACTGAGGAACGAACGCGACACTTTGTTTACGGTTGATCGAACACTAAGTTAGTGTCAACACATAACACTCTATCTACAGCTACAGTCACTTGACTGAATGTGTGCACGCACCGTGAAACAGAAGCCAACACACGGAGACTGGATTTACCAGCTGTGCTGAGAGCAAGGCCAGTAAATTATTCGTCAAGGCTGACACTTTGCTCTACCATGGCACTACGGTCAAATTCAGGACTGAAACTGAAAGATTAATCTGGTTTTCTGTGTACAAAAAGGTGAACGAGATTATCAGCTGCCCATGAACACAATGTTTACATCTTGACAATGCATTAAACAGCTGACACGTCACATGATCCGCACTCGTGCTCGTGACCACAGAAATGAAATGGCGCCCTCTATCAGTTGATCGCGAAGATGATCTAAAAGTGACTATGGGTGCACCCAAGTGAATTCAATATATTTCAAATAAGAGAGTTCTGAGAGCTATAAAAATGAGGGATTGGAGAAATATGGCGCTGAACCTCCTGCCTGGACTCTGGGCTTCCATTTGTGACCATTTTTGATGCAATTGGGTGAGAAAGTGGGTTTATTTCAGCCGCTTTGCAGAGGGATTTGTTTTAATGGCTTCTTTGACTGGAGTGATCCATACCTTGTTTTGGGGGTGGTCAGCTGAGAATGAGTATATCTGAAAAATTCAATCGTCAACTTCAAATTCAATTCATAAAATGAAAAGAAAATGAAAGGTGACATGTTCATCATCATTTTTCTATGCAACTTGAACAGCTGTGAGAGTTCTGTATATTTTTAAATGATTTTTGAAGTATAAGGATTTAACACTGTTTTCTATGGGAGTTTATTTGGGTGCAACCCTATGGGCGTTTACGAAACGGAGGCTCAGGCTCCGTCTCCATTTTCATGAATCCATTCTACAAGATCAGGTACCAAAATAGAGGCTTTTGGCAGCGGTTCGGAAGTAGACTCTCTAGTTTGAACAGGGAAACAGAGTTTTAGCTTCAATGAAAAACCACAACCGATATTTTCAGCGTATGGATAATGGATGACAGAGCTATAGAGCCCGAGGCTGAGCCCGAGCTCAGGCTCAGGCTGCGGCTCTGACATCCATGTGTAAATGGATGAAGAGGAGCAATAATGCGACACAGCATCTTGCCCAAGGACGCATGCAAGCACCCGTTACCCCATGGCTGGATTCGAACCCACAATCTGTAGAATGACTGCAAGACCTTGAGTGCGACACACCGGACCCACATGGCTACACCAATTTAACAACTATACTACCAGTACAATAGTGGGGAAATATATAATTGATAGTTTATTAACAGTCGGGCGTTAGACTTTATTTGGTTTTCATGCTTTACAGCTGCACATCTACGGCTACACTCATACCATGGTGGTCTGCATGCCTTAATACACATACTAACAACCGAACCTCTTAATCTATTTCATGCAATAACAAACTACCTGCCACTACATTTGTAAATAAATATCAGTACCACTTTGAATCCCTTTTAAAAATATTTACATAGTTACTAAGTCTTTCTTAAAAATATACCCCACCAGCCTGTTGCGCAGCTTTGCAATCTAAGGCGAACAGAAAACACATTTTAATGTTAAAAACAACCGAATATTTTGATATTCGTTCAAGAATCGGCTGACCGAATACCCAAAACCCAAAGTCGTCGACGGTGAAAAATACTTGGACCTGTCAATTGTCAACGATGTATTTACGATGTCAGTTTTTAAATTGACTTCGTAAATTCAAAGTCAAAATTGGTTTGAATTTGACAAGCCTTTGAATCCTGGAGCCATAAGAGTGATAAAAACGGTACCGCTCAGTGAAAACCTTTCCGTTATTATAATTTTCTTTTATACGAGGGACTCCATAAAACGATCTGTGATCGAGTCAATTAATAATTCACTACGTAAAAGCATTCTATGGTAAGCAATGATATAATGCGGGCTAGTAATAATACATACAAACTGACCGTGTTTGGAATAACACGACTAGTCACTACACTATGTATAACGGATTGCATGTCTCGAAACAGCAGCCACGTGCACGTGGTATTACCACGTGATGTTTCTCAATCTTATTGCTTCGCCGGTCACGGGTGAACAAAATAAAGAAACCAGTACAAGGTTCACAGAATTACGAAAAAAATAACCCGTTACTGAGAAAACTAATTTACCGAAAACACAGTGGCATACAAAATATTTTGCAAATTTCTGTCCCTAAAAGACACTGAAACACTTGCAGCAAACGACTATTTTATGGCACTTTGTAAAAAGGTTTAAGGCTTGAAATATAATAAGGAATTTGGTCTAATTTAACTTAAAAAACATCATGGAAAGACAATTATTATTTCAAAATATATTGCCATATCACATTTAAAAAAAATATATTTTATTCTAAAAATGAAAACTATACCTTCCGTCCCCAAACCCTAAAACATACACGGCAAACGACTGTTTCGTGCATAGCACGAAATGCTTTCAAATGACGATTACTGGAACAATATTGTTATAATTGTATCATTAAGGCTCTACGATGAAAATAATTTATCAAAATTCTTCCTTTTACACTTGCATCACCAAAGTACCGTTAAAGGTACTACATGTATCATACTTTGGTAGCATTATACAGAAACAGCAATCTTCACGGATTTACCTATAACTTACAGGGTATAAACATGGTAGAAACATACCGTTAATTTGTTTTTGTCTGAAATGCAATATTTATCAAGAGTAAAACCAATGACAAAAATAATTTTGATATTTGGAAGATCAAAAAGATTTTTGGAATATCGTGGGCATTTTTCACTGTTTTCTCAAAAAGTGGGCACCGTATGGGACTGGGAATTACATAAATGACTGTTATTGTATATTTCTTGACATTTTTGCCGATGAATCCTAATTTTTTTTGACAAAAACTTTAACAAGGCGTCAGCTGGAGACGTATGATACCGAGGTTGTGTAAGTGTAACAGCATTTTGAATTCTTTGTCGAACTTGTGGACTGTCGTTCCGCGCACATTGTTGTGGTAGTGGTAGGGTACGTCGTTGCCGTCCATGGATTTCAGAAAGGGCCAGAAGCCGTAGACGTTAATCCGATGACAGGCGTCGAACAGTGACGAAACGGCATACAGACCTGTCGATGATACACATGTCGACTGTTTGTTACTGTGTCGAAGTGTCGACTTTCTTGGGGGAAGGGGGGGGGGTCACAGGTACCGGGCATTTTCACGAATTGGTGAATAGGAGGAATATGTGGCAAAGCGTCTTGCCCAAAGGATGCAAGCACCGCTAGCCCATGGCTGGATTCGAACCCACAATCTGTAGATTGACCACAAGACATTGAGTTCGACACGCCAGACCACTAGGCCACAGCACTCCACATCCGGCCCATCTGATGCAAGAGTGGCCATAGCGCAAATTGTCCCTGAAAAGGGTCCACCTGTTTACCAACCGTGACCCCAATATTATAGGCGCGGACACACTTACCCGTTGAGGGCCACTTCAAGCCCATGTCCAGAGCCTTCCTCCAGACCGTAGCCACGGCGAGGAAGTGGTACGGGCTGCCATAGATGGGCTGAGCTACATGGAGTTCCCGGACCACCGTGGCGGTCTTGACCAGCAGCCTAAGGCTCCCGCTGACGGCGAATCCTGGCAGATAGAGGAGGCTATCACGGAACTGCTTCAGAGTCTCGTTTAGGAGGGTGTAGTTGTCTGGATGCCTCAAAGAATTCATCCTGTTACACAGAAAGCGATCACAGTGAAAGCAAAATGATAATTGAAGCATGTACCACCATGCTTCCTTCCTCCATGGTACCACTTATCCTCGTGGCCTTTTTTAGTTTTACTTGTCTGAAAGGCCGTCGTCGCGACGTCTCCTACTTCTCAGTCGCTACAGTCGCGGAGAAGTCTCCAAAATAAGAATGGCTTGCGCTCTCACCAAGAAGACGTCTCTGCGACTTCTTTTTGCCGATACTATAGGGGGCTTCTCACCGAGCTTGGAACTAGTTCGCGACTAGTTCGCGACTCCAGATTTTGATGGTTGCAGAGACATCTCCGAAATGTCTCCTGAAAACAATAGAATCTCCGAGGAGTCGCAAGACGTTTAAACATGTTCTATTTTTAGGAGACTTTTCCTCAGTCTCCGTGACGTCTCCCAGACGTCTCCATCAGTTGCGGTGACGCCGCAGAGAAAAATTATATCCGCGACTGTTGAAACTTCTTGCGACTGGTCCCGGGGACTCCATAATAATTCGTCTTGGAGACGTCTCTGCAGCTAGCAAAATCTGGAGTCGCGAACAAACTCCAAGCCCGGTGAGATAGGCTTATACCCTCTTAATGGAGTAAGAAACGATACACGTACTGTTAACATGTTCGCCAATATTCTCAATTGCATGTTGCCCAGGTACATTGTTGCCAAAATGTCTCACTGTACACCGGCAGATGAATGTTACCGTTATCCTTGATATTTTTGCTCACGAGTCTGCATTTCTTTTATAAAAATCATAGTTTGAAATTCCCTTTATAACGCACAAACCTACCTGCTCAGCAAGAAAATCAACAACCATGGACCATACTGTCAAAACTACATTTTATTATTTGCCACTTCAAAACACGGGTGCATGGGCCACTTACTTGCGCATGATAAACGTTGGGTTCAGTGAGGTAAAATTGGTTTTGGAGCCAACATCTGCTTCGAAACCTTTGACAGGGGCCAAGTTGAACCTATCGAGAACGAAGAAAACAAACACAAAAACCCGAAACCATCGCAAATTAGATAAAAACAAACAAACGAAGAGTCATTAATAGGGGTTACGCACATCAAATAGGAGCTTCCGTTTGAAGTGTCTTATGTACGGTGCTCCACGAGTGCCATTCAACTTCTCCAGATAACAAAAAAATAATTGATCAGCATAATCGACATTCAGCCTCATTTCGTTAAGGCCCTATAATTTGGGAGGCTATTCATCCTTACTCGCAGCTGGGGTGCTGAATTGCGAAGGGTGAAACTTCAACGTGGTCGAGTAGCAGGCTTTCATGGGCGTCCTTGGCTACACATCAACCCATATTATGATCACGGAGTACAGTCAGAAAGTGTATGATTTTTGTGGAGGGAGGAAAACCGGAGAACCCGGAAAAAAAAAAACTCGTATCATAGCAGAGAATCAACGCACAATTCTACTCACAATATGACCCAAGCCGGGATCGAACCCGGGCCACATTGGTGAGAGGCAAGTGCCTAACGCACTTGTCACCTATGCTCCCACATAATTATGATAGCATGAACAAATTACCAAATGTGTGCTATAATACCTGGCTACGAAGTCTGCATTGTCTATCCGTTTACCGCAGTTGGATTTGTAGAGCATACCACTAGATCCTACCACACTGCAGGTATCAAACTTGTCGGAGCCAAGAACAGATGTCTATAATACAAATAATATACTTAACAATTAGTAATAGACGGCTGCAGTTGAAATTGACATCATCATATTGCGAGCATTGTCTGTCTTCTATTAAAATATGAACAGTAAAAATATGTCTTTAAAAAGGTAGCTTTAAAGGGTTCCTGCAGTGCTTTTTTTCCGTCAGGTTATTTTATTGCCTTCATACAATGAATATATACTGACAAAATAACAATGAAGGGCAAGTCTTATTTTGGTTTCAAACCAGCATTTGGTTTTCCTTTGAATGGCTTTGTAAAACGCGGGATTTTCACGCATACTCATGTAGGGAACCAACAGCAAAACT
Organism: Astropecten irregularis; assembly: GCA_963971285.1. Classification (NCBI taxonomy): domain Eukaryota; kingdom Metazoa; phylum Echinodermata; class Asteroidea; order Paxillosida; family Astropectinidae; genus Astropecten; species Astropecten irregularis. The sequence continues at coordinate 9,834,387 of OZ020264.1, read as the reverse complement.
ATTAAGAAAAGGAAAAAAAAACTTGACCTACAGAAATGGTTTGGTAAAAAAATTACACCTGCACCAGTTGAGTGAATGGAACATATTTGGCAAAATAAAACCATTCAGGAGGAAAAGGTCTGTCAGAAAACCTATAAAACAACCCCAACTTTTTGTGCACAAAATCAATTGGGTTACTGCTCTCAGTTCCCCAGATGACATCACAATTTTGCTCATGAATATGGAAATGCCAATTAGCATACAAACCAAAAAACCTGTTTTTAACCCTGAATCAGTGTGAGGAAGTGGGTAAAATCCCAATCCCCATGTACAATTTTTTTATTGGCACATGTTCAAGCCATAATATTCCCATTGCAGAGACCCTTTAAAAAGGTAACGAAATGTTGAAGGTTGAGGCCCGCACGATACACAAATAAAGAACAAAAAACAAGGTTTCTTCTTCACTTACTTTTGGTAGAGTATTCCACACGCTATCGGATATATTTCTGCGCTTGCCTTTCATGTAATAAATCATGGGCCATCTCCTGGGAGTGTTGTGTTTGGTGAGGTACACGTTGGCCGACTGTCCACTCTTACCTAAAGCTGAACGTATGTCACGCCTGTTTAGAAAAAAAAAACAGATCAAGAACTAGCATAGGGTGCATTCGTTTAGCTAAGACGGGTCAGCTCTTATTGAGAATGGTCGTGATATACTGCACAAAACAAGCGAGAGAATGGGGACGAGGTTGACTAGTGTCAACCCGGGGGTGCTAAACGAATGCACCCATAGTGGGAACGTGAAAACGAAAAGGGTTACCAATTTAGAAACACGAATATTATCATCTATTCAACTGTCCCATTTACGGATCCCCTTAGGGAACGGGCAAAAAAATGAAAGTTGGAAAGAGATAAAAATCGAAGTCAGAATTATTTCGTTTCTTCGAAATGTTTATTCCAGGAAACGAAATAATTCTAACTTTCTTTTTTTTTAATCCTCTCTTTCATTTTTTTTCCCGTCCTCTTAGGGGCCCCATACCCATTATGTTGCTTGCCTTACCCTACAAATCTTAACCTATTGGACAGAAACGATTCAAAATATAGTCTACTACGCTGCAAGAGCTCCTGATATGTACGGAGCTCTAAGGGTGCCATGCGACTTGTTGAGATTCTGAGATTATTTATCACGGGATGACGACATACTAAAATCAAGATGTCGACATCCTGGGATAATTTATCACGGGATGACGAAATCCTAAAATCAAGATGACGACATCCTGAGATAATTTATCACGGGATGACGACATCCTAAAATCAAGATGACGACATCCTGAGATAATTTATCACGGGATGACGACATCCTAAAATCAAGATGACGACATCCTGACATAATTTATCACGGGATGACGACATCCTAAAATCAAGATGACGACATCCTGAGATAATTTATCACGGGATGACGACATCCTAAAATCAAGATGACGACATCCTGACATAATTTATCACGGGATGACGACATCCTAAAATCAAGATGACGACATCCTGACATAATTTATCACGGGATGACGACATCCTAAAATCAAGATGACAACATCCTGGGGTAATTTATCACGGGATGACGAAATCCTAAAATCAAGATGACGACATCCTGAGATAATTTATCACGGGATGATGACATCCTAAAATTAAGATGTCGACATCCTGAGATAATTTATCACGGGATGACGACATCCTAAAATCAAGATGACGACATGCTGAGATAATTTATCACGGGATGACGACATCCTAAAATCAAGATGTCGACATTCTGAGATAATTTATCACGGGATGACGAAATCCTAAAATCAAGATGACGACATCCTGACATAATTTATCACGGGATGACGACATCCTAAAATCAAGATGACAACATCCTGGGGTAATTCATCACGGGATGACGACACCCTAAAATCAAGATGACGACATCCTAACATAATTTATCACGGGATGACGACATCCTAAAATCAAGATGTTGACATCCTGGGATAATTCATCACGGGATGACGACATCCTAAAATCAAGATGTCGACATTCTGAGATAATTCATCACGGGATGACGACACCCTAAAATCAAGATGACGACATCCTAACATAATTTATCACGGGATGACGACATCCTAAAATCAAGATGTTGACATCCTGGGATAATTCATCACGGGATGACGAAATCCTAAAATCAAGATGTCAACATTCTGAGATAATTCATCACGGGATGACGACACCCTAAAATCAAGATGACTACATCCTAACATAATTTATCACGGGATGACGACATCCTAAAATCAAGATGACAACATCCTAACATAATTTATCACGGGATGACATCATAAAATCAAGATTAATGTTTGAGCGTATGCTAACAGAGGGCCTATGCTCAACCGTTTGTGCCCATTCCTAGAGATAACCCTTTTGGCTCAGGATGTCGTCATCTTGATTTTGTGATGTCGTCATCCCGTGATGAATTATCTCAGGATGTCATCATCTTGCACGTAATATGTCGTCATCCTGAGATAATTTATCTCAGGATCTGAACAAGTCGGATGGCACCTCTAGAGCTCCGTAAATCTCACCTAAACGTCTTCGTTCTTTCAGCATTAGGCTTCCATTGCTTTCCGTAAATCTGTTTCATTTGGGCGAAGAACACCTCACTGTCCTCTGAGAAATTGTGGGCGTAGAGTTTCGAAAACTCGCTAAAATGGAGAAGAAAATATTCAAAACAACAACAAGATAAATTTTCAGTTTATTTATATGATTTAATAATCAAATAACCACAAGGGAAACGGACTAGCTAGATCAGTTTCAAGTCATTGAAAACTAAACAAAGACATGCAGTAGCGTATAAACATGTCCTTATTGACCTGGGGTATGATCTTGTATCTGGGTTGTACTTTCATATACGTTTGTGCATAAATGCATTCCTGGGAGTTCTATGAAATTGACCCCAGATCTGTCCCCTTTTGAATTTCCAATTTGTATACCATCTCAAAGTGTCACCGGAGTTCTAATAATAATAATAATAAAAAGATATTCAGTATAATTTATTATTTCATCGAACATCCGAATTGGGAAGATTAAGTTTGTATCTTGTTGCTATACAATTACCTGAACAATTTCCCACAATACCCAATATTTTGGGCTTTTAATACCCTTAGGAAGTTTGCACCTCTCTATTTAGCTCAAGCAAAAAGCAAATCAACCCACTGAACTGTTTGTTTACATTTTATGTTTGTTTTTCTATCACGAACTGTATCAAACTGTATTTAAAGGCAATATCATACTTTGGTTTTGGCCAAAGATATGGAAATTCACGTGCACAGACAGATATACAGTAGCGGTCATCTGTGAAATTTCCAGCCCCATTCGGTGCCTATATTTTGAGAAAACGGTGAAGACCGTCCACGATATTTTCTAATCTTGTCACTGTTATTTGTTATTTAAAAGATCAAAATATTGTATGTGGTCATTGGTTTTTCTTTTACTCTTTTCTGGATAAATACAGCATTTCAGGCAGAACAGCGTTAACGATATTTTTCTACCATCACGTACAATCTTTATACCCTGTAAGTTATAGATAAATCTGTGGAAATTTCTGTTTTGGTATGCTACCAAAGTATGATACTACATTTAAGGACATATGTGGATTGTGTATGGATATGCAAATTTACTATCATCGCTTAGCTACAAAGTACAAAGGAGAATATCAAATTCCCGAAGTTGACCTAATGTGCATATAGACCTATCTTTGTCATTGAATTCAAAGGATAAGTGAAGCACAAAGTCCTCTCGTTTGCACCACCAAATGGCAAAAATAAGGCCCTTGATGAAATTTCATAGATTATAAATGCATATAGGGGGGCCTACAATGTAGTAAACACGTCCCTTACTAGTTTTAGCTTGGTCATACTTTTTCGAGAGAAGTTTACATGTAGAGTTCTGGACTATATTTGTAAATCTATCATAATCATCAAATTACCACAAGGGAAACTGACTGAATTAAAAGTCGTTGAAAAGTGAAGAAAGGAAAATTGACTGGAGCGGGATTCGAACCGGCGACCTCCTGAATAGCGTATAGGTGCTCTACCAACTGAGCCATCCAGCCCTACGTTAGTGGTGTCCCCAATAGTCAACTGTCTTTGTTCGTTTGGCAGTCAGAAGCCATGAAACCGCGCACACACCGCCGTTTCCCAAGGATCATTTCATCGATACGCGCAGCAATGCTGCATCTAAAATCTATCATAGGCTAGGGTGTATAGGGTAGGGCAGGGCAGGGCAGGGAAGGGTGCGGTACGGCCAAAACACAATTTAGTCGGGAATGATCGTGATCGTAGAGGATCTAGTTGCCTTACCTTATCAACTCCGTGATGTTTATTGGAGCCGATGGGCTGACCTTCTTCGGAGTTGGGGTGTGCCTGGTGAACAGAAGGACGAAACGGGCGTGAGGGGGAGGCAATTCCATTACGGAAGAGATAGAAGTCTAGTTTTAGCTTTAATTATCACACTTGACGACAAACGTGAACAAGAAAACATCAAATCTTTCAAATGGAACGAACCGCAATTTCAATGCCCCACGTTTCCAGTATTATTGTCAGCAATTTAATTATCAAGAAGTGCACCCACAACCTTAAAGCCCACAGTTAAAAATATGGTAATTTGATTGATACATTTGATTATTTTTTCAATTAAAATAAAGATACACTAGCAAGAGATATTGGATCGAGCCAGCCCTGGGCCTTCTGTCCACCATACTTGAATATTATTTATGGTTGCTTGAGCTTGAGCGTCAGCCTGAGCCTGAGCGTGAGCCTGAGCCTGAGATTGAGCCTGAGCCTGAGATTGAGCCTGAGCCTGAGCTTGAGCTTGAGCCTGAGCCTGAGCCTGCGCCTGAGCCTGGGCCTGGGCCTGGGCCTGCTCCTGCTTCTGATCCTAGGCCTGGGCCTGCTCCTGCTTCTGAGCCTGGGCCTGAGCCTGAGCCTGAGCCTGAGCCTGAGCCTGAGCCTGAGCCTGAGCCTGAGGCTGAGCCTGAGCCTGAGCCTGAGCCTGAGCCTGAGCCTGAGCCTGAGCCTGAGCCTGAGCCTGAGCCTGAGCCTGAGCCTGAGCCTGAGCCTGAGCCTGCTACTGCTTCTGAGCCTGGGCCTGGGCCTGGGCCTGGGCCTGAGCCTGAGCCTGAGCCCGAGCCCGAGCCCGAGCCCGAGCCCGAGCCCGAGCCCGAGCCCGAGCCCGAGCCCGAGCCCGAGCCCGAGCCCGAGCCCGAGCCCGAGCCTTGTGTGATGTATGAGGAATTGAATTGTACAAGCTAGAGATACACGTGTAATTACTCCGTTACGACTATTCCGATATTATTATGCGACTACTACTCGTAGAAATACATAGTGTGACCAATATCAGTCAACTGCGCCGACCAGGTCAACCCTATAATATACCCTTGCTGCAACATTACACTTGAACCTATATATCATTGTTATATGCCCTAGTGCACAACTCAACCAACCTTGCATATTTGATGAGCAATGTACACGTATGATAATGCAGAGTACCTGTAGCATATAGCGTGCTACGAGCATAACAAGAAAAAGACCTTAATCAATATTGATGTACAATAGAAACACGGTAAGGCCACAGTCTTCAGCATAAACGTGCATGCCTTTACTGGCCATATGCATATTTCTAAATCATAATATTTCCGAAACCAAAAACAGAAATGTTTATAGATTTACCTATAACTTACAGGGTATATGAAGATGGTGGTGGTAGAAAAATACCGTTACAATTTTTCCGCCTGAAATGGTGTATTTGTCCAGAAATTAGTAAAACAACGACATAAAATCTTTTTGATCTTTTAAAAGATCAAAAATAAAAGAGAAAAGACTTAAGAAATACTGTGGCCGTTTTTCACTGTTTTCTCAAAAGTGGGCACAGTATATGGGACAACAATTTTCACAGTTTTTACTGTATCTGCCTTGATTATTTGCCCATGAATCTGTATTTTTTTGATTAAAACCAAAGTATGATATTACCTTTAAAGATTTTAACGGTATGTTTCTACCAGCACCATCTCCATACCCTTTAAGTTATACCCAAATCTGTAAACATTTCTGTTTCGGTTGCTTACCAAAGTATGATACTACCTTTAACAATTTGTCCGTAATGACTTGTTTTTCAGTAAAAACAAAAAACATGTGAGGCTGTGTCCAACGTTTTTATCCTAGGCCTTACTGAAGTGAAGGTAGCTACATGCCGCTGTTAAAAAAAAAATCCCAAATGAATTGAAATTGAAATTGCGCACGATCCATTTTGAAACTTGCGCAGGCGTCAAAATTGCGCTCAACAAAAGCAATTTCCCAGCAGTATAACGCAATTTATCATGGTTTATGATTTTTTTTCTCTCCAAAATTGGGTTGACAAAACTACGCAAATTAGGTTTTAATAATTGCCCTCAACCTAAATTATTACCAGCACTGTATTTCCTTTGCTTCGCCGCATGCACTCAAAAGCACTGAGCTATAATTATGTCAGTGAAGAACCAGGCTAATGCATCAGACGAATTTTAATACACGTATGTAGGCCTGCTAGTGCTTTGTGGACCTACGTAAAAATGTACCCAACTGCAAACCATGCAAGCAATAAATGGCAAAAATAAACAAACCATAACAAACAATTAACAGCGTAAATTAAACAATGAAGTGTTTTATCTTGACCGCACGTCCATAATAAAGGATATTTCGAAGAGACGTATACACCCAATTGACATAAAATATGTAGCGTATAATTATGCTTATATAATTTATAGGTCCTACAGCACAGTGCGTCTGCCGTATTGCTAGGCTAAATCAGAGGTCTACACTGTCAACATTAAAGGTAACAATCTCGGTATACACGACTTTGGACCCTGTGTACACCAGCAACATTTGGCCAACATGTTTAATATAATACTGAGATGTTGCTGAGATGTTGTTGAAACAATGAGCGGTAATGAGCATTTTGGATGGATAATTTTCCAATTAAGTTGCAAAATCTTCCGTTGCAGCATTATTTTTGGTTTGTGACATCCCACAGAGGGGTTAATGCTACCCATTACTCGATTTGGTTGTTCTCGTTGTCTTTAGACCGCTCCAAAGCTGCCATTTTGTCCAAATCGCGTGATTACACTACGTCATGTAATCTAGAGCCTACTCCTGATTGGTTTAAGGGTCTATGCAATGGGAATATTATGGCTTGAACATGTGCCAATAAAAAAAACTGTACATGGGAACTGTGATTTTACCCACTTCCTCGCACTGATTCAGGGTTCAACAACAGGTTTTGGGGTTTGTATGCTAATTAGCATTTCCATATTCATGAGCAAAACTGTGATGTCATCTGGGGAACTGAGAGCAGTAACCCAATTGATTTGTGCACAAAAAGTTGCGGTTGTTATATGTTTTCTGACAGGCCTTGGAAGAGTTTTCCTCCTCAATGGTTTTATTTTGCCAAATATGTATCTTTCACTAAACTAGTGGTGCCATTTTTTTTACCAAACCATTTCTGTAGGTCAAGTTTGCCTCTTCATTTTTTATGTTTTTTTCATTATATTTTTGCTGTTGGTTCCCTACATGAGTATGTGTGAAAATCCCCCGTTTTACAAAGCCATTCAACAGAAAACCAAATGCTCAGGTTTGAAACCAAAATAAGACTTGCCATTCATTATCTGTCAGTATATTCTCTGTATGAAGGCAATAAAAATAACCAGACTGAAAAAAAGCACTGCAGGAACCCTTAAATGTCAGCAACACGTTGGCGAAATAAATGCATTTCTATTCTTTCGTCAACATTCTGAGCGACAGTTGGGCGACATGTTACCCAACTCGCTTTGCTCTGTTCACACTGACACTAAACAGGTACAAGGTACCTGGGCAATATGTTACCGACATAAAGCAGAGAGCGCACTGTCAACAATTTTTTGTAACATTTCCCGTTTAACATGTTGCCGTGTTTAGGGCAAACACACAAGCTCTGGGCTCTGTGTACACTAGCAAATGTGGCCAACATGTTTTGCCGAGATATTGCTGCCACATGTTACCCAGCTCCTTTTGCTCTGTGTAATACACTGACAACATTTTCAGCAAAAATGTACATGGTCAACATGTTACCGAGATTGTTAAAACTAAATGTTGATAGCGTAGACTCTGCTTAAACTCTTACCGTGTTTCTGAGCTATTTCTCCGTGTTCCATTTGCATGCCGCGGTGAAGTGTCCATCTTGGATAAATTGCGAAGGTTTTGAATGCTGTCTGGTCGGACGACTGCGTTCCGTCTGGAGTCCGTTGGGAATTGGACGTTCGGCATCGGTTGGAATAAGACCTCGAAGTCCGGCCCTTGGAATTCGTCTCTCACCACGACGACGCTTAAGGACATCACGACCCCGCAGAAAACGGCGGCGACAAGCAAGATAATACGGGTCCTTGCCACGTTCCGACAGACACATCGCCACAGATTGACGCAGCTCGGTCTCGGGACTCGCTCCTGACCTCCACTGGCGAATTTATGCGACATGGTTTTCGTAGTCACCATTTCTTCCTCGCCGTCAGTTTATCTTTCTTAATTAATCAAAATTAATTAACTGGTAATGTTAATTAATACAACAGAGTGCCGTGCTCAAACGTCACCAGTGACATTAGTATAGTGTTGGGGTAGGGCGAACAGGGAGGCGACACGGTTGCACAGTTAGGCCATAAAAAAAATTGTTGTGTTGGAGTTACGGAGGGTTGGGAAATAGGGTAGGGCGGGCGGATTTTTTTTTTTTATTAATTTAATTTTTCCTGTATTAAATGCTTTTTTTCCTGTATATCACAGTATTTGACGAGTCAAATAAAGACAAGAAATGACATAACAACTTTAACCAGTCTGGTTTCCATCTTTTGCTCCTTTTAAGCTGCATACAAATTTGCGATTTATTTTTTTATTATTTTTTTTCCCCGATTTTCTTTTTTAATTGAAAAAAAAACAAACCTTTTTTTGGTTTAAAATGTTTACGGTCGGGGCATATTTTTGGGTCGGGTGGGTTACGCCAATACAACAATTTTTTTTTTTATGGCCTTAGTTCTAGCAGAACAGTCTCATGATCTCATTTTATAGGCTTCAGTGAGCAATACATTTACCATACAAATCGACTCCAGACTTGCACATTATCCGTACGCCAAACGAATTTACCGACACAAATACTTTTACCAAAAAAAATTATAATAACAGTGATCAATGTCACGCGATGTCGTGTTACTGGTATTAACGGCGTTTTTATGTATGTGTGCGTGTCCGTTTGAAAAGAAAATGATGGATTGATCAGCGCTAGGAATTGCACTTGAAATATTGGGGCAGGGGGGGGGGGGGGAAGGGGGGGTTTGAATGGGTGCGACGATTTTTCACCCGGGGGTGGTAGCAATGAGGCTCGTGGTTCAATTTGCGCTTCCAAGCCGACGATATTGTTCTTTTTCTTCCCTGGACCAAGAATAATCCCCCTCCAAACTTGAATGAGTCCTCTTGTTGTTGTGATAAATCGAAACATTGTAACAAGACTTGAATCAGGATATATTTGAGGGTGCATTCGTTTAGCTAACACGGGTCAGCCCTTACTGGGAATGGTTGTGTTTTACTGCATTAAACACGCTAGAGAATGGGGACGAGGTTCATTGGTGTCGACCCGGAGGAGCTAAACAATGCACGCTTACTTGCATTGATCACAGGCAAATTTGCATTGGTGCTCATAACAACTACAATAGTGTGTGGCGCCCACTATCCGCCTGACGCAACATAATAATGAAAACTGTGCGTGTGACCCTTATGGCGTCAGCGAAAGATACGAAACCGAGGCACATGCTCAGGCTCAGGCTCAGGCTCAGGCTCAGAATCAGAATCAGGCTCAGGCTCAGGCTCACTCTTATGCTCAGGCTCACGGCTCAGGCTCAAACACAGGCTCCAGCTCCATTACGCGAGTCCATTCTCAAATAAGGGGTATCAAAAATAGAGGCTTTTGGCTGTGGTTCGGAATTCGATTCTCTGATTTGAAAAGGAAAACAGAACTTCAGTTTCAATGTAAAACCACACCTTACCATCATATTATGGATGACAGAGCCGGAATCAAATGAGACTGAGCCCGAACATCCGTTTCGTAAACCCCCATAGAGACAGTGCGTACAGCGCCCCCACACTGTGTATGCCTGTTTGCCGCCCGCATCGACGAAATTTTGAGCATTTTTAAGGCAGACTTATTTATTTGGGTAGAAGTCCGCAACAGAAAAGGTGATCAGCGGTTTCAAATAAAAAGAAAAAAACTTGAAGGACGCTTAATTTCAAAGGTTATTATTATTATTATACAATATTTATATAGCGCCCTCAATACACCAGTCTTGACACTTGGTATACTACATATCTAATTCAAGTTCCAACATGTTGACTCTGATGTTTACGAATAACGCATAAATAATAAACAATGTTTCTATACGTCACTAGGGTTTTTACTTCTCTTATTAGCCTACCACATTAAAGGTTATAATTTCTTTTTAAAATTGATTTATACTGACATAGGCCTACATTTGAATATTCATGAAAAGAGCTGTGACGTCATGAAATGGGGATACACGACAGTGACGTAATGGTTTGTGCGTATTGAAATTGCAAATTGCAAATTTTTCAAAAAGTCAAATTACTAAAACTAACCATTTCAGTTTATATTTACAGCCACTGTAAAAAAAAAACGTTTTTCAGTTTTTCTTAAACAAAATAATATGAAACTGATACTTTCAAATTGTTTTTGCATTGCAACGTTTCTGTAATATATGTTATAACTTTATACAAAGTTATAACGTGTTTTTTTTTTTTTTTTTAAACATTGCTTATTATTATTATAACAAAACATTGCTCAGTATTTGTATGTAGCATCCGGAACGCAATAAGCCCTTTACCTTAGAATGAGTAGCTTTCCACTTTTACATGATGATACATTTACTCGTAGCAGAAATGAAACTGAAAGCGAAAATGGTTAATGCCATAGTACAAGCTGCTTAGATAATGGTAACACATTATGGAATGTGGATATTAAACAAAACGCTGAAAAAATGTAACAATTTGTTGCAAGCATTATCTCAAATCATCGTTATCAAAAAGTGAACAAAGAAAAATTTACTGGAGCGGGATTCAAACCGGCGACCTCGATTTTGGACTGCAAGGTGGCAACGACAGAGGGCGTTTTGAGATAAAAACATAGAGTTAAATAAAAAACTAGAGTGTGCACTCTGCGCGTGTTGCTCGAACCATGGCCAGCGCCATTGCATTAAGGAAACAAGGGAAAACGCGCGCGTAACGTTTCAAATTGTGCGTACACATTCTTACCCCGGTTCGTGCGCGCAGCACTGTGCATAAAATATACGTTGCGTCACGCACAGTGCGCGCAGTTCTTCGAGTAACATCCGGGTACCGTTTTTGGACTATACTGCGGTTGCTCAGTCACCCCAACTAAAATGGCGGCGCGCGTCCATGCCAGAGTGCCAAGAGCACGCACATTGAATACGAAGCGCGCACTCTAGTTTTTTATTTAACTCTATGGATAAAAAACAACAACAACAAATAACATTTTTTTAGTGAGGAATGTTGGGATTGATAATTAAATGCAAACCTTAACATGTGCAAAAAAAGGACAAAACGTCGAAAGGCGTTGCCTTTTGGCAAGGCAAGGAAGGCATGATAAAACTAATACCAATTCACTTTGCATTGTATGTAAACTGCAATTTCCATACGAATAAGACTATCTTATAATACGGCGATTCCAAATAGTGCGCCACCAAGAGTTTGCAAAGCGTTGGCCAATCACAGTTTATGGAATACGTCGACCCAATGCGCCTCCGGAAAGGATCAACAGATTCCGCGCATTGTGATTTGCCAACGCATTGCAAACTCTTAGCTTGGAGACGCACTATTTGGAATGGCGCCCGTATTGTCAGGTGTGACATGTGCTTTTGGGAGAGCCCATTAATAAGTCTGAAACTTGTGCGTTACAAAAAAGCTTTGAATGAAACGACTCATACACGGTAAACTGACAGCACCTCCAAGCAGTCCACGGTAGCCTCAGTGAGATCATGCATGGGCGTCTCATCGTAGGTCTGTAGCTGATGTGTGTCCCTGCGGTGTGACCTGCACGATAGTAGCCTCATCAGCCTACCACTCGGTACCAGAACAAGCTTCAGAGAAATTCCAAGAATTATGAAATAAATACGGGGAATGATCCACTGGGGTCGATTTCACCATAACTCATCGTAACTTACTATCAATCGTAGGACTAAGGACGTATTGCAGCCCTACGTAGGATACGATGGGTTATCATTTTGTAACTCGAGTTACTGTTGATTTTATAGAAAAATAGAATGCACATTTTTGTCGCCTCTGAAAGTATAATTTGTGATTTGCGGTGTTTTTCCTAATAAACGCCAAATTTGGAGGCTCAAACTGATGAAAGTTTTCCTTTTTTTCCGCAGCTAATAGCAAGAAGTCAAACATTGACAAGTGAACAAAAACAAAAATTGACCTGAGCAGGGGGATTCGAACCAGCGACCCATTGAATAGGGGAGAGTTACCTCAACGGTTGCTGACAGGAGGAAGTTGACGAATACCACGGCCAGGATGACTCCCTTGAAACGGTAGCTGGGGATATGTTTGAACTGAGCAGAGCAAAATAGATAATATATGATAAAACACACCAGGCCTGTGTCCCCCCTTCTTTGGTAGGGACGTTTTTCCTTTTTTTTTAGGGAGCCCAAGGGGTAGGGAGCCCAAGGGTGGTGGGGGTGGTGGGGTGGGTGGGTTTAAACCTCCTAACCCCCCAACAAGCGGGGGAACTACTCTCATACCTGGAACAGGTCCAGCATTTCCTGCGGTGGATAAAACAACAGGACGAAGCTACACGTGAGAATAACAATGATATCAGCCAAGTACAGATCTGCAATCAAGAAAACACATATAACATTCTTAAGTAAAGGAATTACTTTTGACACTCGTTTACAAATAGGCCTATGGGCGATTCCAAAATAGTGCGCCACCAAGAGTTTGCAATGCATTGACCATGAATCACAATACACGGGTTTTCACTTCGAATAGTGCGCATGCGTGATGTTGCCTCGTTTTGATGTCGCGATCAAAATCTAAGATGGCCGCCAAGGTGGAAACCCGTGTATACACCGATCCAGTAGACCACGCCCCTTGACACATCGACCAATCACAACGCGTTATTTAAGGTCCTGGGTGAGGGGGAGGAGCAATATGTGACAAAGCGTCTTGCCCAAGGACGCAAGCACCATTAACCCATGACAGGATTCAAACCCACAATCTTTAGATTGACCACAGGATCTTGAGTACAACATGCCAGACCACTAGGACACAGCCCTCCAATTTAGAAGGTTGTATCTTGTTTGACGTCCGCATTGAAACAACGACAAGACGGACATTTGTACACGGTATTATACAAGCGAATAAATACTATTTTGTTCAGCATCATATATTTCCTACTTACAATTGCTGTAGAACACCTTTCTATACGGTTCGCCAGGTGTGTAGACAATGGCCATTGTTGTGTATTGGAACATGGCAACTAGAAACACGGTCGTAGTCTCCCAGCACAGAAGGTTCTTTTCGTTCTTGATTGGTTCCAGAGGAACGAACCTGGGATCCCAAACATAATCAAAGTTCCGGGATTAAATTTTAGGGAACCTTACCTCACCAAAGCCAGACAGAGACTTAAAAGTAGCTACAGAAAAGTGTTTTTTAAAATTGTAGTTTATTTGTAGAGATTGCAGTCACAAAACGTGAAATTCAGATGTTTATTTTCACTTTCGTGGTTATTTATAGCCGGTTGTACGGAGCGACGCGAAATTCGGGATCGCTGGGCCAGGTTACCGCCAATTGGTGTCCTAAATTAAATGAAGGGCTTGAGATACAGGGGCCAATTTCATAGAGCTGCTTAAGTACCAAAATTTGCTTAAGCACCAAAAACCTTGGTAAATGATATCAGTATGCCAGCCAAAACTCCTTGTGAATGTTATGCTCAGCAAACAGTGGCTGAATACAAGTCAAATGCAGTAAACATCACATGACAATTTGGTTGGTAATCCTCTTTGATCAAGGAAGACTTTTCATGCTTAAGCAAATTTTATTCTTTTAAGCAGCTCTATGAAATTGGCCCAAGGACGGGCCTCCGGCTTAGGCTTCGTCATTTGGCCAAGCCATTTGTTTCGTTTTGTGTGCCTCAAATTGGATGTAGCCAAATAAGTCCCAAGCCTAGCCTCAAGCCTGGTTTTGGTAAATGCCCACTGACTGTCCAGCTCGAGTTGTCTAGCCTTAGCCCCAGACGTAGATGAACTGCTTACCACGAGCGGGTCTTGAGTATCTCGTAGATGGTGGCTTGGCAGGCGGCTTGGATTAAGACTTGCACGACCAGGGAGAACAGTATCGGGGTGACGATCAGCTTGGTCGGTGGCTGCTGGGGCGAGATTGCGTGGTAGGCGTCGTTTCGCCCCACTGTCCAATGTAAAATCACTCCTTATTTTATAATAGGTATATAGGTGAGTGGCGCCCTCTTTTGATTAAAAAAGAAACCGGGGTGGTGTCAGTTTATTATTATTTTGTACACCGCCAATCGTCTTTTATTGAAATCTGGGAATCTGCAAAGCTAATCATGAGCAAAAGACCTGTGGGGACACCGGGGGAGATGCCGTCCATGCCATTCGTCTAGCTCCATGTTCCTTTCAGATATAAATTGTGCACCACAAACCGAACCGGAGATGTTGTAGTGCACGTTGACCGAAAAACAACCACAGTTTCTTTTTTAATCAATAGAGGGCGCCATTAAAAAAAACAGTGTTCAGATGGGTATACCAAAACTCTATTCTATTTCCCACTAAATTTTAAAGTTACTATCATACCAACCATAAATCTTCACAGATTTAGCTATAACTCACAGGGTGATGGTGATTGAGCACCAAAATTTGCTAAAGCACCAAAAACCTTGCTAAATAAAATCAGTATGCCAGCTAAAACTCCTTGTGGATGCTATGCTCAGCAAACAATGGCCAAATACAAGTAAAAAGCAGTAAACATTACATGGATATTTTGTTGGTTTTCTGTTTGATCAAGGAAGACTTTTCATGCTTAAGCAAAGTTTGTGCTTAAGCAGCTCTATGAAATTGGTCCCATGGCTGAACTTACTGAATAGAATCACGGTTGTGCAGACGAATATGTCAGCATACATGAACATAAAATCACTCATGTTGGACTGGTACTGGACAGAGAAGAAATTGTGAAGGAAAACATGATTATTATTATTACATTGCACAGTGTACTGTATAATCACTTGAAAATAATCATCAAATTACCACGAGGGAAACTGAATTAATTAATTCTAAGTCACTGAAAGTTGACTGGAGCTGGACTTGAGCTTTAGGTAACAGTCTAAATAGTTCCTTATAATTATTTCAGTTTCATTCCGTGTTAAGCGACAATAGTGTGGTTTCGTACCCATCAGGGCGAGATGCGGTGGTCGCCATGACACATGACACTTTGGGTGCACAATACATTATTCACACCATTCACATCGTGTGGAATTATAACTATGCATATCACGCAAAAGTCGGCAAAAAAAGATGGCGCAGGATCTAGGAGGGACATCGCACATCGCAAATATCTGCGCACATTATTTGAAATGTTAACAAAAGTTATTAAAACAGCGGTCGACTGCCACGACATGCGCAATAATGAGGTGCAGTTGATTCGCCCAAAATGTCTAATGTCATGGCGGCCACAAAAAATGCGTGATGACACTATGGGTGCATTCGTTTAGCTCCCCCAGGTCGACACCAGTCAACCTCGTCCCCATTCTCTCGCTTGTTTTGTGCAGTAAAACACGACCATTCCCAGAAAGGGCTGACCCGGGGGAGCTAAACGAATGCACCCATAGATTTGAGATTTGAGGGTTAACCTTCGACTCCAGCCTTCATTGAACTGGCCGAGTTTGGCTGAGGAAGTTTTCTGTCTATTGGCTTGGGCTACTTACGGAGTAGCATATGATGACCGTGATTAACTGTATCATGCTGTATAGAGCAACGAACTTGAACATCCCGAATGACGTCACTAAGGCAGCCCGTCCCTCTCTGTGTACAAAGAGAAGAATGGGGGTTTCCCCCTGTTGAAAATATACGGAGCTCCAAGAGGGCCATTGCACTATTCAGATAACCACATTCTATATCTTGCTAAGTCGACACTTTTAGTGGTAAAGTCGTCTTGCCTCAAATATCTAATGGAAAGGAGATGTCGACTCAACTTGATAATAAATTCATCTTGCCAAGTCAACGAAGTCAATCAAAAAAGTCGTCTTTTCCCGACAATTGATCTCAGATTTAGTATTAAGTCGACTTCATTTTTTCAGTAACCAATCTTGTGGCAAGATAGAGTATCGTGAAATGTCGACCGCATGCTTAATTTCATCAAAGTCATCTTGCCGGATAATTTATCGCGATAAGTTGTCTCTTAGTGCTTGATAAGTTGACTTAGCAAGATTAATAATTATGAGGTTATCTGAATATAAAGTGGAATGGCACTTATGGAGCGCCGTAGAATATACACGCCTATTTATTAGAAAATATGAAAGTAAAGTTTGTGCACGGCCCTTTAGGAATGTCTCTCTAAGGATGTACTAATTAGAGGTAATTTATACGTACTTTATGACGGTGGGAATGCATGAGATGTTCTGGACTTTGGATGTGAACGGCGAGGCCACGGATGCTTCCGTCTCGGTCAGTGCCACGCCGGCGTGCGCTGCCTTGAGCGCCCCGCAGTCGTTGGCCCCGTCCCCGCACATGCCCACCCGGTAGCCCAGATCCTGTAGCGTCAGGACAAGTTGGGCTTTCATGTCGGGTGTCATGCGGGCGAAGATGGTTCCCTCTACGGCCAGCTGAAAGTCAAATTGACAAAAGTGACAACGAGTGCCACTGCCATTCCACTGCCCTCTCCAAATAACCTCAATTTATCTCGATAAGTCGACTTATTCAGCCAAAAAAGTCCACTTACCGAAATAATGGGAGACTTTTGGAGAGTCGGTCTTGAGTCAACAGCGCACGCGCACGCACGCGCAATACAACGCGCGCATGCTCACAATGGCGCAAGCATGGTTTGCGCGTGCGCTGTTGACTCAAGACCGACTCTCCAAAAGTCTCCCATTAGCCCAACATGACTGAAAACCAAGCGGTCGACATATTCTGATTTGTCTCGCCAAGGCGACTGACTGAAACGACGATGTCGAAATAATCTGATGATAATTATCAAGCCAAAACGACCTACTGAAATATTAAAGGTGTCGACTTGTCCTGATGGTAGTTCATCTTGCAAAGACTACTTTCTAAATGCGAGATCAATTATCAGTCATACATGCTGCCGGCTGAGAATTCACTTCCGAATCGCAGCCAGAAGCCTCTTTTTTGATACTCTGTATTTTGGAAGGGATTCACAAAATGGAACCATGCAGAGCCTGAGCCTCTGCCTGAGCCTGGAGATTATTGGTCTGGGAGCCAGACTAATTCATACCTGTGCCATTCTCTCTGGGTCATGCTCCCTGATGAAGCTGAAGGTATTGCCGTCCAGGGCGTAGTGGACCTTACGTCGATGCATCCTTGATTCCAGGTCCAGACAGACCGCTTCGCTTCTCTACCAGAGGGAAGTAAAGTGAAGTTGCGAAGAGAAGACAACAGAATCATTTCAAACAGATAAACTGGCCAAGTTACCATGACCTGTATATCCACGCCTTGAAAGACACACGAATCGATTACAGTAACAGAAACGAGAGAGGCAAACAATTTCTTCTATTTGAAAATTGTCGGTACAAGAAAAACTAGAAGGCTTTACTGCAAACTGTTAATGTCCTGAAATGAATACGTAATGCTCAGAGTGAGGAGGGTCTGACGATTCGACTATAAAGCCTTTAGGGCCTGTTTGTTTCACGCAAAGGATCATGAATCCTTCGGATCCGGATCCTATTTTAGCGTACCCTGCATAGGAGGTGGATCCGAAAAATGGGATCCGGATCCGCAGGAATCGTCCGAAACAAACAGGCCCTTAGTCTTTGAGGAAGATCCAGCTAGGATCGAAACGTCAGGCTCTCCTAACTCTTACATCTGCAAGTTAAATTTCTCTTTTTGCCTCGAGACAGAAGGTGCCAACAACATTATCATTTTGTACATGACTTTAAAACAACTCAGATGGCATTTTAATACCGAACATGACGAAGAATCCCTCGTTGTGCATTCGGCGTCGGCAGAGCTTGCCGCATTGGTGAAGCGCAGTTTGGTCTGGTGTCCTTCGCAAGGCTCCGCCTCCACACGTACGATGTCTTCGTCTGGTGCCACCATGTCACACTTACGGGCGACGTTGATCGCAGTCAGTA
Organism: Astropecten irregularis; assembly: GCA_963971285.1. Taxonomy (NCBI): domain Eukaryota; kingdom Metazoa; phylum Echinodermata; class Asteroidea; order Paxillosida; family Astropectinidae; genus Astropecten; species Astropecten irregularis. The sequence goes on along the minus strand of OZ020264.1, from coordinate 9,815,925 downwards.
TGTTATCACCTGTAAAGTCATCATCACAGAGTGAAACAATTCGTTATTCTTGTTTCAGAAATGCGCGGGACGGCCTAGACTTGACCACAAGTGGGGTTTCGTCGTTGTTATCCTTGTGGGTGCAAACCACTAATTAAATTCCCATAGGCTCCCACGCAAAAGTGCCAATTAAAACAAATAATTGAAAATACTCAAAAGTTTCTGAGGCAATCGACCAATACGGCAAAATGAAGGTGAAAACTTCAATTTTCATTTTCTTTTCAATTTTCTATAGGTTAACCGATGACTTTTTGCCGAAAAGTACATTCAAAGAAAAATAGCCCTAAAACGGCGGAATTGACCGGTGCCAGACCAAAAATAGTACCCCTCCACTACAGGGCAAAAATTGAGCGAATGTAAGGCCTTTAAGAACTTTTAAGGAATATAAACTTAAAGAATTTCATCGTGATAAATGCATCCTCCTTTTTTTTCGTTTACCCTAGTTTTTCATACAGAGTATGAACACATTCATTCTGCTATGTTCCTATGGCAACCTTGCAAGTTAAACCCAGGCGTTGGCATCTGTAACTGTTTTTAAATGTTTATTTTCTAAGTTTCACAATGTAATCATGTGGCTTTTTTAAGTTCTTATGTGAATGTACGTATTATGCCGTACTTTTATCAGCCAGCTAAATGTGTTTTTATGTCATGGACCAAAACATTTAATTGAATGGGAGACTTTGGAGAATCGGTTTTGAGTCAACAGCGCATGCGCAAACCATGCTTGCGCAATTGTGAACATGCGCGCGTTGTTTTGCGCGTGCGTGCCCGTGTGCTGTTGACTTGAAGGCCGGTTTTCCAAAGTCTCCCATGGAACTGATTTGGTTTTTCCAGATTTACCTGTCAGCATGACTGTCCGGATATTGGCCCTCTTCAGTTCCTTTATGACCGGGGTGGTCTGCGGTTTCAGTTGGTTCTGCATGACCAGAAGCCCAAGGAATATCAGATCTCTCTCCACCTGCTCCCTGGAAGACAGACAGACAGACAGACAGACAGACGTACATCCAAGTTGTCGACATCTCCACTGAAAGCTTGTCACCCAGAGGTGACGACAAGTCGAATAGGTTGTTTTTATTGGTGTAAAATCCGATAACCCCGAATGAATTCTATTCAATCGTTTATAATCAAATCACGAAACAAAACGGCTTTCGACTGAGATTATGGAATGTCGACAAGAGTGTAGGACATCCATCGGTAATAATTGCGTCGACATTCGAGATGTTTTACCTATCCCTGGTTACAGTCATGGTAAGCAGTTGGATGTCTACGTCGATGTAGGATGGAGTCATCAGTGCCATTTTGGGGATGTGCTTCTGAAAAGGGTAGATAGATTCTGCGCATTGTGATTGGCCAACGCTTTGCAAACACTTGGTGGCGCACTATTTGGAGTCGCCAGTATGGTCTCGTCCATTTAATTGAGACCATCAGCAAAAAGAAATATAATCAGTTATTTCACTGCACACGTTGTGAAGGATCAATCCGCACTATTGCAAAGGGAATGCAGACTCTACCTACCTGTTAATGTGGTCAGTTTTATGGCAGGGCAGATTGGTATCTAGCTGTCTCATTGCCATGGCGAGCACTCGGAATCCAGCCTCGGTGTACGAGTTCAGCTGATCTTGAAAATCCGAGGGAACTGAAAAGTTTTAACCAAAGAAGGGTTTGTTGAGTCTAAAGAAAAAATTATTCAAATCGCAAGTTTTAGCTTGAAAAGGGAACAAAGACAAATTGTCTGGAGCTGGAGTCGAACCGTAGACCTCCTGGATACCGTACAGACACTCTATTAACTGAGCCATCCAGCCCTACGTTGGTGGTGTCCCCAATAGTCAATTATCTTTCTACGTTTGGCAGTCAGAAGTCATGAAACCACGCACACACCGCCATATCCCAAGGATCATTCCATCGATACACGCAGCAATGCTGCAACCTGAGATACAGCACATGGGGAATCACTCAAAGAGGTTACGCCTTTTTAATTACATTTTTTAATATAATCATCAAACAACCACAAGGGAAACTGACTGAATTTAAAGTCATTGAATTGATGACAAAGAAAAACTGACTGGAGTGGGATTCGAACCGGCGACACCCTGGATACCGTAAAGCAGCCGATTTCACGAAACTTCAAACGTTGCGTACGCAACATTTTGTTGCGCAACTTACGCAACATTTTCCTGCCTTGATTGCACAAGTTATGGCCATTTCACGAAACTTACGCAACATTTGCACGTTGCGTAACTTACGCAACATTTCGTGAAATCGGCTGCAGGCGTTCTACCAAAGCTATCTAGCCGTTGGTCTTCATAATTATGTTGGTATGGTTATAACACTCCAGAGTGAATTTCGTACCTGTAGACGGCTGACAGAGAGAGATCAGCATCTCCGGAGAGCCCTTGACGTATAGCTGCATCCACTGCTCACCCGGACTACATGTTATCACGCTCATCCTTTGAAGTTCAGACGAGAACGGGAACTGCTTCAAAATACCTATCTCCCAGTCGCCCTTTCATTCCAGGAGGTGAGGGGATAGAATAGAAACAAGTCGTATAGGGGAGTCAGGTTGGCGTAGCGGTTCTTTCCTCGCCTTTCACCTCTGTGGACCGGGTTCAAGTCCGGCTCGGTTCACAAGTGGATTGTGTTTTTCAGTCCCTACCTGATTCTGTGGGTTTTACCCAGAATATTACTCTGGGGTTTTCCTCCCACCTCTAAAACTGTCATCTTCTTCTCATCATCTTTCCATAACAGGTTTCATCAGGCTTGCGAGCTACAGTGCCTTGGTCACTTTTGAGGAATCCTTGGTGTCATGGCCAGAAATAGATAAATAATAATAACTAGACATTTAAGTGTTCGTGGACGAACACGGAGCTGTTCCGACTTCTTTAATCAGCTTTGTAAGCTCTGATGACGTCATGATGATGTCAGGGTCAATTTCATGGCAGCATACTCATGTACATGATGCAGCAAAGCTTTTATAAAAAGAATCATTACCATAGCATTTGTCATTCTTCAGATATGCTGCAAACAAAAAATCTGGCTTTTTTGATGACGTCATGATGTCATGATGTTCATTTTTCGAAGCAATGCACAACTACATGATATAACAAAGCTTTTGCAAAAAAAATCATTACTGTAGCGCTTACCGTTCTCGAGATATACTGCTAATCAAAAATCAGCTTTTTTGATTACGTCATGATGACGTCACACTAAATTTCGTGGCAGCATGCACAACTACATGATATAACAAAGCTTTTGCAAAAAGAATAATTTCCATAGCATTTGCGGTTCTCGAGATATGCTGCGAACAAAATTGACTAATTAAATATTCAAATGACTGTCACATGACTAATTAATTAAGAATTTTAACAAACTCAGTCTTAGGACTGAGTCGCGCTGAGGTTTTGTAAAGTGCTATGCCCCAGGGTCACTGACCGGACCTCCGTCATCGTTTCAACGAAATAGTCTGGTACTGCTTTCATGTTTTGGGAGGCGTGTTTTATTTGTATGATGAATTAGATACTATCAATGTATTATTATGGGATACCATCATTGATCTCCACCATACAGTACGTGCAAATAACTCATGTGTACGTTGTGTATGCATACGGATATGATATGATTGTGTATACGAAACACATAGCCACGCTGTGCTATTTGGACGGGTTCCGTAACAAAACTTCTATAGTTTAATAGTTGGGAAGAGGTGTGTGGACAAATTGCGATGATGTCCTTTCCCCAGACTTACACCATGAAATCCATTAAAATGACCATCAATTAACAATGAATCGATTAAAACCATAGTTCCACTAACCCTAACCCTTACATGATTGAAATTTTCTTACACAAAGTGCACGTAGGACTTAAAATATATACATAAAATGCCTTAACAAAGTTCCATGTAGCCATCCATCAAAATGATCAACTGCAAACATTCGTGATAATATTATGATGTTTACTGCAACGTACAGTGCAAGTACATTGTACATAAATTCAATCTGTTGGCACATTGATTGATTTCAAGGTATACGTCAACAATGAAATGAACTGAACCTTTGCGAACCTAGCCGCTGCTATTGTCTGTAATTTCAATACACTGTATACAGTACCCATTTTAATAACCCGCTGGAGAGTTATTATAGGTTTTCCCGCACATTTTAAAACGTTTTTCATTCAATTTCCTAAGCATGCACCTCACTTCAATTTCGTTCCAAGAAGACTGGAATATGCAAATGCTACAATTAATTTAGTCATTGGTCATTCGAGTTGATCAATGGTCAATGGGTTTCGTCAGTTTTAATTCGTTTTCGTCATATGTCACTGTAATTCGTCTCACTTGACCATCATCTACATTATTGAAACATCAAATTCGTCTTTTGTCGAGCGATTTCAAGAATAATGTCATTCAAATGAAACTGATAATCTGAATGTAAACAGCTTTGCGGAAAGGCTTATTTGCCTACACTGCATAAGCCCCTTTTCAGGTTACATGTGGCTTCTTTCTACTTGCTCTCATGATTCCGAACCGACTTACACCACTTTATACTCCAAACATCAGAAATCTTCGTAACGTAGGCAAATGGATCCAGATGGAAACCGGGCCAGAGGGTCATATAACCAAGTGATGTGTGGACTATTCCAGAAGAGTTGTGAAATTACGAATACATCTTCTTTTACTTGATGAAGTATAGGACTGCTTATTTCTGGTATGAACATTAAAAAAAACATCTTTCCTCTAGGCTCAATTTTCGGGCAAAACAAAAATCGAAAAGCACATCATACATAGTAAACAAGAAATGAAGGACGGCATATAATCATGGGACGAATTTGAATGACATTCATACGAATTTGATTGTAAAATGACGAAATTGATTCGTCTATCGTTCGCTTGGCGACTGCGGTCGACGAAATTGATTTGTCTTCGATCAAAATGTATGGCAAATATATCAAATTGGTTTGTCAAAGTGTCAAAATGGGCGACCAAAGACGAAATTGAACATGGGATATGCAAGGTAATGAATCTTCAAGACGAAATTGAAGTTAACCGCTTCGGAAATTGAATGAAAACAGTTTATAAATGTGCGGGAACACCTATATATAAACTCTCCAGGTGGTTATTCAAATGAGGTGCTGTATTGAAATTACTGACAATGGCAGTGGCTAGGTTCGCAAAGGTTCAGTTGATTTAATTGTTGAAGTTTACCTTGAAATCAGTCACATTCCAACATATTGAGTTTATGTACAATGTACTTGCACTTGCAGCGAATGTTGACATTTACGTTGCAGTAAATATCATAATATTATCATGGATGTCGTTAATTCGTATAATAGTTTTCAAAGTAGGTAATTTGTTGTCTTCATAATTTTAGTCTTTGAGAAATCGGGACCTCAGTTGAAATGACATCTATGAGACATAATATATTGACATGGTATTATTTTGTAGTGTACATTGCAGTTGATCATTTTGATCATGGAGAGGTTGGCTACATGGTACTTTGTTAAGGCACTTGATGTATATATTCAAATATTCCATTTGAATCCATTTGCCTACGTTACGAAGATTAAATGGTGTAAGACGGTTCGGAATCATCAGAGCAAGTGAAAACTATACAAGTTGAGTGTTCGTGGACGAACACGGAGCTGTTCCGAATTATTTAATCAGCTTTATAAACTCTGGTGACGTCATGATGACGTCATCGACATTGTCAATGCAGCATGCATATCTAGAGGATATACAAAAGCTTTTGCACGTCACGGTCAATTTTATGGAACGGAGACCTCCTCAACAGATTCGGCCGGATGCAGCCTCTGTCTCATGTCACAATTTAAGTTAAAATGCTTGGTGGCGTTATTGCTGTGTCTCTATCGACCCCGATCTACGTGTATCTTCGTATCTCAAGCCAGACGTCACATAATGTATGTGATGTATCGCCTTCCTGGAATTCTCATACGGCAGCTGCAACAAAGTCACAGCTACCAGTACATCTAAAACCATATTGGTGTGCGACAACCTAACACTTGCTGAGGCTGGAAAGGCTTATACGTACCTGACCTAATTTACCCTTATAGTGTTTTTGAGTTATAACCTTAATTACACGACATATTTCTGATTTTTTTTCACAAAAAAACCTTCATTAAATATCATAGAAATATTGTGCTATACTCTGCATTGTTCATTTTTGGATCTTTGAAGCAGGCGTGTTCCCTTAAGAAAAACCAGTCCCAGTTCACTCGGGGATTAACTGTAAAGAGCTTGCACCACATGCAGTGGATGTACACACATATACCATGGCGCCATGCACATACATTATGGGCCCTCTATCTCGGGCTTTAAAACAGCCAGTTTTATGACGTCATGATGACGTCGCGGCCATTTTCATTGCAGCATGCACAACTAAAGGATGTAAAAAAGCTTTTGGAAAAAGAGTTATTTTCGTAGCATATGCCGTTACCGAGTAAATAGTATTTTAATAATGACGTCATTTTTCCTTTAAAAGCACATAACTTCCGGTTGAATGACGTTATCACATTCAAACGTATGACGTCATCACCTATATTTTCTAAAAAAAAGCCCTAGCCTGTCTCTATCTTTTAGACTGTAAGGTTTTAAATGCCCAAATCCATCCGTTTTGGAGTTATTTCGAGTCAAAATTCAACTTCCGGTTGTGACGTCATGATGACGTAACGTCACAAATGTTATGGCAGCATGCACATCTACAGGGTGTTACTAAGCTTTTGCAAAAAGAATTATTTTCGTACCTCCTGCCGTTCTCGAGATACGCTGCGAACAAAAATTACTAATTAAATATTAAAATGACTTTTACGTGACTAATTAATTGAGAATTTTAACACTTCCGTTCCGAAATGATCCTTAGCTTATAAGCTTTCATATGATACCTCAATTCAGCTGATCAGAAGAAGCTAAGAAGAGATAAACAATAAACAAACTTTGTGCACAAAGCTATGGGAGCAAAAAGAGCGAAGGAATAATGAAAAATCCGTACGAAAACAATACCTGTTCCGACATCGGAAATGTCGGAACAGCTAATAATATAATTATATGCATGATTGTTATACTGGAAAGAAATTACCGAAATGAAAAGTGATGTGGATATTATTTTAACGAAAGCAATTAGGCAAAGATTTCGTGTCGAATGCGTTATTGGAAGGGAGATACTATGGTGAATAGACCCATTGCAGGTTACATATCTCTACGTTTCCTTTCAAATGAAGGTCTATTCTATCTGCGCAAAATTGTCAGTTATTAGACTCATTCGACCACAGTATTTTATATGAACATCTGTGACATTATGCCGTCCAGTTGGAAAGAAAACAAAACGGCTCGATGGGCTTAAAGGTAGTATCATACTTTTGTAAGACACCAAAACAGAAATGTTCACAGATTAACGTATAACTTTCAGGGTATGAAGTTGGTGGTGATAGAAACACACCGTTACAATTTTTAGCTGTTTCGCATGCAGCGAGACAGCTTTTGTTTTTGTTATTTTTTTTTTCTTTTGTCCTTTTTTTTTTTTTTTTTGGCTTTTCCGTGTTCAACGGAAAAGGTATTGTTTTTGTTCTGATTTTTTTTTTTTTTCTTCTTCTTCTTCTTCTTGTCGTTGGAATTCCCATAGACAAAGCACAGGGGCATTCTAGACCCCACTTTGGCCATTTTTAAACAGCCGATCTTAACCAAACTTGGTCAAAACAAAGTCCCAATAGCGTCAATGTGCATCGAAACTTTTCGTCATCATGACGTCATCAGGTGTCACGTGACAGTGTCTTAAAGGGACAAACTTCAGACATCAATTATGAACGAACCCTAAGTCCGATTGAGTTGAAACTTGGTATGTATCTAAGTTGGGAAGAGTTATATAGAAAAATTGCAATGACGTCATCATGACGTCATTCCTTGATTTTTTATGATTTATTGATATTTTGGGTCATTAAAGTTCTTTTAACGATTTCTTGTAAACGAAACAAGATATCTTTGAATTTCTTTTTGATAATTCTTCAGCATACACCATAGATGAACACTGCATAGACAAAAATTCGGTGACGTCATCATGACGTCATAAAAAATGCGATTTTTATAACACATAGTAGGAACGGCCGATCGCCTTGAAAATTGGTACATTGGGGGATTGGAGGTTCGGGATTGTAATTCTGAAGTTACGTCAAGACAGCGTCATTTTTTAATTTTTTATGATTTTTTAAAATATTTTTCACGCTATAGCCCATTGACTTGTACAGGGCAAACAGGAAGTAGCTCCTCGTTTAAAAGTGGTAAGAGATGTGATCATGATTCTTTCACCAAAAGTCAATGTTAGGCAAGGTCTTTCATTGTGACACATTGCTTGACCTCTGTGACCTCTACATCCGGTCAAACAGGAAGTAGCTCCTTATTTAAAAGTGGTAAGAGGTATGATCATGATTCTTTCACCAATAGACAATGTTAGGCAAGGTCTTTCATTTGTGATACATTGCTTGACCTCTTCGACCTCTACTTCCGGTCAAACAGGAAGTAGCTTCTGATTTAAAAGTTATAAGGGCTATGATCATGATTCTTTCGCCAAAAGTCAATGTTAGGCAAGGTCTTTCTTTGTGATAGAAATATGATCAAGTCACGTGAGTGTATGATTAAAGGTGCATACTTAAAAAGTATAAAACTTAAGATCTTACTCAAATGTCTTTGTGTGTATAAGGTTATGTTGATTTTTCTATAAAGCGGAAAAGCCTTGTGTTCTGTTTTCAACAGACACAATTTCTGTATCTAAGTTGGGAAGTGTTATATCGAAAAATTGCAATGACGTCATCATGACGTCATTCCTTGATTTTTTATGATTTATTGAAATTTTGGGTCATTAAAGTTCTTTTAACGATATCTTGTAAACGAAACAAGATATCTTTGAATTTCTTTTTGATAATTCTTCAGCATACACCATAGATGAACACTGCATAGACAAAAATTCGGTGACGTCATCATGACGTCATAAAAAATGCGATTTTTATAACACATAGTAGGAACGGCCGATCGCCTTAAAAATTGGTACATTGGTGGATTGGAGGTTCGGGATTGTAATTCTGAAGTTACGTCAAGACAGCGTCATTTTTTAATTTTTTATGATTTTTTAAAATATTTTTCACGTTATAGCCCATTGACTTGTACAGGGCAAACAGGAAGTAGCTCCTCATTTAAAAGTGGTAAGAGATGTGATCATGATTCTTTCACCAAAAGTCAATGTTAGGCAAGGTCTTTCATTGTGACACATTGCTTGACCTCTGTGACCTCTACATCCGGTCAAACAGGAAGTAGCTCCTTATTTAAAAGTGGTAAGAGGTATGATCATGATTCTTTCACCAATAGACAATGTTAGGCAAGGTCTTTCATTTGTGATACATTGCTTGACCTCTACGACCTCTATTTCCGGTCAAACAGGAAGTAGCTTCTGATTTAAAAGTTGTAAGGGCTATGATCATGATTCTTTCGCCAAAAGTCAATGTTAGGCAAGGTCTTTCTTTGTGACAGAAATATGAATAAGTCACGTGAGTGTGTGATTAAAGGTGCATACTTCAAAAGTATAAAACTTAAGATCTTAATCAAATGTCTTTGTGTGTATAAGGTTATGTTGATTTTTCTATAAAACGGAAAAGCCTTGTGTTCTGTTTTCAACAGACACAATTTCTAGTTTTTTTTTTTTTTTTCTTTTTCCACTTTTTTCCCATAGACATAACACAGGGGTTTTCTAAGAGCCACTTCTACCATTATGCCAATTCCGATCAACTTTATACTTGGCACGTAGTTAGACCACCACCCCGAATAGTGTCCCGCGTAAGTACGTCATCGTGACGTCATCACGTGCACAATTACGTCATCATAAATGTGCGAATTTTAGGGCTCTTTATCTCCGGAACGGCAAGTCCGATGCAACTCAAACTTGGTATGCAAGTATATGGGGACGTGTTATAGACAAAAATTGCAGTCACGTGTCGATGACGTCATCGTGTGATTTTATACGAATTATTCAATTTTTGGACCTTTTCTTTATATCTCCTGAACGACAAATCGCAATTTCGAAATTCTTTCGGTAAAATGTTTGTTATGTTACAGGCATATGCCACAAAATACCAAAAAGTGGTGACGTCATGATGACGTCATCAAAAAGCCGATTTTCTGATTCACATATAAGGGAATATCCGATGGTGCTGAAACTTGGTGGATAGGTAGGGAATGGTACTAGTATCCTAAATCTGAAGTGACGTCACGATGACGTCATCGGCTGATTTTTTATTGATTTTTGAATAATTAATTATGCAATTTTTTCACGGAAACACATAGAAGCGAATATCCGATCGAAATGAAACTTGGTTGGTAGGTAGGAAATGGTACTAGTATCCCTTATGTGAAGTGACGTCACGATGACGTCATCGATTGAATTTTTATTGATTTTTCTTTAATCATTAATTTTGCCATTTAGAGTCAAACATAACACAAAACACGGGCCTTGGAAATTCTTGGACCGCTGATATGGCTATCCATAGTAGTGGGCCAATTGTGTACATGTAAAAAAATAGTACGACGAGCTAGAAAATCAGTCATTTTGCTGTTTCCCATGCACAACCATACATACTTTGCGCGCTGGCCTTTAGTAGACTCTGCCATTTCTGTGTTTCTCATGGTCGTGTGTATGTACATGTATCTATATGTATATTAATGGACGAGTGACGACGCTCCTTATAGTTGTTTACGACAATTAAAACACCCCAATTTCTCTGTACTGGGACAATTGCGTTCATATTTATTTTTCATATTATTTATAAAAACATACGCGAAACAGCTCAGTGTTTGTCAACAAACACATCTAGTTCCGTTTGAAATGGTGTATTTATCCAGAAATTAGTAAAACAACCACCGAAAATCTTTTTGATCTTTTAAAAGATCAAAAATAAAAGAGAAAAGACTTAAGAAATACCGTGGCAGTTTTTCACTGTTTTCTCAAAAAGTGGGCAACGTATGGGACTGAAATTTTCACAGATGACTATTACTGTATCTGTCTTGATATTTTTGCCCATGAATCTGTATTTCTTTGATACAAACCAAAGTATGATATTACCTTTAAGACCCGGACCGGGACCTGGCTGGACCCGAGTTCTACCCAAGTCCCATCCGAATCCCACCCGAGTACCACCCGAGTCCTACCGAGTCCCACCTGAGTTAAACCAACCGAGCAAAATTCTACAGAGAATCCAACCTGATATTCAGATGTCTTCGCTGGTGACCGCACGATGGTGGGTACCGGCATATCAAACTTCGTACTCTCCTGGCCACTTGGCTCGTACAAGTGCTATTGATAAAATTATTCACGAGTTAAAATGAAGTTAAATAGGCTTGTGTTAATTGCAAGTTAACCTATTAGGTATACATCTAGTTGTGTTTCTGTTAACATGAAAACAAAGCACGCAAGTACTTTGGGTAGTGGATTCATATTGAAATCTAAGAAATGATATAAAACTGCGAGTACAAACCAATACGTTAAGATGGTAACATCTTAGGGAAATAACTTGATTTGTCTCGCTAAATGGCCACATTGAACAAAGAAGATTCCATTAAACGGGCTCTTATAAGGCTCATTCTAATTGTTTTCAAAGAATGTGTTTTTGGCGAAGCACATTCGAAGTTCACTGTACTATCAAAACTAATATTGAGGCGTACATGTGAAATAAAGGTTCGAATACATGCTGAGAAATTATGAGCCTTTGCGAAACCAGGCTTGAGGCTGGGCTTGGGATTTCACCCATTACGGCAATTAGAAGCCCAAAAACGAAAAGAAGGGAGTGGAAACACATGACGAAGCTGAAGAAAGGCTCCAGCTTCGCCATGTATCTAATGCCCTTCATGTTATTTTTCAAGTACAAACAATGGTGGTAGCAGAATAAATAAGGTAAGGTCCCTGATACATATAGGCCCTTTTCCAAGCCTCGGCTCCGGCTCCGTCTCCGGCATCGTCTCTGCAATCCGTATGCTAAAAATAATTACAGGTTGTGGTTTTGCATTGAAGCCGAAGCTCTGTTCATTCAGTATTGAAGTTGCATCTACTTCCGAATCGCAGCCAAAAGCCTCTACTTTGATACCCGTTATTTTAGAACGGATTCACAAATTGGAGCCCGAGCCGGAGCCGTGAAACCTCGGCTCCGGCTCAGGCTCCGGCTTCGGCTCCATTTCGTGACTCCATTTTTGAATAACAGGTATCAAAATAGAGGCTTTTGGTTAGGGATTGGAAGTAGATTCTCTATTTTGAACAAGAAAACAGAGATTCAGCTCCAATGAAAAGCCACAACTTACATTTTCAGCATTTGGATGACAGCGCCGGAGCCTGAGCCGGAGCCGGAGCCGAGGTTTGGAAAAGGCTCCAAGATACGTAAATGTAATGTCGTCTGCCACCACGCGTTTGAAATTTTCTATCTGGGGAAGACAAAAACGTCAAGGGAGGCGATAGGGGTAACGGGATTGAGAATTTTTTCAAGGTTTTGCAACAGAGATGAAATGGAATTGCACTTGCCCATCCAGTGGCTTGAAACATCTTGAGGTCAATGGGGTCACCGCTCAACTCCCCATTGATGATGGTCAACGAGTGACACGTTGCCATGGCAGCGATGTGGTGTCCATGGCAACTGTCCATCAGTGACTCTTTCAAATCGCCGAAACTTACATAAAGAGGGCAAAAGAAAATAGAAACGAAAAAGGATTAATTTATTGGAGGCTGATATCTCCGAACCTACACATTCTTGGCAAATGAGAATGATTCAATATAGACACAGTCAACAGGATTAAAACAGCATGAGACTTGAAATTAAGAGCTTTGTGTCAGGACAAGTAATCTGGGGTTCATTTTCAAGAAGCTTTACGATCGATCGTAAATCGGTTTACGACTCCTTCGTGGGGCTCCAAAGCATCTTAAGCCCTACGATTGATAGTAAGTTACGATGAGTTTGGTGAAATCATTAACCCCAGGTGCTCCCCTTCCATCAGGCATCGAGGAAAGTTGTCTTACTTGCCGTTTGTTGCCTGCTGGACACCCCGTATATCCAGGCCATCTTCGGTCAGAGTGCCAGTCTGTAGGAAGAAACAAATCAATTAGGATTGGAATATTAAACATAACTTCCCGAGAATTATAGGGGATTTGAAGTGCCGTTGTAAAGGTTAAATATGTCCCCCTCTAAACGTGTACGTCCGCATTGACACACATTTACACTGCTATGGCCATGTACAGTTGTCCGGGACACACTTTACACGGTTGTGGTCATGTACAGTTGCCCGGGGACACATTTACACGGTTGTGGTCATGTACAGTTGTTCTGGACGACACTTCCCCGGACACACTTAGATGGGGACAGATTTAACCTTTACGCCTTTTCCCAGTGGTCTGGGCCCATTTTCATGGAATCCGTTACGGCCTATTTTGTGCTTACGGGAACTGCTACACTTCAAATCTATTTCATGGAATCCGTAAGCAAGGCTCTCGCTTAGCGAAGAATTTCTAGGGTAACCGTGATCATTTTCTGCTAACGCGCTGTCGTATGCATTCTGCACAAATTCCTTGCTTAATTACCGTTACAAAAAAGGAAACTCTTCTGTGAAATACGCTAACCGTAACAACAAAAAAACCGTCTGTTACCGTAAGCAGAACATTTTTGCTATTGCTAACGTTGTGTCTTACTCAAAATCTTGTGGTCGTGGGTTCAAATCCATCTATTGGTAAAAAAGGTGCTGCTTGCGTACTTGGACAAGACGCTTTTGTTACTGCTCCTCAATGGTAGCCTAGAGATAGGCTTTATGCTTGATAAGCCGATGGCAGAAAAGCAGAAACCTGCCCCGCCCCTTTTACCTTATCGAAGCAGACGACATCCAGGGTCCCACACGTGCTGATCCGCTGCGGACTCAGGCAGAATATGCCCTTGGCTTTCAGACGTAGCTGGGCGTATACCATTCCAATGGTGAGGGATGCAGGTAAAGCCGGAGGGATGGCAATCGTTATCACATCCAGTGAACGTATAATGATATAACTGGCGTCATACTGAAAGAGATAAAAAAAAATCAGTTTCAAAAGATGAAAAACCATGACTTAAAAAAAAGTTAGTTAAAAAAAATTGCGCCACTACGGAAGAGTATAAGGGCCACCTGCAAAAAAAAACATCGGGTCGAGTTGCTATTTCGGCAAGATAGCAACTCTCGAAATATTTTTTTCTTGTGGCCCTTCTACGCTTCCGTAAGCCACAGAGAGACTCGACATTGACAGATTGCTCCGAATCTGACTTTTTGAACAAATTTCTTTTTCTTTAACTAGTTTGTTTTGTTCTGGTTTTGGTGAGTTTTTTGGTGAGGTGTTTGTTTGTTTGTTTATTTGTTTATTTATTTGTTTTAAATAAGAAACGGTTACAAATGCCGATACTTACTTGGAACTTGACAAAGTTTACAACGGAGTAGAAAAAGCCGATGAAGGCTGCAAGAAAGAAAGAAAGAAACCAACAAACAGACACACACGACAAAGTGCTGTCAGTAAAATAGCCACGGTCGCCATGTAAAACAAAGTTCAAGCAAATTCTCTCCAGCGCAGTTGCAAAAGGGAAAAACACCAGAGATGCTGGGGAAACTCACCAAAAGCAACCAGGATACCAACGAAGAGCAGCGCGTCTTTCAGCATGCTGAAGTCCATGGGCTTTGGGAAGAGAATGGAGCGAACCAGGTTCCCCTTCGCTGTCGAAAAACCTGATGGAATCCAAACACAGGAGGCACGTTCAACTCCATAACCCGGTTATAGTGATAATAGCTCTTAACATCTTAGATTATTCAGGGCTATTAAACTCGGTATTGATCCTGCATGCTCTTTTTCTTCTATAGTAAAAGTGAAATCTATTCTAGCAGTACAGATACAACTTTACTTGGCACAGAAATGACATTCAGCACACGTATATCTGGGGATTTTATCCTTATGAGGGCGCATTTTCTACGCCACCTTTATACACCGATCCGACTGTGTGACCATGGAGGTAAAAACATCCGCCATTGCTGGTGTGTCCCCGCCCGTATTTTGTCCGGCCGCACTCTATAATTGCAGGGTGTACGTCCAATGATTAGGGAACATACACCCTGCAGTATAAAGTGCGGCAGACGTAAATTCGGATCGGTGTACTGTATACCTAATCCATTAGCTTACATGCATTCCTCGCTTAATTAAGGGTATATCGTTTGTACTTGAACTCAAACATGGCGTCCGAAAGAACGCCACCAAGGGACCAAAATAAGGACTCTTAAGTGTAGCTTAGTGTGAGGAATTGCCCAAAAAACGTGCACGACATTGCAAGACAGTACAAATATTCCAAATAGTGCGCTACTAAGAGTTTTTTAACAGATTCTGTGAATTGTGAATGGCCAACGCACAGCGAACTCTTGTTGGCGCACTATTCGAAATCCCCGTCTTGGACAATGAGCAAGACAGTAGAAAATGGCAGTATGATAGAATATATGTCACGCACCCGTTTGTACAACGACGGCCTTCACCATCTCCCCGCCAATGTGTCGAATCTGTATCACATGGGTCCCGCAGAACAGCGTGTGTCTCTTATGTCGGTCGGTATGGTACCCTGACGACCCATCTCCCTCCACGCCGCTGGTCCGTGGTATAGGTGTCTTGGTCACTGGTACACTTTCGCCTATTAAAAAAACGAAACATTACAACGCCCAAAGAACTCAAAGCATCGAATTCGCTTCCGTTCGCAAAGTCACATAACGCACTTAAAGTGGAAAAACCATACCACTGATAAGGTTATTGATTATCAAGGTTCGGTATCTGCTTGATTGGCACTCGATTTACACGAGATCCTTGAATGGAACTACTTTTTCTCACCCGTAAGCATACTCTCGTTCACGATGCAGTTACCGTTCAGCAGCACCGCATCACACGTCATAACACATCCCTGCGAGGGGAGAATGATGACGTCACCTGGAACTAGCTTGTCCTCTGGTATGACAACGCGCGCTGTGATGTTAAAGAGACAAATTGCAGCCATAAGGAGAATGTACAATGCATTGCACAGACCTCGGTGCTATCTAAAGTTACACACTTTCTACTTCAATGTAGTTCACTCATTGATCTAATCCCTCTCTTGGTTAAGTACATCGTGGTTAGCCGTGTTAGTCAATCAAAATAACATTGAAAAATTAGATAGTACTTATAACCCTAGTTGGCTTTTTAAGTGCTACCCTAGCTTTTCTATTCACTATATCGTCAGTGTTAATCTTCTCGCTCGCAGTATGGACAAACCTGAAAATCAACTTTAAAACTCTATTTCGCCAGAAAGTTAATAATATGGTAGGCCTATGTCAAGTGGAAAGTAGTTCAGTCAAAAATAATGATAGTAGCCTAAGTACAATTTATCTGGGGTTTACATGCAATACGGTCGATTGCAAATAGTGCGCCACCAAGAGTTTGCTATGCGTTGGCCAATCACAATTCACTGAAAGAGTCGACCATAATATAATGTGCGTGGTGACAGGGTCGACAGATTCCGCGCATAATAGTGATAGGCTAAGGCATGGAAAGTCTTGGTGTCGCACCATTTGGAATCGCCCGTAATTTTCATTGCACCTCTTTGCACTCTTTGAAAATAATGGCAGTCGGTACGACACAAGATTTAAACATTTACCGGTGAAAATGTCAAATATTTATTCAAGAAGAGTGGTGCAAGTGATCACTTACCCCCTGACCGTCTCAGCACCTCGACAGTGGTGTTCGACTCCACCATGTTTCTCAGGGTAACACTTTGCTGCAGAGAACATCACAAAAACAACCAATTATGAACTGGTTCTTCTTTATTGGAAAGAGTGGTATGCACAATTACTCACCTTTCATTTCCAATTTGACTTTCCGTTAAAAGACCAATCACAATTCGCTCACTGTCGACACAATGAGCGTCTGAAAAGATCGACAAATTCTGAGCATTGTGATTGGCTAACGCATTGAAAACTCTTGGAGGCGCACTATTTTACACTTTAAGTGTTTGTTACTTTAATGACCTCTTTAATAATGATGTTACTTTCTTCCAGGCTACGAAGAATGATTAGTTTACACTCACTTTTCGAGTCGTGTATAGGGACAGTGTTATGGAAATGGTTGATAACAGCACGATGCAACCGCTGTAATAATAGTACTCATCGCTTATCCAGACACTGACGCTAAAGATCTGGAAGATGTAAAACGGATTCAACACCTGCAATCAAAGAAACGAACGAAATGATTAATTTATTAATTAATTAATTAATTAATTAATTAAATAAATAAATAAATAAATAAATAAATAAATAAATAAATAAATAAATAATTAATTAAATAAATAATTAACCGTTTGGACTATTGGCTGTAATTATCGATTAAGTATCACATGTGAAAGTACACGTTTTAACTGAAAGATTCTGAAACTGAAAATATTCCCATAACGAACTTGGCTGGCTGGATTTGACAGACCACTAAGATTATTCTTAAGACGAGTTGTCAACTTGACAGTAATCACCATAGTGATTTGCATAAGCTATACATAATTATCTACATTTATTCTGAACAGGCTGAATTTGGTTGAAACATTAGTTTGATGGTACTGTGAAGAAACGAATGTTTAGCTGTTTGGCATGATTCTGGATATACCTCTTTGATGAGAAGAACAAAAATTGGAAGAACTCTGATGATGATCTTGTTGCCGCCGTAAACAAACCTCCTATGAAATGAATAATGATCAATCACAATATCAAACTAGTAAAGAAACTACTATTTTGCTCATAGAAAAAAATGCATAAAATTAATGGTGGCAGAGGTGGGATAACATGCCGCTACGTTTACGGCAGAGGTATGATGGCATGCTACTAAAATTGGTAGGCTGAGGTGGCAGAGTTGGGATGGCATGACACTACATTGGTGGCAGAGGTGGGATGACATATACTACTACGTTGGTGGCAGAGGTGGGATAGCATACCCTTTCATTGGTGGCAGAGGTGGGATAATTCATACCACTAAACGGATAGCAGAGGTGAAATTCAGTCATGGAAAAATATTCTATCTTACCTTTCGTCAGCTTCTTTTTCGGAGAGGCCATTCTGAAACTGATCATAAAACTCTGAACAGCTTGTCGCCCCATCGAGAACCCTACAAAAGTACACAGGCTTACATAAGTCGTTATTATTTTCATTGTTATCTTATTCTTAATTGATAACCAATAACTAATAACTAATTAATTTGTTCCACTTGTGAATGATTAAACTGCCACCATTTGAGCTTTTAACACACGTAACAATATAAATACATTTATTATTTAGAACAACATGATATCAATATAAAATGAGGATAAAGTGAGCTTGGAAATTATATATGAATATGAAAATGGTTAAACAAACAAATCATTAAAAGGTTTCAACAACAACAAAAACGACGGCAACATTAACAACGAACACAACAACAATTATCAACAACAACAACAAACATCAGCAACCAATCAGGTACGAAGTTTACAAAAAGATCTCTTTAAAAACACCTCATGTTTTATTACCGTCACCTCAGTTTGAAGAAGGTCAATTCATTTGGGTCCCAGATATAGCGAATCTTCTTGAATTTGAAGAATTTATAAGCCCCATCCACTACCACGTCACGACGTAATAGCTTCTGTAGCCTCTGGGCTGGACACGTGCTACACAAAATAAAATAAAAGTGGGGTTTTCAAAAGAAGGAGACGCGTCTTTTCCGATCATCATGAATGTCTGTGTTTTTTGGCGTACAGTGTACACTCGTGTTTATTTCTTTATTAATGACTTTATTGTATTTTTTTGTTTTAAGTGCCTGTGTAGTTTTGAAACTTTGATATGAAAACAAACAAAGGAAATGTGCTCCAATGCTTGCATATTTGGACAAAAAATACAAACTAAACTGAACTGAAATTTTATCAGCATATGGTGTTTCATTTGTGCCGTCAACGCGACGGCCAAAACAAAATGCGACGGCAAAAATAAATGCAATGTGTTGACGGCACAAATGGAACACCATATCAGCCTTTTATCACACTAAGTATTATACATAGGTACACATGAAAATAAGACACGAACCAGGGTTTAACGTGCATGAAGACACTTTCTCCTGCAGTGTGTATTAGTCATGATTACGTTGATTCACGAGATTCTTACTGAGCTAACTACGAACCTGGGGCCAATTTCATGGAGCTGCTAAGCACAACAATTTACGATTAGCTTAGCACAAAAATATCTTGCCCAATAATACAAAACCCCGTCAAACAATCCATTTGATATTCATGGTCAGTGAACAACAGCCAAAGAACAATCATAAGCGATACACAACACATAGACATTTGGTTGTTAACCCTGTTTCTATCAAGACAGAAATAATCATGCTTAGCAATTTGTTTTGCTAAGCAGCTCCAAGAAATTGGCCCCAGCAATCTGCAGAACACACAAGCTCCCAAAGGAGCCACAGACAAGCTCAAAGTTCACTAAAATGGACTTCGTGGAAGAAAATACTTAGATTTTGTACTTGTATTTCTCTCCAAACAAAGTGGGAGGCCTTGTTTAGCACTGCGATGCATGCAGCATCATCATTTTATACGGTTGTTAACTCTGCTTGACATGAATATTAAAACCGAACAGTATTTATTGATGCTGTACGTGAGGGAATGTGAAACAAAATAAACTCCTTTTACTAACTGTATTCCTTACCTCTCAGTATTGACTTCAATTTTTCTAATTTTGCAGACATGATTGCGCTGGTAAATATCCTAAACATTAAGAGAGAAAATTGGATTGATGTGACACTTGATGTATAAATTTGAGTCAAACAAAAATGGGAAAAGAACTAGGCAACTCGATCGTTCTGAAAGGAATGCCATAGTGAAGTAACGCATGTAAATTCAGAAGAAGAAAAAAATTATTGAACGATTGTTTTCGTTAATTGGCAGATCATTTGACCAATGAAGAAACAAAACATCATCTCTGACCTTAATAATGACGTCGCTGGCATTGCGCATGTCACACGCCTTGCACGTGATCCTTATCCACCAATCAGGTTTCCAGTAGAACACCAGCGCGGCTAGGCCAGCAGTGAGAACGCAGAGGGCGTAACACAACCATGTCCATGGTTTGCTTTGACGGTACCCAACACAGACCTACACAATAAATTATAAAAAAAAAAGCGTCATGGCAGTTTCCATCGGTAAAAATACATTTTCTGTTGCTGGCATGATAAATCTAACTCTTCTGTTGCCATGTGTGACCAACATAACTCTTCTGTTGCCTGGGCGATACATCTCGTTTGCCTCTTGGGCGATCTCAACCATCTTTAAACTTACAAACGGGTCGTCATTGACCTCCTCAATCCTGAGTCCTTCCTGTGGCAATGTGTCAGAAGCAGCCATGCCCGTCCCATTCCTTCGAATACTGCTCCAATTCAGTCTTTGAAAAAGAGACAACAAAAACATGTTCCTAAAATTGCTGTTGTAAATCTTGACAACATGATGGCACATCAACAGCGACCTCTGTAGTTGCTAACATCCATATTTACACCTTAAAGGTAGTATCATACTTTGGTAAGACACCAAATCAGAAATGTTCACAGATCTGTCTTGATATTTTTGCCCATGAATCTGTATTTCTTTGACAAAACCAATGTATGATATTACCTTTAAAACTTACCTTCATCAAAATTACCAAATAACCTTGCAAACTCACTGGGTTAATTTTAATGGAAACATGCGCGTAATACAATGATCTTTGGGATATATCAGTACAGTATGTGAGTGGTTTCATGGCTTCTGACTGTCAAACGAACAAAGATAATTGACTATTAGGGACACCACCAACATAGGGCTGGATAGCTATAAATTGGTTGAGCCCCGGTACGCACGGTACTCCGGGTGTGACAGGTTCGAATCCCCACGCGCTCCAGGGAATTTTCCTAGGTACACTGTTCCATAACTACATCAACATCAGTTCGATCTTTTGTTAACTTCAATTCCACGATATCCAAGCAACAATCAATTAAACCCGCATTTTTGGGCCTATAACATTAGGCAGCTAAAGCAAAAACATGCTAAGCAGTATTAAGCAGTGCTTAGTAAGCACGGAAAAGCAAGCTTAGCCAAACGCCTTGCAGTTCCCAAACACCATTATAGACTACCGCCTTTTAAATATCTGTATGATTTACACAACATTCGAAAAAAAGATTATTTACCATTTACCTTTGGTTTAGTGGCGGTATTGTACGTAATATCCGCTGCTGTGGTCGCACATGCACAGTGCAAGCTTTGGTGAGCGTGATACAAATATCGTAAATTTCTTTCACAAAACAGAGCTACTGTTAGAGTTTTAAGTATAAAATCCAAAGGTCTTCCCCTCTATTTAGTCTGTGCAGTTATCAATGTTTACAACCCATACATAGCACGCGTAAAAATGGTATTTAAAAAGGCATATCTTGATTTATTTACTCATTTTATTTGTTGTTGTCTTTATGCATAATTTACTTTAAGTGTGTTTATTGAAGTTATGCCAAGGCCAAAGTCCAAATCTCTGAGATCGTAAAACTGATTTGAAACCCAGGGTTGACTTATCTAATGTTCGGGTTATCAAAGATTGGGTTTTAAACACCAGAAATCCTGCAAAAAGCAGTTAACGAACTATTGCCGGTGGGACAAGGGCGGGTCTAGCTTTAGGACACTTGGGGGGGGGGGGGGTGTTGAAAATCCAAAAGGTGCCACTTCGATGAAATCAAGCCCGAAAGTAGCTCTAATTTGCCGTAGAGGGAGCCCTATAACTTCAGTATGGTGCTATGCTTGGAGTCAAGTCTTTCGAAGTCGCGGTGACCGTCTCTTCTTTCACGCAACTCTCGTGAAACCACTCTACTTTCTCTACTGGGAGAAGGAGAGAGCGCCACCATGCGACCACAATTAAAATGACTGACTGACATAGGTAACTGAATCCAGAAATATCCATCTTGGAGGGCCGAACGCACAGGTAATACAAAGACGGTCTCACCATTGTTAGTTAAATCCGTCTGGCAACAATAGTTACCGCGTTGTGTATGGCACAGTAAGATGGCCGCTGGTGGCTTCACTCGATACAAAACTTGCAAGGTTTTATTTATTTATTTGTTTTCATTATTGGTGCATTCGTTTAGCTCCCCCGGGTCGACAACAGTCAACCACGTCCCAATTCTCTCGCTTGTTTTGTGCAGTATAGCACGCCCATTCCCAGTAAGGGCTGACCCGGGGGAGCTAAACGAATGCACCCATAGACTAGACTCTAACCGAGGAGATTTTTTTTTTCTTTGCCGTCGCATGGGGGCGCTTCATCTCCCCGTCATAAGCAAGTTCGATCGTCAAGAACTGTACTTTGTAGATGCATGCGGCGGCCGGTATAATGGGTGGACTGAACCGAGAATGTTGGCGATAGTTGGACTAATGTTACCGACTGTCTTGGCCTACAATGTGTGACAAAGTGATGTTGTCTGTTGGTCCGTAGAACGTAATGGCCATGACGCGTGAGACAATTGCACCGTTAACTTAGAGGCAAGCAACAGAAACACTTCGATAGCGCAAAGAAATGGCATTTTCCCGCCAGTTTCTTACAACCCCCTCCCCCCCCCCCACCAGAAAGAATAATGGGCAAATTGAAAGGTGCATGTTTTTTCTGTACTTAAATAATGTCTGCATAGCTGCTGCTATAATGCTGCTATAATGCCGCTATGTTGCAGCTGCTGCTGCTGCATTGATGCTCCTTTAATACAGGTGCTGCTGCTATGATGCTGCTGCTATGATGCTGCTGCTATGATGATGCTGCTATGATGCTGCTGCTATGATGATGCTGCTATGGTGCTGCTGCTATGATGCTGCTGCTATGATGCTGCTGCTATGATGCTGCTGCATTGATGATGCTGCATGATGATGATGCTGCTGTGATGCTGCTGCTGTGATGCTGCTGCTATGCTGCTGTTGCTGCCGCTCTGCTGCTGATATGTTAACGCTACTGCCAATATGCTGCTGTTAAAATGTTGCTGTTGCTGTTACTAAGTTGATGTTACAATGTTGATGCAGCTATGACGCTGTTCAACCGATATTCTAACACTTTGCAGACCAGTTTCCGTTTGAAGTGCAATCACGCATCAGTCTGTAATACAACATTAGCTCAGTTTTCCAACTGAGGGTGATGACGTTGGACATAAACCGAAGTGTTGGGAAGATTTAGACCCACCTAGATTGTTCCGGGTGATTTAAAAACTACCAAACAAAACTATAAATATTTGAATATGATTGACTCTGTAGCCATGTTTGTCTTTAATAAATGATATAAGCGGAAACTCCACATATCTACATGTGAATGTTTGTATTATTTTTGAGCTACGTCAAATTTCTTCCTTTTAAAATACAGAGTAGGTATATCCGGGATCATGGGGTTAGTCTATCGCCCGACTACGAGCATAACAATCGCCCAAATTTGTTTTTCATTTTGATCGGATCGATTTTATTTTATTAGAGAAGAAAAGGTTTAAAAAAAGGAGTAGTCTGGGCAACCTTTGAACTTTTAGTCTGGCTAACATGGTTCATGTCAACACGGAGCAGTTAACGTTCTGTTATTCACGAATTCAATGTACACTGGTGCTAAGAAACTATGGCTCGAAACTCATACATACAGACTCACATGTAGGTTAAAGGTACGGTACAGTACAGGATTGTTAACATACCCAAACAGAAATGTTCACAGATTTATGTATAACTTTCAGGGTATGAAGATGGTGCTGGCAGAAACATAATATTGGAATATTTCGGCCTGAAATGGTGTATTCGTTCAGAAATTCGTAAAACAACTCGGATGGAAAACAGTTTTGATCTCGGGGTATAAATTAAGATCAAAATCATAACTCTTTATGTTTTATAGGAATAATCGAGTCGGGTTTTCGCTATTTTCTCGTGACTCAGATGTCCGATTGAGCTCAGATTTTCGCTGGTTTATCATTTCATGTACATGCTGGATCAGACAAAGTGTGAGTGCTGTTCTGTGACCATTACCACTCGTGTATTAGGCCTATACCCTAGTAACGTTCTGTTAATCAAGAATGAATGTGCAATTGGAAGTGCTAAGAAAGAATGGCTTGAAACTCACCTAGATTAAAGGTAGTATCATACTTTGGTAAGAGACCAAAACAGAAATGTTCACAGATTTACGTATAACTTACAGGGTATTGTTGTAGTTGAGGGTGTGGTCAATAACAGAGTCATTAACACTCAACCTGTATAATGCACTGCATCTGTACGGGGAACTGCCCCTTTATTATACTCCCACACTTTATATACCCTCATGCCTCTACATACTGGTACAGTGTAATAAGAAACTAATGATGTGGAACCAACAGAAATTAACATAAGAAAGTACTGGGTCAGTGCATGGGCTAGGGAGGAATTCCATTGAACTACAATCCATTATTACATCTTCCCCTTTCTTTAAAATAAAAGTTTGTGACTGTTTTGAGGTGTTACAAAATTAATTAATTAACCATCTTGGTTATGGAACATAATCATGCAAATACTTAGGACGCTGTCTTAGACGGGAACTTCGCCTAAGGGGCATACTCCGTCATTTTGAACACAAGATTCCAACTTAGAATTTACATTTTCAAGATTGACATTTTCCCCATTCATACCAGTAGCTTCACATTCTGATCTTGGTTTCTGACGTTTCACCAATTAACTTACATTCCATGTTTTTCCATCAGCCAAAATATAAGTATATGTACTGATACGCTTCACAATTTGTATACAGGGTCAGAGTAACGCTTAATTCCTTTAGTGACAAGACCCGGTTTTCTCACACGAACCCACGTTATTTAAAGGTAGTGTCATACTTTGGTAAGAAACCAAAACAGAATTGTTCACAGATTTACGTATAACTTTCAGGGTATGAAGATGGTGGTGGTAGAAACATATATACTGTTAACATGTTTCCGCTTGAAATGGTGTTTTTATCCAGAAATTAGTAAAACAACGACCGAAAGTCTTTTTGATCTTTTAAAAGATCAAAAATAAAAGAGAAAACGCTTAAGAAATACTGTGGCCGTTTTTCGCTGTTGTCTCAAAAAGTGGGCAACGTATGGGACTGAAATTTTCACAGATTACTTTTACTGTATCTTCCTTGATATTTTTGCCCATGAATCTGTATTTCTTTGATAAAAACCAAAGTATGATACTACCTTTAATCATAACGGTCATGGTGCCCGTAACACGGAAATAACACGGCGTAAAAATAAAAATTTCCATAAAAGGAACGACAAACAACCAGCGTTTCTCTACTATACTAAAGCCACTCAGTTCTGTGACTAGCCGTACCAGTGCCTGTCGAAGCGTTGCACCGTGTTGCCACGGGCAACGTGAGCAATGGCAGCGATGACGTCAGGGGAATTCCCCTTCGTACCACCCTACAACCGAGGTCACCGAGTGATCGCGCTTGACAATAGGACTTCTGTAATGTATAATACGCACGCATATTAACAATGCTAAATGTGTATAGTATTTTTTAAGCCAATGTTACACCATGGAGTTATACCATTGTGCAAAGTGATGTGCGCCACCAATTATGACTGCATGATATTATACGGGGACCATTGACACCCAAAGCACTAGGGAGAAAACAAATCGTTTATAAATTCGATACTACTTAACATTGATACGATCGAGTATCGAATATGACGAACAGGCGTCATCACTACGTAGTATTTTTCCTATTGAAAACATCATCCAAATCACACCAAATAAAGGATGGTGCGCAGGCCGAATGCATGGTGAAAACAAGGAAATAATATCGCAGTGTTGGGTGAGTGGACTCTACCGTCATCGTTTGAACTGGGGAATCACCGAGTACGTAACACACGGGGCATGCATAATAATATGGTCACATGCCCTGGTATTAGTGTTAATAGTATTGATGATAGACGCACTTAAACGTGAATCAGGAAGAGAACAGGGGATATATTAATTAAGGAACCATGCCGGACTACCGCCAGAATGCTCTGCCGTCGGATCAGGGGGAGAGGTGGAAGTATAACCTGCCCAAAGTCACGGCCGATGCTGCCGCAGCGGAACGGATTCTCACCCTACGAGTCCGGGAGCAGAATTGGGCAGCGTTTCGACAGCGGCACGGTTTCTTGGTGCTCCAGCCCCAGCATCAGCAGCAGCAGCAGCAGCAGCAGCAACAACAACATCAACAGCATCAGCCGCAGCAGTATCAACCGCAGCAGCATCAACAACAGCAGCAGCAGCAGCAACAACAACAACAGCAGCAGCAGCATCAGCGGCACCGGGACCTGCCCTGGTCGAGCCAGGATCACATCAAGAGGGACCCGTCACCGGCAAAGTACAAGAAGATGGTCAACACGTCCGCGGATGCGATGGCCGCTCCAGATCTTGCTATGTGAGTATAAAGACCTCATTTTGGACTTCAAGAGTTCTGGGGCCAATTTCACATACCTACTTAGCACAAAAATTTTCTAAGCATGACATTTCTGTCTTGATAAAAACAGGATTAAGAACCAAATGTCCATGGGTTGTGTATCACTTTCAATGGTGGTTTGTTTTATTGGACAAGCTATTTTCGTGCTAAGCAATTTGTTGTGCTAAGCAGCTCTATAAAATTGGCCCCTGGGCTTGCAACAGAAACAGCTTGCAAACTCAACAATTAAATGGCGTGTACAACGTTGGTAAAGGTCACAGACCAGCACTCACACTTTGTCAAATCCAACATGTACATGAAATAATAAACCTGTGAACATTTGAGCTCAATCGGACATCTGAGTCCCGAGAAAATAGCGAAAACCCAGCTTAATTTTTCTTATAAAACATAAAGAAGGATTTTTGATCCTGGCCGAAATCAAAAATGTTTTTGGTGTTTGGTTGTTACTTTTTCTGGATAATTATACACCATTTCAGAAAACCAAATTTGGAAACCTAAACCATGATCTTTATTGCAGCAATCGATACTAAACACAGCATGGTGAAAACGAGAACAGCGCTTTTGATGAAATTTCCTTGGTTATTTTTTATCGAGATCATTTTGAAAATTGAAGGGGGGAAAATGAGGGGTCTCGTCACCTATTAAATACATGAAGATACTGACGAGGGTAAAATGTTACAGAAATGACCAACCACATTGTGAATAATGCACGATACGGAATATGATGTCAACATATAAAATATAGATGTATACAACAATAATGACTTCCTTTTATTCTGGCAGGGTAGGGCATTGTGCGCTCTAAGCGACTCTTTCTACGTATATGGCTGCTATCAAAGATATAATACATGATTGGTAAATGTCACAGAACAGCACTCACACTTTGTCTGATCAAACATGCACATGAAATAATAAACCTGTGAAGATTTGAGCTCAACCGGACATTTCACGAGCAAGCACTAAAAACCCTGACTCAATTTTTCTTATAAAACATGACTAATTATGGTTTTGATCTTACCCCGAGATCAAAACTGTTTTAGCTCGTTGTTCGACTAATTTCTGGATAGATACACCATTTTAGGCGGAAATAATTCTAACGGTGTGTTTCTACCACCACCATTTTCAAACTCTGAAAGTTATAAATATGTGAACATTTCTGTTTGGGTATGTTACCATGTACGATATACCTTTAAGGCCACACTGTCGGGAAAACCAAACCTTTTTTTCTCAGCACAGAATTACATTTTATTTATTAATCAGATTCGTTATTTATTCACAAATTTAGTATTATGAATTATAAGGGCGGCAGCAAATATTCAATGGGGAATATAGGCCTGTGTAATATAGGCCTTCAGATATATGGCATAGGACTTGATAAATTTCTGAAGTCGATCTACGAAAAATGTACTTTTCTCTTTCATTGAAAGGTAAAATTAAGACAAATTGACTGGAGTTGGATTTGAACCAGCGACCTCCTGAATACCGTACATGCGTTTATACCAGCTGAGCTATCCAGCCCTACGTTGGTGATGTCCCTATAGTCAATTATCTTTGTTCACTTGGAAGTCAGAAGCCATGAAACCACGCACATACCCTATAACATTGTCGTTTATAGAAACAAAATGGCCAACATTCCAACAGAAAATATGGTTTTTGATCAATGAAAGTTCAAAGCTCAGAAAATATCCCCTGAAAATATGACCATAAAATATGACTTGATTTATTCTTGTCCAAACATACCGTCATACCGTTTAACAGCGTTGTATCATAGGTTTTTGTTTGCCCAACGTGTTAGGTCCGTTGACGTGTTTGCAACGAAATCATACCGCGGTCTAAAGGACGAAATACACGGGGCGTGCACAGCGCGGAAATCCTGGTGAGCTCGTGGGGTGGAAGACCGCCCGTTTGCCCCCGGCCGGCACGCCGGGGAAGTTCGCTGCGCGAAGTATGCATGTACCACGGCCTCAGTATGGTGCAACTTCCCAAATGCCACTACGGCGGCTCTACTCATGAAGGAATTTCATTCTTCCAGTAGTTCTTACCGAACTTTATTTTGGTCAAAATCGTATTAACCAAAAAGTGTGTAGGGCCTACCTCGATTCTTCACAGATTTACCCAACATTTACAGGGTATAAAGATGGTTTTGGTAGAAATACCGTTAAAATTGTTCTGCCTGAAAATGCAATGCTGTATGATTTATCCAGCAAAAGGAGTCAAATCAATAACCAATAAACCAATTTTGATATCAGGGAGATACGAAACTCCTACGAATAGATATGAAAATGCCGTGAGCGTTTTTCACTGTTTTGTCAAAAAGTTGGGCACCGTATGGGACTGAGAATTTCACAGGTGACTATTAATTACTGTATCTGTCTTGATGATATTTTGGCCCATGAATCTGCATTTCTTTGACAAAACAAAAAGTGCGATAATTAGCTTCAACAGCTATATAACCCATTATGCTTATGGGGTTTCCTTTCTTTTATTTCTACTGTTTAAATAATTATGTAGCCTGTAATAAATTATATTATCTTCCCCCTCATGCACATTCAATGAAATTGTATCATTATCTTCTGCTGGAATTAAATGAACCAATACAGCACTGTTATATGCATTAGTGTATTGAATGGGAGACTAGATGCCATAGCCCATCACGCACAAGCGATTATGAATGGGACCAGGATACGGGGATAACAATTTATTATAATCACAAATACCAACATTATAATAACGCCAGCAAGCAATGTATCTAGATCATTATGTGCAATGTGCTGTGATCTCTGGTTGTGCAAAATGGATGAGTGTAAGATTGGTACAGGGCCTTTTCGAAACGGAGGTTCATGCTCTAGCTCCATTTCATGAATCCATTCTGAAATAACGGGTATCAAAATAGAGGCTTTTGGCCATACGGTTCGGAAGTAGATTCTCTGGTTTGAAAAAAGGAAAACTTCAGCTTCAATGGAAAACTACAACCTAGATTTTCAGCTTATGGATAACAGAGCTATAAGCTTGCATATGCCTGAGCATCCGTTTCGAAAAGGCCCATAACAAAATTGAGGGCACTATAGGGTATATATAGGCTAGCCAAGGTCTCGCAGTGGTCGAGAGTCTCGCGAGACACAACATGATATGGCGAGAATGTGGGCGAGGCCCATTATGGTTCCACCCAAGTAAATAAACTCCCATAGACAACGGTGATAAATCCTCAAACCTCAAAAATCATTTAAAAATATACAGAACTCTCACAGCTGTTCAAATTGCACAGAAAAATGATGATGAACATGTCACCTTTCATTTTCTTTTCATTTTATGGTGGGTTGACCATTGAATTTTTGAGATATGCCCATTCTCAGCTGACCACCCCTAAAACAAGGTATGGATCACTCCAGTCAAAGAAGCCATTTAAAAAAAAAACAGCCCTCTGCAAAGTGGCTGAAAAAGACCCTTTCTCACTTTCTTGATTTTTTTAAATGGTCGTAGCCATTTCGTTTCTTTCAAAATGAGCCCCCCCCCCCACTCCCAGATTTCAAAGCTATTAGGCAAGTCTACGAATTTGAACAAATTAAAAATTAAAATGCACTCATCAACAATATTATTGGAATGGAGTGAGAATGTTCTCAGACTTTTAACATGTTTTAACGCTATAAGGAAGTAAATATCATGCATTGCCTAGTATTTCTTTTCTATAGAATTTATTTCCCCCATTAAATGTTTTCCCTCTCGTTATACTCGAGGCAATTTTTTTTTATTTTGGTTATTGTTTGCTGCATGTGTTCAGCGGACCGAAACTCCTTAACCGCTTTCTGCCATTTAAATTCAACATTGTATTGAATTTTGCATTGGACAAATTGGTATAGCCATGATCACGCCACTAGAGAGAATATACGCCCCCACCCCACTCCAACAACAACCCCGCCTCCCCCACCCCTCCCCAGCCGGTCATGCACTCGACAATAAAACTGAGAAGCGTTAAAGAGGCCTGGCAAGGATTTCACGAAGCCCTACGATCGATCGTAACTCCAGTTACAAAGGATAACATATCGTAAACAGTGCAAACAGTCACCGTGGGAAATCTTGGTTCATCAGATGCTGGGTTTTTCAAGCAAATCAAGATTTAGTATCTTCTCCATCAAAGATCGTTCTTCCGAACGATTTTTGATGGCACAAACATAAAGGACACCCTCACTTGAGTTGTTTTAGTTATCCCCTTTCACTCAGGGTATGCTCTTATACAAGCAAAAGTATCCTGCAATATAAATTAGCATATGAGAAACGTAGCTTAAAGGTACAGTACCGTTGGTAACATACCCAAACAGAAATCTTCACAGATTTACGTACAACTTTTAGGGTATGAAGATGGTGCTGGCAGAGACATACCGCCTGAAATGGTGTACTTATCAAGAAAGAGTATAAACCAAATAACAAGAATCGTTTTGATCTTGGCTAGAACAAAAATCCTTCTTTATGTTTTATCAGAAAAATCTGAGTCGGGTTTTCGCTATTTTCTCGGGACTTACATGTCCAATTGATTGAGCTCAAATTGTCACAGGTTTATTATTTTATGTACATGCTGGATTAGACAGAGTGTGAGTGTTGGTCGATTTCACCAAACTCATCGTAACTTACTATCAATCTTAGGACTTATGATGCATTGAAGCCCTACGTGGGATAGGCTCCCTACGAAGGGTTATTCTTCGTAACTCGAGTTACGATCGATCGCAGGGCTTCGTGAAATCGACCCCAGGTCTGTGACCTTTACCAATCATGCATTATACCTTTAAACCATTAATAATGCGAATCTTTGGGGGTCTGTAAATGATACACGGTTTAACAGGAAGTTTGCTCTTTGAGTTAAACATAGGATAAGGTTAGCAAACAAAGCGCCATGGTGGGACTTTGAAAACATTGTAAACAAACACGAGTGATCGCATTGTATTGTTAGGGACGGGATGCAACGGGGAAACTCCCATTCATTTCCACAAAACGCCGAACGTCATCGCTGCAAAGAGCGCCACCTAACGGTGGATACGAAATCTTGAGCACACTTTAAAAGAAGAAAAAATTCGTAGTTGTGCCAATTAAGCTTATGGTAATGTGGTAAAATTACATATGATTGACCCTAGGCTATAGCAATTGGTGGGTTGAGTGTGAATTTTGTGTGTAAGATTTATGGATGTTTGCACCTTTCGGGTAGAGAGACCTAAAATCAAATAACAAAATGACATAGTGTCAACGTTGGGAAAAAGGTCAAATTGGCTAAAGTATTTTGTGAAGTTACTAAATGACAGATTCGCTGCCCTTGTCAGTCAGGTTATGGGCCATCATATCCTAATTCGTTTCTAAACCAGGATATCTGGTTCACATTCTTTATGATTGACATTATTTTTGGAGTGATTTACAGAGATGATACAGTCAAAATGGCGGCAATGAGGGAGTATCACGCCCTCTATTGAGTGTATTTGGTAAGGGCTGGATTCAGTGGAATATCTTGCGCATGGCCATTGACAATGCATAAGTCTGAATCGGTCTGACAGCGTTGGGTCGGGAAGTCACTGTTCTCGTTAAGCAACGTCATAATTTCCCAGTAACTTGGCAGTCAAAGTGCATTACTCAATGGTTCTCACTTGCAGAGGGTATTCTCCTAGCGGATTGTTCATAAAGCCCTGTCCCGCATTGGACTTCTTATTTGTTTCGGGGGTTTCACCGAGCCGATGGGTAAATGAAAAAAGGGCAAATATTACCGGTGTCCGCACTTGGACTTTTGACTCGGGTAACTTAACTGTGCACGCACGGAAGAATTACCGAGCTGCCAATATTAGGCTCATGAGGGTGACCCGACTCGCACTGTCCACACTGGAATTTCGTCTCGGGTAAAGTGTCTCGGGAATTCTTCCTGGGCAGAAGTTGCCCGGTAGAAATGCCTTCGAAGGTCGGGAAAATTAACTGAGAGGAAGACTTCCTGAGACGTTCGCACTGGACTTGTAATTTTTGTAAAATGGGTAAAATACCAAGCGTCTCGGTAACTTTGCCAAACCCCCCCCCCCCCTAAAAACAAATCGTTTCGGATAGGGCTTTAACCGCGTTAGCCCGTCGCGAGCCATTCGCTGTACACCTTATGCATAAGCCGCTGGATCGGCTGTTAATCACTAAATAAACGATCTGCTTGAAGTCAGATGAGTTTGACAGTGGCTTTGGCTAGGTTACTATAGTTCCGCCTAGTAACAGAGATTACTTGTTATAAACGTCGATTCCCTCAGCCAATGAGCGTCCAGTTTCCAATCCACTCATTTCAATATCAATTCGTTCAACCAATCAGCGTTCAGTTTCCTTCTAGTTCACACTTTGGCAGCAAGAACACAGCTCATGATATTGTTAGCTAGTGGCTTGACTTGCCTAAAAACAGACTATTAATACCCTGACGTCATGTTATTGCATCACTTTGCACTGACCCAAGTCAGGGTCCCAGACTTATATTCTTCGTGTGCCTATTTATATACATACCGTGCAATTATTATTATTATTGCAATTTCATATTTCCGCATTCCACATTCTTACCACACCCTGACGAATTGGGCACAGATTGGAGAGGATATGGAAAAACAATCCTCATACGGACTACTCATTGGAAAGTAGGCCTATGCTGTAGGCATAAAGGACTTAAACACCGGTATGCACTCTGAAAGTGAGTGTTATCATTACAAATGGGGTATTGGGGATCATCTAAAAGTGGACATTAGGGAGACATCGTGACTTAGGGAGACTTTTCGATGTCTCCCTAAGGTACCAGCTACCTTTTAAAGACATATTTTCACCGTCCATATTTTAATAAAAGACAGAGAATGCTCTCAATATGAACATTATGTCAATTTCAAGTTCATTGGTTTGGAGGATGTTTAGAAATACGTAAATAAAGTTTATGCACGACCCTATGGGAAAGTCTCCCTTAGGTCCCATTCTCGGTTATAACAATTATTATGAATATAATGTGTCCTTTCCCACCCCGAGAATGTTTTCATGATTTGAAGCTGGGATCAATGGTGGTGGGAGGAGCTTCAGTATATTGTAATACCTCGACGCTCCGGGGCATCACCCTGCAGACGAGGAAGTTACGTGATTGTCCGTGGTGTTTAGCGGTCCGTGAAGTATTACTCAGGAAAACCGGGAACAAAAGAACAATCACATGAATTATTCTTTTCATAATAAAAGAGGAAGGAGTGAATGTTGTGCGAGATCACTCCAGTCTCGGTACGTGTCACAAAAATAGATGCAAGGCGACCACAAGCCATGAGAACCATTTTTTTTTACTTCCGTCATGACATTTATGCCATAAACCCCAAACAAATATTGAACTCAATTTTTGAAAATGAACAAAGCACAATTGCCTGGAGGGGGAATCGAGCCAGCGACCTCCAGAAAGCGTACCGACTCAATTGTGTTAATGAATTGTATGGAAGTTGGCAGAAATTACGGTACATGTTTTTGTGGGGTGTTGTAGTCTAGTGGTCTGGCGCGGTCAATGTGTCTTGTGGTCAATCTGTACAGATTGTGGGTTCGAATCCAGCCATGGGTTTGTTGTGCTTGCATCCTTGGGCAAGACGCTCTGTCACATATTGCTCCTCTTCACCCAGGTGTAAATGGGTGCCTGTGAGGGTAGAGATGGCTTTGTGGTTTGATTAGCCTCTGTGCGCCCTGCGATTGCTGGGGCTGTACAATGCGCCCCAGAGAGTTGAGATGGTTTCAGGAAATAATGTAAATTATGGCCCAATGACCAGAGATGATAGTAAAACGCGCATAGAGACATCATTAAAGTGGTTCATATTATTGTAACATAGAAGATGGTGATGGCAGAAACGTATCGTTAATGTTGTACAGCCTGTATTTATCCAGAAAAGAGTAAAACCAATGACCAAAAACAATCTTCTGAAGATCAAAAAATAATGACGAATTTTTTTTTTAGAAATACCTTGAGCGGTTTTCACTGTTTTCTCAATAAGTGGGCACCGTATGGAACTGAAATTTTCACAAATGACTGTTGCTGTATCTTCCTTGATATTTATGCCCATGAAATCTGTATTTCTTTGTCAACAACCAAAGCATGATATTACCTTTAATACAGCGAGAGTAGATCGCGCCATTACACGGACCATTACGTTCAATAATTGGCGTCTCTTCAAGGAAGGAAACAGTAAAGAAAACACAAAAACAATAACAGGATAAGACAAAACAAATAAAAAAGAGAGCAGAACTACGTACGATGAAAAGATCTATTAACAATATATCCTTTATCCAAAGAACAACCAACGGATTGATTTCAAGGGGAGACTAATTCAGTGAAAGATGAATCCGAGGACAGGAAATATTTTTGCTAAATTAAGAGCGAATTCTAGCAGTTGTAAATTGAAAGTCCAAGAGAAAATCATGATTACTGCAGTTTTGTGGTTTTTAATTTATCGGCATGGGATTATTTTATGCTAAAATCTTCCACATTACACCCGGAAATGTTACATGTAGGCCTTTGGGCCTTTCTCAAAGCTCGGCTCCGGCTCAGGCTCAGGCTCAGGCTCCGGCTCTGCCTCCATTTCGTGAATACAGTTTTGAATTTACGGGTATGAAAATGGAGACTTTTGGCTGCGGTTCGTTAGTAGATTCTCGGGTTTGAAAAGGAAAACAGAGCTTCAGCTTCAATGAAAAACCACAAGGTATATTTTCAGCATAATTATGGATGACGGAACTGGCGCCTGAGCCTAAGGGCGTTTACGAAACGGAGGCTTAGGCTCGGGCTCAGGCTCCAGCTCTGTCATCCATATGAATATAGGTTGTGGTATTACATTGAAGCTGAAGCTCTGTTTTCCTTTTCAAACCAGATAATCTACCTCCGAACCGCAGCCAAAAGCCTCTATTTTGATACCCGATATTTCAGAATGGATCCACGAAATGGAACTGGAGCCTGAGCCTGCCTCCGTTTCGAAAAGGCCCTCTGTGAGGATGTGAACCGGAGTCAAAATTGTCACGAGAGGGCGCGCTTTCGCAGCGCGTCTCAAAAATCAAAATCACACACAGACTGTCGACTCATTGATGACGTCATGTGCACGTGTGACGTGACCAATCTTCATTTCTTTGCATTGTTGGTGACTGAAGTTGGTTGCTAAGCGCTGTGTTGATCCGTGCGGTTCAAGTCTGGTCGGGTCGGATCTAATGGGTACGTCTCAGATTTTACCAGATGGAACGTAATGCAGACAAGGACCGGGATATTTCTGGGCCTTGAACGGATGTAGTGCGGGTAGTAGCTAGCAGTCGGCACGGTAGTGCCGCTGACGCATGGTCTCCTATACACCCCTGCCCCCTCCCCCCTCCCCCCTCCCCCGTACCCCAGAACTCAAATAGAACACCAGTGTGTGACTGTACTGTATGAATCTTCCCTTATCTTAACCGCAACTTGGAACAATCATAATTTGTCATCGCCGTTCTGATCACGCACAACAGACAATACGATCTCTATGTTCAAGTTCTGGGGGCTAAGAGTTTCACTAACACTTTGCGAAAGCCCAAATCAATCGCAAAACGGAAAATTGCTACGCAAAGTAGCGATCTATTTTCCGTTTAGCGATAGATTTGGGCTTTAGCGATGATCGCAAAGTGTATTGTGAAATCGGCCCCTTGTTTGCTGTAGTAACAACTGTGCGCAGTAAGTTGGACAAGTTTCAGTTCTCAGACTTGCAACACTCCATGAGTGTTCATTAGCCCTCTCTGCACTTACCACACAAGACAAGAGCTGCTTACCACACACTACCACAGTCTCCACAGGGGGACTGGATCATAAACTACACATTACCTACCATACAAATCCTAACCCTCTGCACCTACCACACAAGACAAGAGCTGCTTACCACACACTACCACAGTCTCGACAGGGGGGTTGGATCATAAACCACACATTACCATACAAGCCCTAACCCTCTGCACCTCACACAAGACAAGAGCTGTTTACCACACACTACCACAGTCTCCACAGGGGGTTGGATCATAAACCATGCATTACCACATAAACCCACACTGTGGTGTATTGTGGTATTCAGGATACCACACTCGGTAAAAACCATGTGTATAGGGTTTTGTTCCAATAATTCGTCTTATTTCCTCCTTTGTGATTTACCATGAACATGTTATAATAATTATCGGACGATGCCCGATTGTGGCCAATGGATGTTGAAGTCGTCATAATACTGACAGAGGGTGTAGTGTGTATTAAGTATAATGAGAGATGAGTGAAGTGACCAATCAGGGACACCGTAGTATACTAAACATAAGTAAATAACATCGAGGGTGATAATTACGTGTAGTTGGAAATTTGGAAGCAATTACACACCGTAGCCATACCGAATCTTATCATTTTAATTATCTTTTCATTTTAGGAGTTTATACTTGTAGCCATGGCTGGCTGTACTTTTTGAACTTAAACATTGATTTGGTGGAGCCCAGTCACTTTCTAAAGAGAGGGCATTAAGATTGCTAAAAATTGCTTTGAGAAGTACATCGCACTGCAAATGATCGCATAAAATAAAATAATTATCATTCATTACACTTTTGGGACAAGTAGGGACAATGTGTAAAATTGAACCTCAAGAGGGCGCTGTTATTAAAACAAAATCAAATGAATATTTAGGTAGTTATACTCGAATATCTGCCATTTTCAGGGAATCCATATCCCCACCCAACGTCTATTTCGCAACTCATCATTCCGTGCGTCTCCTCAACAATCTTGGCAGTTTATTGCTATTTTCTGCCCGCCTTTGTGCCCGGACGTGGCATTTGCCAAAAATAAGCAAAAAGGGAATTAAAACGAATTCCTCTGCGTCAAAACTTGCGTCAGCAAAGGTCTTTTTCTGACTTGGAACTAAATTTGAGAAAATGCCAAGAACATGCACTCGCGGTGTAGGCCTACCGGTACCGTTGAATAATAAGAAGGCTATTTTTTCATTGTGGTCTGGGCATGTGGTCTTAGCGCCTAAGCCCTATACGTCTTGATGGGCGTAAGGGATCCTGTGTCATAGCCATGTGATATTTCATCAAAATAGTTAGGAGGCCCCCTTCCCCCGCTCCCCCGTGGGCGTCTGTCGTTGAAGGACCCCACCCCCGCCCCCACCCCCACACTTCTTAAGAAAGAGGGGAAGATCTCGAATCTGTCTCGCTAGTTGCTTGTCATGTAGGTAAAGCATTGCAAACACACAGAAACACAATGAGTAGATAAAGATCCTGCTAGGATCGAAACACGTCAGGCCCTCCTAGCTAGCTCCAAGCATTTTCATAAATTTCATGTCATTATTTTGGCTGATGAGCAGAATTAAACCTATACTTGCGTGCCATGTGACTAAGGAGGATTTAGTAGTCTATTTTTTTTTCTTGGGCGGATTGCGTCATCTGATAACTTGATCCAGTTTTACAACTTGGACGGTGACCAGGAGTTAAATTGTGTGAAAAAGAAATTACCCTTTCCTTGTTGAAATTGCGCGCCCAATATTAAAGGCACTGTTATACTTTGGTAGCATACCGACACAGAACTAATCTTCACAGATTTACCTTTTACTTACATGGTATAAAGATGGTGATGGTAGAAACATACTGTTCAAGTTTGTCTGCCTGAAATGCTGCATTTATCAAGAAAAGAGTCAAACCAATGACCGAAAACACTTTTGATCTTTTAAAGATAAAAAAATAACGGTGAAAATATTGTGAAAATACTGTGGGCGTTTTTCACTGTTTTCTCAAAACGTGGGCACCGTATGGGACTGGGAATTTCACAGATGACTGTTACTGTATCTTCCTTGATATTTCTGCTTATGAATCTGTATTTCTTTGGCAAACACTTAGTATGATATTACCTTTAACCTTCTTGGTTGTAACGCGATCAGCACTCGCGCAAGACGTATATAAGGGGCACGGTGAGCCCCGTGTATAGTCATTTCAAGCCCTGAGTCACCCATAATACGCAACTGCACCCATCGAGCGGTGTTGATAACATTTCCGCCGTTTTGGCTGGCTCTTGGGGGAAAGCGCCACGCACGGCCAAGGCAGATGATCCCAGCAAAATCTATATCGTGTTTCCTGTACCTTTTTTTGCTTATGGTCATGGATCCGTGTCGAGCACTTTTTTCTTGTTCTTCTTCACCATGATACAAAATAAACCCTTTTCTTTTTAGAACTGCCTTGTGAGGGAATGGGATATAATAGAGCATGTTGACAAAAAATGTGTGTATTTGGGGAAGCTGTCCAAGTGACGTTTTTTTTCTCGATTATTTGTTTGTTTGTTGAATTTGTTTACTTGGTTTCTCGTGTGTGCCTCATAAATGTGTCTTTTCGTCTATAGCTTGTTGGAGTGTTTGTTTGTTTGTTGAGATGTTTGTCTGTGTTTGGTGTGCTTATAATGATTATAATTTTTTGTGTTGATGATTTGTTCATTTGTTTGTTTGTTGTTGTTGTTGTTTTTTTTTTTTTTGGGGGGGGGGGTGTTTGTTGGAGATGTATGAGGAAAATAGTGTTTGTTCGTTAGCTTGTTTGTTTGTCTCTTTTAAAAATGAAATTGTTTCTCTGTTGTTGTTGTTGTTGTTTGTTGTTGTTTTTGTTTGGGGGTTTTCGTTTATTCTATGAATCATTCTGTTTGTTTACTGTTCCTTGGGGTGTTTGTTTGTTGGGGTGTTTGTGTGTTTGGTGGGTTATGAGAGTCACATATCTTTTTCGCTGCCATATTATTGTCTGCCAGTTCGTCGTTCTATTTGCTTGTCTGTGCAAATTTTATCGCAATTATCGCTTTAATTTCACTGGTATCCCACTCGTGGGATTTGTAATTAACTTCACTAAAGTAAAACTGTAATCGTATGATATAAGTGATAAACACACCGTCCATTCACGTGTGTTTCTTTTACATGTACTTGCATGTTCTTGTCCTGTTGTCATTTACAAAAATCCTGCTATAGGATCGAAACGCGTCAGGCCCTCCTAACTCCAAGCACCTGTGATAATATGATTTGTAAATCTTCACAAATTAAGTATAACTGGGTTTTAAGTTGGGTTTTCATAGAAACATGATGGGAAAACCCAAGCGAGCCCTCTAGCTTCATGTCCTTGGTTCTGCTATTATACTACAGAAATATCGGATAGTTATGTAAAACAGTATGGAAATGGCACGATGTTCTGGTATTTGAAATTATATATATAGGCCTAATTATTATATACATATCGTAAAATTATAATGGGACATAATGAGCTTCGATGAATTGTTATAAGCTGATGGGATAATACTTAAATAGACGGGCAAGTGTTTTCCTCCATTATTAGGCCTACGTGACAGAAAATCTTGAGAATCGAGATTTATCCATTCTAATTTAAGTTTCATAAGCTACTTGGAAATCAACCTGCCCAGTTGTTGCGTTTTCTCGTGTCATTCCACAAGTAGTACTTGTAGAACTCGCACGCGCGTGCATGTGTGTGTATTCCTTGCTGTCCCAGAAATGATCTTGGAAACGTGCAAGAAGCTCATCTTGAGAAACAGGTCTTTTTTTAGTGTCTTACTGGACTGACCTGGCCGCGTACTACTAATCGTTACTCACCGATGAGCCTACAACGTACGCTAATGCCAATTACCTTCATAGAGTATAAGGCAAGAGGGGGGAGGGGGAAGACACGGTTTAGTTACAACGGAAAATGAGATCACCCCACTACCG
Organism: Astropecten irregularis; assembly: GCA_963971285.1. NCBI lineage: Eukaryota > Metazoa > Echinodermata > Asteroidea > Paxillosida > Astropectinidae > Astropecten > Astropecten irregularis. The sequence continues at coordinate 9,775,632 of OZ020264.1, read as the reverse complement.
TGCGGCTAATGACAGTCAGTGTAATTCTTTGCACATCTTGGGGTTTTAATATCCAGTTAGCCTATAGCCCCTCCGTGGTTCTTTGTTTCACTAGCGGACCAGACTCCTGCCCGATCAACACCGCTGCAACAACGGACGCCACCGCCAGGTTCCACCGTCACCATGCACTGCTGGGCTGTGAGCTAGTGGCGAAGGTACTATACAGCCAGACCGTGCAGCGCGGGCCGTGGTTTGATTAACTCAGTACACGCACTTCACGTTCACCTGACCGCGTCAACACCAAGTACTCGCACGGGGCAAAAGCGACCTCAACTCGGCCGCCCAAGACGCCACAACTCCGCACCAGCAAGTGCCTTAAATCCTCCCATTACAAAAAGAAAACCGAACAGCACTAAACCATTTCTTCAGTAGTAAGCTTAACGTCTCCCGATCATGAAAGTTCTCCTCTCCAAGTTCAGCGAACAATCCACCATCAGAGTTCCCGGAAAGACATATCGGTAATCTTTCACCTGCCAGCTCGGGTCATTCAGACCTGGAAACCCCCCTCAGCAAAAGTGATTCAATGTTTTGCAATCGAACATTATTACTTCGGTTTCGAGTCGACGAATTAAAACAGTGGCAGTGAGCAAATATTTCCTTGTGTGCAAAGATAAGCCTACCATACTATCATTTCTTTTCGCGAAAGAGTCAGCAGAGATTTTGTTTTTTATAAGTTAGTCCGTAAGGAGGGTATCACCGAGTGGTCACCATGGAATATCCAGTGGACACCCTTATTCACCCAAGTACGGGGCAGGCATCCCCGATGTTTTACGCTGAAAGGTAGGTCTCAAAAACTCACCTTCCAAAAGCATGACTTATCTCTTTTTTCGCAATGCGAAATTTATGTGTTTTTAAAAAAGTCACACCTAGTACCGACTTTCTTTTATTATTCTGTTTATACACAGTTATCAACTTTGTAAAAGTATTTACTCATCATCCTTAAACAAAACTTTTTTCACCAAATTAAAACATTAAGAATATACAAGCATGTACTTCAAATTTGTACTTGATTCCTGAATTGATCATAAAACTGACATTTAGTTTTATTTAATTGTGTTTTTTGTTCAGTTCAAAATGTCAATTCACGTGGCTTCGTAATTACAACTATGCACATTCGTGAATATATTATGACTCTTTAAGAATTGGGAATAAAGTTCTCTTTGAAAAGTAACAAGTATTTCAGTCATTTTTATTTTATTACGTATGCAAGGCTCTCGTACATAGCGGTTAACATTAGGTATCTTTCATTATACTGTTTGATCTGTATATTGAAATTGAATATCTGTTTTATATTTCTTCTCACAAGTTTATTACATGTACTTCTATTTTTTTTTTTTTTTTACTCTAGTAGCTTTTTCATTATAATTATGTTTATTTGCTTATTTATCTACTTACCTTTTCTGCCGAGGCTTCCTGCCTTTTGTTCAAAATAACTTGAACATTGCACTATCATTAATGGGCTACAGCAAACGTCCACTAAGGAAAGCGTAAGGTATTTTAGCACGTATTTGTAGCACGCTTTAAGACAAGAGGTACTTATAAAGCTTACAAATTTGTAAAAAAAAAAAAAAATAATAAAAATGTTTTTACAAATTTGTTTTTTAGAATAAACGGACAAAGTAATAATAACATAACCCATGGCATTCGTTATAGTTCATGAAAGCTTATTAATAGGGGTCTGGGCATAGTTTTGTTAAGTTTCATTTGTTTGTTTGTTTGTTTACTCGCTTGGGAACATGAACGAAATGTATTTTATCGCAATGGATAGAGAATGACTCAAAAGCACACGTGCGCAACCTGCGATGCGAGTGCCGCATGTGACTGATTCTTATCCAAACTACCACGTATACTAGTGAACCTATAAAAGTCACGTAAAACCAACTGTACACGTACACTGTGCGGTCTCCACAGCAGCAGCTAACAAACAAATTTCATGGAGCTGTTAAGCACAAAAATCTGCTTAGCACAAAAATGTTTTGCCCAATCAAACCAACCGATACACAACATATGGACATTTTGTTGTTAACCCTGTTTTGATTCAAACAGACATTTCATGGTTAGTAAATTGTTCTGCTTAGCAGGGCCGTGGAATTGGCCCTGCACGTATTAAGCCACACTCGCGAGACACTGTGTGGTCTCGAACGCGTCCAGGTAAAGGCTTTTGCTAAGCAGCAAATCAAATTTTCCCCCAAATATGAGGTTTCGTTTTAAAATCATATCTGATCTATTGCAAATACATTCGCAACTTCAACCTGACACACAATTGGTTTTAATATTTCAAAAGTGCGTGGAGTTTTGGCTGGCATACTGATTTTATTTACCAAGGTTTTTGGTGCTTAAGCAATTTATGGTGCTTAAGCAGCTCTGTGAAATTGGCCCCAGGGCGTTTATACATTAAGGCAATGATATTAGTCCAGGCTTCGCGTCAATTTGAAACAAGTATGTTGCCTGCACTAACTTTACCACAAATTTATAGCATGTTGTTTATTATGCAACCTATGGACAGAATCTTGACCAATTATCTACTCTCCTAGGAGATAGGGCAGACGTTACCCCTGCCCAACGGCGGGGCTTAGAGGAACTTCTTTGTGGTTGTCCGTGCGGTCATGACTCGGCAAGCAAGCAAGCGGATACTTCATTACCGACTGTCGCATCAGAAATCTACACAGTACATCTCCAAAAACATCATTGCGCTCGCACTATACCCACTACCCAAGCCTTGGACTTTCCTCAAAGCTCGGCTCTGGCTCTGGCTCTGGCTCTGGCTCTGGCTCTGACTCTGGCTCTGGCTCATCTGGCTCTGGCTCTGGCTTCGTCTCTGTCATCCATATGCTGAAAATATTGGCTGTGGTTTTTCACTGAAGCTGAAGCTCTGTTGTCTTTTTCAAACCAGAGAATCTACTTCCGAACCGCAGCTAAAAGTCTCTATTTCGATACCAGTTATTTTGACAAGTTAAGGGACGAAAATGATCTCCCACGCTTCAAACTCCATCTAAAGACACATCTTTTCAATCTTGCTTTCAATCTTTAACCTTCACAGACCTGCGCCTTTGAATGGTATTTTCCAAAAACTGCGCACTATAAATGCTGTATTATATTATTATCATTATTTTAGAATGGATTCACGAAATGGAGTCAGAGCTAGCCGGAGCCGAGCTTTGAGAAAGACCCCTTGTTCCCCTACACTCATATGTTCCACCATCCATTGATGCAATAATTGCCTACGTTCCAAATGTCTGTGGAGCTAATCCAGGTTAAATTCTTCTTTTCCGTTACGCCCAGTGGGGCCTAATTGGAAACGGGGAAAAGCGGCCTGATTTGAGGTCAAGCATTTATTGTAGTTCCTCTCATAGTGCTGAACCTATATGCTGGGTTCACGATCGTCGGACAACAAAGAATTAGACAAAGGTGAACAATGGGCCAACTGAGTGTCATCAGGATGAATCATTGATATATAATATAGACACGTGCGCTCCAGTCTCCATTTATGTTACATGAAAGTTGTATAATAACCCAGTGGTACCCAGTGTATGTTGCTGAATCAATGTATTTTTGCATAGGTGTGCCCATTACAGCCCATTTGTGCCCAATATGATATCCGTAGTTGTGCCTTGATCTCTTACTATTATACGTGAAAGTTGTAGAACCCAATGGCACCCAGTGTATGTTGCCGAACCAATGTGTTTTCGCATAGGAGAGCCAATATAGCCCATTTTGTGCCCAGTATTGTTACCCTATGTGTGTGGGCCTAATTTCTTACAATAACATGGACATTCTGGATTCTGAACCCAGTGGCACCCAATGTATATATTTTTTTTTGCATAGGTGTGCCTACTATAGCCCATTAAAGCCCAATATCCCTAGTTCTGCGTGGTGGCATTACCGAGAGGTAATGTCATACTTTTGTTTTTTATCAAAGAAATACAGATTCATGGCAAAAATATCAAGACAGATACAGTTACAATCATCTGTGAAAATTTCAGTCCCATGCGGTGACCACTTTTTAAGAAAACAGTGAAAAACGGCCACAGTATTTCTTAAGTTTTTTCTCTTTTAATTTTGATCTTTAAAAATATCAACAAGATTTTCGGTCGTTGTTCTACTAATTTCTGGATAAATACAGCATTTCAGGCGGAAAAATTATAACGGCATGTTCCTACCACCACCATCTTCATACCCTGTAAGTTATACGTAAATCTGTGAACATTTCTGTTTTGGTTTCTTACCAAAGTATGATACTACCTATAAGTCTTTTCTCTTTTATTTTTTATCTTTTAAAAGATTTTCGGTCGTTGTTTTACTAATTCCTGGATAAATACACCATTTCAGGTGGACAAATTTTAACGGTATGTTTCTACCACCACCATCTTCATACCCTGTAAGTTATACGTAAATCTGTGAACATTTCTGTTTTGGTTTCTTATACCAAAGTATGATACTACCTTTCATGCTTTAACAGTTTCCAATAGATTGAAAGCATACGATGCACTTATTATGTGTTTCCCCGTATACAGTATGTTATTCCTGACCTTAAGGAAAATACACAGTGCCTCAAATTCCCAGGTCCATATCGAAACGACTCAAGTTCTGATGAGAACGAGCCACCGGACGTAATACATATATTGCGGGTCGGTATAAGGAAACAGGATGTGTTGATTGCAAATGCATTACACTGTGAACTTCTGCTTAGTCCAACAACAAATAAAATTCCACCGCTGAAATTTTGAGAAGTTTGGAAAATCCAGGAAGTCTATTTCTAGAGGGTGTTTGGCCAAACAAAAACGCAGGTAACCAAAGTAAGATTCCATGCCGTTGTATACACTGTTGCATATGACTGGTTCCCCGGCTGAGATCTTGATTAGCATAAATGCTTACTGAACAAGCTTTTCCTGTTAAGCAGTTCCGGTGAAATTAATTTGGAGGTTAACCTGTGTGGATGGACCATCTCGCCAGCGATCTACATTACAATCAGGCCTAGCCTATACGCGGCATTTTGTGGCAAGGTTCAAAGAAATGTATTTTCTAGAGGCGTGAACCATGATTGGTAAAGGTCACAAAACAGAACTCACACTTTGTCTGATCAAAATATCATGTACAATTGTACATGAAATGATAACCCCATGAAAATTTGAGCTCAATCGGCCACCTGAGTCACGAGAAATTAGCGAAAACCCGACTCAATTTTTCTTGTAAAACACAAAGAATGGTTTTGATCTTACCTGGAGATCAAAACTTTTTTCGGTCTCTTTTTTACTAATTTCTGGATAAATACATCATTTCAGGCGGACATATTTTAACAGTATGTTTCTACCACCACCATCTTCATACCCTGAAAGTTATACATAAATAATGTGAACATGTCTGTTTAGGTATGTCACCACTGAACCTTTAAAGGTTGTTCTACCATACTTGTTGATTGAACATCTGCGGTCTGTTCATAATTTGATTTGTCATGAAATACAAACAAACCTGTAAATTCAACTAATTGATTATGTTTGCGTCGACCTTTTCCTGTATAAATTGTATCACCGAGCACATAATACAACTCTGTTTGAAATGTGCCAATATTAAGCCCACAAATTTAGGACACTCGAGGTGGACTGTCTTCCTCTGTCTGGTCTGCGATGCATTTTTGCAGAAGTTGGCGAATCTCCAGACCTATAGCCCTATAAGCAGCTGGCTCTCGATGCAGCCAAAGTGCGTCTTCTATAGGATTTTAAAAATACTGTGGGCGTTTTTTTTCTCAAAAAGTGGGCAGCGTATGGGACTGGGAATTTCACAGATGACTGTTACTGTATCTTTCTTGATAATTATGTTTGCCCACGAATCTGCATTTCTTTGACAAAAAAAAAGTAGGAAATTACCTTTCATAATTTCAGCACATGAAAGACAAATTGCCACTATTGAGTTTGAATTGTTATGTCCAATGGTTCTCTTGTGTGTGTTTCACAATGATGAATAATGAATACAAGGCACCACAACCAGGAAAGATTGCATATTTTTTTGTTCGTGTCATAATTTATTATCACAGGTTCAGCTGATGACTCATTGTATTGATTCAAACGGGAAAAGCTGAACGAAAAAACATTGCTAATAAAAGACTTTTGTTTCCTTAAAACTACTCCACAATGTTGCATTTTCATGGGAGTTTTAAAGGTAGCAGGTCCGAATTTTTGACCAACACAAAATGTATGCCTAAAAGGTGTTGTAAATTTGAAATAGCTTTGGTGGTATTTTTGGGGAAGAAAAATTCATTGGTTGCATACGAATCGCAACAGCCAATCATGACTGTACTTGACCTATATATTTCATGCATTATTCATGCGAAAAGTGTGTACATCATGAATATTCATGAATTGAAGCAAGCATGTAAAACATATAAATTCTCAGTTGTTACAAAATTCTTAATGTTTGGGTCGAGATGATTTTATCCGTCAACCGCACAAATAACGGGAAGCGATACCAATTAGCATAGCTACAGTAATTTTGGTAGTGTAGCTTCCAAAACCCTCTGCTACATAATGTTTGCAAAATCACACAAAATGGAGACCTTACTATAGACTGTAGTCTAGCTCGACTTAAGACTAGTCATAAGTGGACCAAACTAGAATAGAACATCTCCAAAACCATAACTCGTTTCATTCATCAGGAAAAGAATCAATTCAAAGTTCAGTTTTGTTGAACATGAAATCGCAAAAGACAATGATATCACAACACGGAGGCAGCGCATGGTGCGGATACTATGTGGCATGAACATGTAAATAGTAAATAGGTATATATGGCCTATACTAATTACTAATATTATTATTAGTAGGCCTATATTGTGTGTGGCCAGTTTTATGTCAAATTTATGGGAAGAATTCCACTAACGGACTATACGAAAACAAAAACGCTATATCCTTTACGATGGCAGTTATGAAGAACTTCAATCTCAGCTGTGTAAAACTGGGGTAGCATTACTAGCATATCTGAAAATATCTGAGTTTTACGGAGTGTTGATTTGGCATACAATACACGGGTTTACACCATGGCGGCCATCTTAGATTTTGATCGCGACTTCGAAGCGAGGCACTTCCACGCATGCGCACTTTTCGAAGTGTAAACCCGTCCATTGTCGAAGACAATACACGGGTTTACACTTCGGCAGTTTTGATCGCGACTTCGAAACGAGGCACTATCACGCATGCGCTTTTTTTGGAAGTGTAAACCCGTGTATGATTTGAAACTGCCGCCGCGGCCATTTTGTTTTATCTCAAGCGCCCTCTATCGTGGGCACCAGTTCAGTCACATGCATAGGGTTTGTGCTCGACGGTGTCAAAGTGTTGTCCGTCATTGGATCTCTTTTCGTAATGGGAGACTTTGGAGAATCGGTCTTCAAGTCAACAGCGCACGCGCAGGCAATTGTGAGCATGCGCACGTTGTTTTGCGCGTGCGTGCGCGTGCGCTGTTGACTTGAAGACCGATTCTCAAAAGTCTCCCATTAGCTTCAATATAGGAAAGATAGTTTTCTGTAATAACTTGCTTAATTCTTTCCCACAGAGGAGTGGGCTAACTCTTTTTATAAGATAAACTGTATCAAACTGTTTGATTTGCGATTTGGTATGTTGTCCCAGGCTTTTTGGTATATGCATATCTTATGAAAAGTTCCCTACAAGTTCGCCCACAGTTGTACCCAGTCTAGTCAAAGGGTGAAAAGCTTGTCCAGGCTTGAGCGCCCAGTTATCATGTTATACCTGGGGGTTACTGCAGGTCCGCTCAGGCGGGCTATTTCGGGCTACATGGGATGACACCACCGGGTTGAGTCACTTGGGGAAGCGGGTTTAGTCATCGGTGATGCCTATACCGCGTAGGTAGACCTAAATCCCCCATCACGCCGCGGCCGGCTCTGTACACGTTGGCCTTGCTGGGCCTGGCCTGGCTCTCGCTCGGTGCGTGCACGCACGTATATCGGCCGACCGTGCCCTCATGATGCGTCTCAGTCATGAGGGGAAGCTCCTATTTTATTACCCCCACGACGAAGTCTCCGCGTCATCACCGCTTGCACTTTCAGAAGAAAAATATGACTGTTCTGCATTTCTGCCTTCTTCTATATATCTAATATTCAAGAGCCAACGACTTCGCAGAGTCGCACAGAAATCATGACTCGACATTCATGCTTTTTTGACTAAGCACTCCAGAATTATCAACAGTCTTAAAAATAAGGGGGTCTCAAATTGGCGGTAGCGAAATAAGTCCCAAGCCCAGCCTCAAGCCTGCATGGGGTCGATTTCAACAAACTCATCGTAACTTACTATCAATCGTAAGACTTATGATGCATTTGCAGCCCTACGATGGGTGATCGACGAAAGATCGATTGTAGGGTTTCGAGAAATCAACCCCCGGTTTTGTAAAGATATACCGATGCACATTGGAATGCACATACATGTACATCCATTCGTGGAGGAAATGAGTCCCGTAGCTCACCACCACAGGACTGGCAGTCCCATGACCTTCACCAAAGTTCATTTTGTCTAATCTCGTATGTCCTGCCAATAGGTCTAATTGAGTTAAAATGCAACTGGACAAAGTAATGCAGTTAATACATTGAGTGACCTGGTTTTTATACACATTGAGGAATAAGATAGGTTTCATTATTCCTCAATGGTTTGACGCACGAAGTGGTCAACTTAGTAGTATTGAGACATAAATAACCCTCCGTATTCCTCCCTGGTTTGACACAGAAAGTATTTGGCTGCAGTTACTGTGTGGCCAACTTGTTCTCGCTATCAAAAGAAATCTTAAAAAAAAAAAACCACCAGACACCAATGTATAGACATGTTCAAAAGTCACAGTCAGTGCTGTTTTTCAGCTTTGGTGCTTGTGATGTTTTTTGGTCTACCTCCCCGTTCACAAGACATAATTATAATGGCAGTATTTATAAGGTCATTTTTCGTGTGGAAAAGGGGACTGTCACACGATTTTCGTTTCAAATTGTTAACGAACACTGCAGCTTAAAGGTTCAATACATGATTGGTAAAGTTAACAGAACTCACACTTTGTCTAATCCAACATGAACATAAAATAACACACCATGTGAAACTTTGAGCTCAATCGGACATTCTGAGTCACGAGAAAATAGCGAAAACAGACTCAATGGTTTCTTATCAAACATAAAGAATGGTTCCGGTCCATACCCCGAGATCAAAACTGTTTTCGGTCTTTGTTTGGCTGATTTTTAGATAAATACACCATTTAAGGAGGAAATATTTTTACAGTATGTTTCTACCACCACCATCTTTATATTCTAAAAGTTATACGTAAATCTGTGAACATTTCAGTTTGGGTATGTTACCGATGTTACTGTTCCATTAGAGACGTGTATGAGATTGAGACCGAAACGTCAATACCATAGTCGGGGTTTAGGAACTACTCACACGGTTCTATGCTCGTGCAAGCGCCAACTTGCCGTTGGTTCGAAGTCTTACTTGTTGCACTTCTGGGGGCCTTCATGAAACCAGGTTTGAGGCTAGGATTGGGACTTATTTCGCTCCCGCTATTAATGAGGCCTACAAAACGAAATGAAGGGATTGGGCCACATGACGAAGCCGAAGAAAGGCTCCAGCTTCGCCATGTATCTCAAGCCCTTCATTTCATTTAGGACACAATTAAAAATGGCGCTAGCATTTTGTAAAGGCCCTTGGATATAGTAGAGGGCGTAGGATTGGGTGGGGAAAGTGTCACATACAAGGCCGTGAAGACAAGGTAGACGAAAAAACGCGTAACAGTCACGCGCAATGACGTAATGTCCTAAAAATAGCCCATCGAATGATTCTGTAGTCTCGAAAAATGATTCGATCTATGTTTCGTCTGTCTTTCGCGCTTTGCTGTTCGTTTTTTATATTGAATGTCCAATGTGAGCTTTCCGTGTTGATTGGAGAAGATATCTTTATATGTCATCACATTATGTACTGACCCGCCTGAACTACGTATGTTCACCCATATTTGTTTCGTTATGTCCCCTTCGTGTTCCGAGGGAGGATTAAGGCAGCGTGTCTCATCGCTGAACGTTGCCGGGGTATGAGCGATGATTCACCCACAGACGCAGGGGGACAGCGACCGGTCCAGGTGCCCTGGTAATTTCCGCACATGGTAATGTCCCCCGTCCACGTAGGGGTTAAGTTGGGTTGGAAGTAGGTCTCAAAAAACGTACCATGTGGGGCATCAAGGTCTATACCCTGTCCCTGTATATAGTCCTTCACCTTTCCAATGACCTCTATTTGCCCCCTGTACGTTTTTTCAATGGCCACGAAATATTTTTAAGTCTCCAAAAGTTTGCAGTTGGTGCTGAATTTGGGCAGAACGTCTGCCAGGCTTTGCAACCTTTGGCCGCCCATACCAACCAGTACCGTTTGTTTCTCAACGAAAGTCGAAAGAGAGGCTCACACGGAAATGCATAGCAAATAATGATCCTGCCGATCAGACCAAAAAGCTGGGTACCAGTTGAGAGATTGCAATTCTGCAGGTTGGTTACCAGTGCAGAGATCTTAACAGTCAAGTGAAACTGCTCCCAGATGGTCACTAGCATGCATTAATAGAAGAGTGTTTTATCTACCGTTGAGGGCGCTGCATATCTATCGTTGAGGGCGCTGTACATAATTATGATGATCGCGCTCAGAACTGCATTAATTTTCTCCACGTGTATAGTCCTTCTTCAATTATTATTTATTCATTCATTATTTATTCATTTATTCATATTCAGGATGGACGAGATTTGGAACGGCGAATTCGCCAAAGTATTCCAGCCGTACCTTCCCCACATCTGGTACCTGTCACCCACTGAAACATGCCCAAGTCCCCGCTGGCGGCGCTTTAAAGACAGTGCCAAGGTTCGCTTCTGCTGTCAGGTAAGAAACTTTTTTTTTAAGGATTACTCTTTCAATTGGTCATATTTTCGCTAATTTCAGCCCAAATATGCTTAAATTCTACATGGTGATAGCCAAGACATAGTTGCATCACATATATGAATCTTGAAGTGATAAACAGTTTAATTTTAACATAATGGGTCCCGACAGTGTTGCAGTTTTTCTGGGACACCCTGTATATACCTAAAAATGCAACTTATGGTTTTTTACCTTTTGACAAACAATGGTGTGTGTGTTGGGACAGTGTTGAGTCCTTGGCATCAAGTAGGATATCAAAATGCAGCTTAAGATGTGCCCTAAACACTCATACTACTCATATCACCCCAAACCGATTAGATTTAGAGGGGTAAGGCGTGAACATCAACCGTTTCTTTCTGCGCACACTTTATATTGGACTTGCATTGTGCATGGGACAGTTTTCCACGCCAAATTCATTGATGACTGAGCTATCCTCCGAATGGTCTATGGTTCTAACACCCCCACCCCCTCTCTCTCTCTCTCTCCCTCCCAGACGTGTGGTCACGGCTGGACGTCCATGAAGGGCCGAGTGGTCTTCTGGTATTTCCTGCACATCCCATACTACGACGGCTTCGTCCAGTTTAAGCTGTACGGCCAGCAGTGCCAGCGCTGCAACAACGGCATGTTCGAGCCGGCTATGTGGTACCCAGAAGAAGTCAATAAAGTACTTTGCAATCTCTACAACAGAATTGGTCAGGTGGGTACCAGTTACTGACACTCACAGGTCTTCATAAAAAGAATCCCTTTAAAAACTGGCTAAAGGTTTAGTTTTAGATTTGATAGAAGAAGACACATCAGTGAGCATTATATGACGCATTGGCGGATGAATTGCACATGTTTGGGCAAAAGGCGTGCAAATAAAGGAGGGCCCTGGCTGAAACCTTTCATGAAAAGATGATGAGAAGAAGATACACTTTAAGAGGTGGGGGGATCCCAGAGTAATATTCTGGGTTAAACCCACAGAATCAGGTAGGGACTGAAAACCCAATCCACTTGTGGACTGAGCCGGACTTGAACCCGGTCCGCAGAGGTGAACGGCGAGGAAAGAACCGCTACGCCAACCTAATTCCTTAAGAATCGCCCGTACTGATACCAAAATGGCACTTGAGAATAATGTTTGTTTGGTTTTATTATAACAGACGTACTACGGATTCGTGAAGCCCCCAATTCGCTACGACCGCCGTGCTGGGAAACCGCGCACGCAGCACAACGCCACCTTGTGCCAGGCCTGCCGTGACGGCGAATGCGACAGCCGGCCGCGCACCAACACGCCCACACCGGGTCACGTGGTGGCCAGCCCAACCAATGGGGCGACTACCAAGCTGCAGGTCGTCAGGGTGTGACGTCATGATTGGCAGAAATGAAAACAAAAGAAAAGAAAGAAAACCATGTATGTGATTGGTTGGTACTGCTACTGAAAGTGAGCGAGTCGTACTTCATTAAAAAAAAAAAGGACACGTGATAAGCACGTGACATTTTGTAATGTTATCTTTTGTGGGCGCGGTGAATTCTTCCTGATTTCAAAATAACGGTTATGTAGTTATTCATATCTTTATTCAACTCATTACCTCTATGCATGCTCAAGAGGAAAATTAATATTTTTTGTCAAAAACAAAACGCTCATGAGTGTTTCATGCAGATCCCAATAGTTATATAAAACTAACCAAGGGTGCACCACGCTAAATAGTGTCCCATTGACTTTAGTGCAAAACAAATACCTCAACTTCACAGTTCACCATATCTTATCCAGAAGTCTCTCAGTATTTCGACACAAAAACTGAATTTATACAGAAAGTAATCATACAAAACTTAAATTACAATACGCAATCATGTATTAAAAAGCAGTGCAAAAATTTAAACAAAAATACACATGATCTTATCAACAATAGAAAACTAAAATCTGTAACATAATTCTAATTTTCACGCCAGCTGTTTTTTTGTTGTTTTTTTTGCGAGTAGGCTGCTGATTGGCTATTCAATACATTCCACCCGACAATAGGCTACAGAGCATGCGCTGTAAAACATCACAGCTCTCGTTGCAAACTGAAGCCGAAAACACCGTGCTCTTTAAAGGTTACCTGAAATCAAAACTCATAATGAAGTTAAATACATCTGTATTGGTTTAAAACTCTACCTACACACGTACATTAATTTATGAATGTATTAACACAAAATGATGAAGTTTGAGTTGGTGAACACAATATTAAATAGCGCCCTCAATGTTGAAAGCAAATCAGTACACGATAATCATCTTCCTCCAAATCCCGTGACGTCACGATAACTCTATACGAAATTGATGACACGTCAAGTTGAAAGTTACCCTTAGAAATCTGTTTCTGAAAATAATTTAAAAAGCATGTCCATTATAATTTTTCATCAAGTATTAGTACACGTTGTTAATTTTTCCGAGAACTGATGTACACGTACACTGTGAGTGTTCTCAATAATTTAGTATTTTTTCTTGATCCATTTTTAACATGTATTAAAATTATGTAGTAATGTCTTCTGTGTACAGTACATTTTTGTATGAAAAAAACGGAGCGCATTTTAGTTCGCAAAGGCAAGTCGAGTTTTTTTTTATCAAAATGTGCGGCTTGAGTTTTTTAAAACGTCTTTTTAGTTTCAGCCTTTCAGGTTTGTTCTTTTGCTGTGAGAGTGTGGGTGTGCTTGTTTTCCTTTGTTGGTGTTTGTTTGTTTGTTTGTGTGTTTGTTTGTTGATTGTTTGATATGATTCTTGTGTCCCAATTGAGATGTAATGGGCTTTTCGTTTAACAGAGAACTTATGTTGTGGTTCTCTGGTATAGTTTCAGCTAAGTGTAGCTGACATAGTTGGTGCAAGACAATTTGCGAACTGAAAAATCGCAAGGAATACAATTTTAGACATGTAATGAATTTTGTGGAATGAGCTAGCATAGCGCCACCTAGCGGTGGATGCTGTTCACCTTTGGGTGCCAATCACTAAACTCGGACATGTTTTCTCGCAATGGAATTCGCTTGCCACGGGGAACGGTATTTTACGTCTTAGTTTTTAATCTGTATTGTTATTATTATGATCTTGTCAGGAGCGGGATTCGAACCGGCGACCTCCTGACCGTACAGGCGCTCTACCAACTGAGCCATCCAGCCCTACGTATGTGGCGTCCCAAATAGTCAATTATCTTTTAATAGATCGCTTGTACGGTATTCGGGAGGTCGCCGGTTCGAATCCCGCTCCTGTCAATTTTTCTTTGTTCGCTTTTCAATAATTTTAATTTCAGTCAGTTTCCCTTGTAGTTATTTGATGATTATTATTATCTGCTTAGTAATTAATTAATGCTGATTGTATAGAATTATTGACAAACAAAATGTGTTCATTTTTTTCTCCGTCAGCTTTTGTAGAGTGAGTTTGTATTTGTTGTAATGGGTTTATGTGTTGCATAGAATGTTATTATAAATACGTTAATTATACTTTGTAGATGGCTGTAAAAGGTAAAGCCTATTATTTGAAAGTCATACTATTTAAAAAAAAAATATCATATTTAATCTTCTATAAAAGTAGACTGTGAGAGCTTAATATTATAGTAGCAAAATACAGTAGAACTTTTAACTATTATTATTACTATTGTACATTTATTATTATTCTCGTTAAAGTTACTAATGTTTATTTATGTAAATACGAAATGACATTTGGCACGTCAATGATAAAAAATGGGGAAAATGTTGGCTTCGGTATCTATATACGTATGTTTTTATTCAGTTATTGCCGAATGAGGAGGGAGGTAAACCTACGCGTAAAGAAAATGGGTCATAATCACAAATATTGGACCGTTTCGGGATCGCGTACAGGATTTGCAAGGCCTCCAAAAGAAATTATTGAGTTTGAGACAGAAAATGGACTCAACCGTCTGTAAACAGTGCAAACAGTCACCATAGGAAATCTTGGTTCATCAGATGCTGGGTTTTTCAAGGAAATCACGATTTAGTGTCTTTTAAAAAGATCGTTCCCCGAACGATTTTAGTAACATTTGGAAAGCGTGGTGTAACTGTGAAGGATTCGGAGGGGGCAAGATTATTTCGGCCGTATTTCTGCTATCCAGATGAACAAAGCGTAAAAATGTACATGAAACAACGTCTGTAAGGAAGTTTAAGACCTTCACTTCTGTTTAAGTACCAAATCCACTGAGCCGAAACGCATATCTTTGAAAATCCTATATGCTTCCTTTAAGCCCCGCCCACCTTAGCATTGCCATGTAATGGACGAGGTAATGGACGACTTTCGCGTCCTCCAATTGGTCAATGGGCACAGTTTGATTGACAGGTCGGAAGGGTCCATTGTGCGTGATAGGGTTATGTTCAAACTCAATATTAAGTTAAAGCTACATGTAGTGTAAAAAAAAATGTAATACATTATCTTGAAGATTTGACATTTTGGGTGAAATTCCATGCAGTATATACCAACAAGATGGCGACAAAAATAGCGCCCTCGTTAGGTGAAAAAACGACCTACTTGAGTTAAGCTTTTGTGAAATGTCTATAGCACCCACACGTCTGTACCCTGCATGAAATACAACGTACATGTATTTAGCTACAAACCATTGCAATTAGTGCATATACTATAGTTGCCCAACGTATTTCATATTGATGTTAATACTTTGTGTATTAAGTTTGAGAGTATTGGCTATGCTATGGAATGTATCCACCTTAACAACGGATTCTAATATTTACTTGTCAAAACCTCGGTTTGAAAATTTGAAAGGCAGAAACAGGTTCACATTATGTTTCTACCATCACCGTCTTTATATCCTGTACGTAAATTTGCAAACCTTTTTTTTTTGGGGGGGGGGGGGAGGGGAGGGGGGTTGTTAGCAATGTTGTATAAACATGCCCTTTAAAATAATCCTTGGTTCTGCAT
Source organism: Astropecten irregularis (assembly GCA_963971285.1). Lineage (NCBI taxonomy): Eukaryota > Metazoa > Echinodermata > Asteroidea > Paxillosida > Astropectinidae > Astropecten > Astropecten irregularis. The sequence goes on along the minus strand of OZ020264.1, from coordinate 9,759,783 downwards.
AAAAATGCCAAATCTTTCGGCCTGAAAAGTACAGTATAAAACCTTGTTATTGCTGGGCGGGACCCGTATTATTATGTTACCGGTCATAATTGAAATTGGTCGACTCTATGTAATATATAATTTTAAATGATTGAAATAAACACACAAAATGATAATGTGCCTTAAGAACTGTAGTGTACAGTAATGGCTGAAATGTAGTAATAATGATTACAAATCATTAAACATATTATTGAAGTGTAATATATCATCTTCTTGTCAATGAGTTTTTGTCAGTATTATGCCTTATATCATTATGTAGGCTTAAAGGTAGTATCATACTTTGGTAAGAAACCAAAACAGAAATGTTCACAGATTCCCACATCTTCCCGTGGAGCCCAGTATCGAATTGTTCTTTCTTTATTGGCATGCCACCTGTTGCCGCGTTTAACAAATGCAATGGAAGAGGGGGTGCTTTTTGTTGGATGACCTGCAGATTTGCATCAATTACATCATCACCTGTTAATTCGATCGGGGGGCTTTTCATTGTGCTGGGGAGTGATTTACCCTGAACGTGTTTAATGGAAGAAGTCTCGAGGAGGGTATTCATATCTTCTTGACTCTGGGCTGGGGTGTGTAATACCCTGAATGAACAATTCCTTAATCTTTGTCTTGAGACCTTCTGTCTTAGATTCAAGTTGGCCGCCTAATTCATGAATAGCCTTAGTTACTTGTTGGGTGTTCTCTTGCATGACTTGTACAAGGATGCTTATTTGGTTTGCAAGTAGGCTCATCGAATCAGGCTTTTCGTGAACTTTCTGGGCGCCAATTTCGTTTTGTCCATTTTGACCAAATGGCGGTGTTTCCAGGGTACATTCTATAATTAACAGTCCCTTCTCTTTTAATTCGTGCAGTTTTGTCTGGAGTGTAGGTGTTTCATAGAAATCATGTATATTCACTGTCCCCTTCTGTTCCCGTTTAGCTATACTATAACTTGAGCAAATTTTATTCCTATGCCTCGGGAGGGTCGTAAGTTCTTTCACAGTTGCTTTGTTAATTTCCATGGCCTTATTTGAAATTACGATCAAAGGTCAACAATAAATTAGTCAATAATAATTATGATAAATTTATATTTACGGAAGGTGGAAGCTGCTATACAGTGGTCTATTCACTTGACCTATCACTCCTGATATGCTGTAACCGCCTTCTGCTGTGAGTGATATACAGCAGTTTGTCCTGATTTACAGCATGATACATGAACAATCATAAATACAGTGACAACATGTCTGCTTGTCTATTTTGGATTTTGGGGGTATATAACTACGTACTAGTATAGCAACTTCCAATAGGAACATATAACACAGGTAAATAAGCAAATAAAATAGGATTACAAATAGATTACTTGGCAGAAAGCGTCGATGAAATCAGCCAAACGTGCTGGCAAATGTCAACAAACGCCGGATGATGTCAGCATGCGGGCCAATACATCGACATTCACGGCCAGTAACGGATACTGAGATTTTTTTTTTTTCGATATGTAGACAAACATCCGAAAAAGGTATTATAAATGCGTTATATTTTCAACGCACGCAACGAATTATCCTCGTCGCCAATGTAGTATAAGTGCATATAGTTACCTAAGCGCGAGGAGCGTTGCGGGGTACAGGTGGAGCCTTGGGTGGGTAGACTAGCTGTACAACACGAGAACCCGATAAAAGGAACGTGCACACACTGGTTGAGGTACTCACAAGACTGCCAGTAGCTGGCCAACGCCCGAGAGCGCACGGTCAGCCCGACATGCTCGACTGGTTTATTACGTAACCACCACAACGTATAACTTTCAGGGTATGAAGATGATGCTGATAGAAACCTACCGTTGAAATTGTTCCGCCTGAAATGGTGTATTTATCCAGAAATTAGAAAAACAACGACCGAAAATCTTTTTGATCTTTTAAAAGATCAAAAATAAAAGAGAAAAGACTTCAGAAATACTGTGGCCGTTTTTCACGATTTTCTCAAAAAGTGGGCAACGTATGGGACTGAAATTTTCACAGATGACTGTGACTGCATCTTCCTTGATATTTTTGACAATGAATCTGTACTCCTTTGACAAAAACCAAAGTATGATACTATCCTTTAACAGGGCATTTTATAAACAGTAAGCTGTTGGGAGTGCAGTGGTGCGTGAAGTTTTGTATACACACGAGGGAATGTACGGAACTAGTGCCCAATTTCATGTGCTTACGAGCACTGCTACGCGTGAAATCTATATTTCATTGAATCCGTACACAAGACCTTCGGTTAGCGAAGAATTTCTCATCTTTTTCTTTAGGTTTTTGTGTACTCAGCCAGATTTCTTTTCCACCAAACGTTTTTTTTTTCGACCGACCGACCGACCCTCCCTCAAGATGAAAAAGAAATGAGAACCACAGTAATAAAAAGGGGCGCCCTAATGACAAGACCTTGCTTCGATTATCCCGTGTGCTCTGCATTTTGTAGCCCATAAAAATATTTTACGTCGATAGCGATGAGTTATCCTCGCAAAAGTCTGCAGCCAAAAAAGCACCACGCCCATGCCATTGTTCCAACACGTGGCCCAACTATAATCCATTATAATGCCCTTAATGCTGGTTGACTAATTTTGTTATGGGAGACGGGCCCTGCCTATAATAACGTCTTGAGGCTAAGTCTAGTAACCTTCAAAATTCTGTATGACTCGCTGCATGCTGGGTCTGCAATGGTTTTAAACTTTCCAAGGGGTGAAAAGGTTATTACACTCTGATGAAACTTTTTTGGGGGAGAAACCAACATGAACATGGCATGAAAGGAACACCTTAGGTTTTACTGACTTGTGCATGCGCCAATAAGGAAGCTGTTTTGTAGTCTGGTTCCCTGTCCAAAGATTCTCCTGACGACTCTTATTAAAATCCTAGAATTGACAGACAATAGTCGGGAGCTTCTTGGGTCTGGGAACCAGACTAGCTGTTTTGGAATGTAAAACCGAGGCTAGTCACATGACACAGGCTGTCACGTGATTTCATTGTACTTGAATATTAATGAGTTTTCGTCGGCAGATATGCAAATTAGGCTTGCCCTTCACCGACGTAGATGAACATTGTATGCTTGTTGAGTGCACATGAAGAATCCATGCGCTGGCTCAGGTGGGATTCGAACTCTGCTTACTGGAGCAGATGCCATACCGCTAGGCCACCGAACTGTACTTCATCGCACGTTTCAATTGACATTGTTGAAATTTAAAAGATGCATATATGACTTGCAAAGACGTGAGTTTTGGTTAAAATAATTTGGTACTTAAACAGAAGTGAAGGTCTTAAACTTCCTTACAGACGTTGTTTCATGTACCTTTTTACGCTTTGTTCATCTGGATAGCAGAGATACGGCCGAAATAATATTGCCCCCTCCGAATCATTCATGGTTACACCAAGCTTTCGAAATGCTAAATCGTTCGTACGAACGATGTTTTTAAAAGTCACTAAATCTTGATTTCCTTGAAAAACCCAGCATCTGATGAACCAAACAAGAATTCCCATGGTGACTATTTGCATTGTTTACGAACTGTTGAGTCCATTCTTTTGTCTCATACTCAATAATTTCTTTTGGAGGCCTTGCAAATCCTGTACGCTGCCTTTAAATGACGGCGTTCTTGTTTTGCTTGCCAATAGACATCTAGTAAAAAAGAAAAATATAACAAAGACCCCTAGCACTGGGGCACCAAGGCAATAATGATCAGGGGCAACTAAAAACAAATGCCCAACTGAATGTCCTGTCCAGAATACACACAAAATACAAATAAAACACTCGAATCAAACTTTACACTTTGATATAAATGAAATAGATAACTTTGTTTATTATTATCATTATTATTATTATTAAGTTGCACTCTTGTACATGTACATCATTATCAAAGAATCTATAAACATGACGTCATCCCTTTGTGTTTCGTTTCTTTTGTTTTATACACGAATACAAATAAATATTGTAGACCGATAACATACCCTTTTTGTGCCAAAGCAAAACCACAGGATGAACAAAGAAATTACAGGGAAAAAAATCTAACTTTATGATCGCTAAACTACTGAGGTTTATAACATACAGTCTAGGAATAATGTATCCTGAAAATATATATAATCATTTATATATATATCTCACAAACAATGGACACAATAACTTTGTTTCTGTACAAAAAAAACACCCTTATTTCCTTCCATTGAAAACAAAAATAAGGAAAACAGCAAAGTATATAAAATGTATACATGTACGACTTTAAGCACACAATACACTTCATAGCAAAATAACATGACAAAATTCAAAACACGGATAAAAATCACACAAAAACACGTACGCACTTCAATACAGGCAGTATGTGTCTTTCAAGAATGCCGAATATTTGTTAGTATTTTGTACTGAATAAAGTATTTGATCTGAAAATGGACATTTTAAGGGAGCTTGACTTGATCAAAGAGCTGTTTGTGCTGTAAGTCAGTGTAGTGAAATAACTGAAGTCCAAAACTTATGCTCTATTTATCAATGGGTCTCATGGATACCATATGAATACGCTGTAAAGAATATTTTTAAGCACATAAGTTTCTAGAGTGTACACACAGCGTACACCTTTCTTTTGTTTACAAACATTGGCTCGTGGTTGCATTGGGCGGCCAAATGTTGCAAATCATTTCGTCTTCTCGAAAGACGGCGTGACCAAATTCAACATTTTTTGCAAACTTTCCATAGCTGTACAAAATACATAGCATCATTGCTTGTGTTGTTTCCATTACATTCGGCAATATTTTTCAATGTTTATGAAACGTCGTGTACAAATTGTGGTTATTTTTTAATGTCCGGCTTTGATGGCTCGCCATAGTTTCCACCATCTTGGTCGCGCAGTGACATTGCAAAAGAACTCTATAGACAAACATGTATGGAGTGCCTGTTACGAAAAAAATCACAACTTTGCTTCACAGGTACTGAATTTCACTTTTAATCAAGTGACTATTAAGTTTCGATTTTTTCTCAATTTCACTTGAAAATGGATAAATGAAAACGAACATCAAAAAATGTTTGTTTCCATTATTGGTTATAATGTTACAAGTTAGCTTTGTGTTTTGTGTACAACGGGCATATTTCAGTTTCAATATTGGACAAATTTGTTGAAATTAATTAATGCCAGTCTACCATGTCTACTTAAAAAAGAATAGCATACTGAAATGGTATTGTTGACATTTCATATACGTTTTGAACAATGAAGATCATATAAATTGCTTTTAATAAGGAGGTGGAGATATACAATGAATAAAACAAATACATGGATTCGTTGCATTTTTTTGTTTTTGAGGAATATTTTGAATTTCTGAAATATTTGTATATGCAGCACCACGTATGATTTCAGTTTGAACGTGGGGGATTTGCAGAGGCTTAAGTGCCTGGGGCCGATTTCACTATAAAAAAAAAAAGGTTCACGATCATCGCTAAAGCCCAAATCCATCGCTAAACGGAAAATTGCTACGCAAAGAAGCGATCGATTTTCTTTTGTAAGCACATGCAATTTTATCTGGCCAGAATAAGAGTTCAAAGAGAGGGAAAACAAACATACAACAAACTCCTCAAAAGTGCATAATAGGAAGAGTGCTCTGTTGTATGTGGAGAATACGTATGCTCTATTTTGGCTAACTGTAGCACGGGTGAAACATATTTACACGACTTGCCTGGTGACCAGTCGGAAATAGCCGACAGTCAACGTAACTATCCGAAGTTGGACGAAAACGAGTTCGTAATGTTTCGGATTTTTCCGTAAAAAGTCAGAAATTGACTGTTTTGGTCGCGTGACCCTCCAGTGAATTTAGCCGATACCGGACCCTATTTGACAGACTATTGTCTGTCAAATAGGGTGCTATTTTCGGTCCGGGAACCAGACTAAATTATAGCAATGCTGCAACCTGAAAATACGGTACATGGGGGGATCACTCAAAGAGGATGTGGCTTTTTAAAAACCAAAATTCTTGTCATTCAACGTGCAAGAACCATCCTGTCCCACCATTCCCAAGACTACCTGTACATTAAACAAGTGTGTGTGATCCATGCCAGACCAACTCAAGAAACATTCATTGCACGTACAGTCTGTCCAACAAGGGTTTATGCTTTCTTTTTTTACACTAGCTAATTACTACTAATATCCGGGGTGCCAATTTCATAGAGCTGCTAAGCACACAAATTCGCTAAGCATGACATTTCTGTCTTAATAAAAACAGGATTAACAACCAAATTTCCATGTGTTGTGTATCGCTTGCAATTGTTCTTTGGCTGTTGTTCGCCGACCACGAATATCAAATCGAATTCTCAATGGTGGTTTGTTTTATTGGACAAACCATTTTTGTGCTAAGCAATTTTGTTGTGCTAAGCAGGCTCTATGTAATTGGCCTCAGAACACAACACCGTATACCAAAATAAAACCCACACACACTTGTAACAATTCCTATGACTATATGAATGCATACACTCCTTATTTACACTATTGAAGATGTATTCTTTGTGCTCTTCAAAAGAAAATGAAACTTATTTTGAATGAACGAGGAGTCATTCTTCACCAGTTTACAGAAAATATATTAATTCAAATTTGTAGTAACTCCAAATACTCATAGTATAGGTTTTCCCGGTAATTTTCGGCAAATGAGCGGACAATTTAAACGCTGCGTCATTCAATTTCGCGTGAAACTACAAGGCACCTCAAAATAGTCATTCGATTTCACTCCAAGTGCAAGCAAATGTAAACTAGCGCCAGGCAAATAAAAAGAATCCTCTTTCAATTTTAATAGAATTCCATTCGAACAGCATTCAAATTCGCAACGGCTTTTGACAGCGTGCGCTAAATTGAATCAGATTAAAAACACAGATTGGCATTTGCCTGAGTTGGTAAGAATAAAAACTTAATATGCAAATGAGGTACTCACAGAAAAAAAAATCTCCATACAAAAATACAAAATATGCACTTAAAGTTAATACAGACAGTACATGAAACAAATTTTAAGGACTTTTCCGACTAGAGTGCTCAAGACATTCTCGGGGTGAACTCACCCCGGGGTGAAAAATTACAACCCTGGTCCTGAGCAGTGTTGCACACACCCCTGAGCAGGGCTCGAATTTGGACAGCAGGTCTAAAAACTGAAGCATTTTACTAGACCAGAACGTTTTCACTAGACCTGTGGCATTAATGTACATAGGAAAACCAAAATTCTATGCAATATTGTGTCAAAAATCATCAACCATTTTATTTGTGCAAGGAAAACAAAATCACTAGACAGCCGGACTAGTGCGGTACACACTTAACTAGACCGACACTGAAATCACTAGACTCGGTTCACGGTCTAGTGGATATTTCGAGCCCTGCTGAGAAAGGGCAATCTCGGGGGTGGCTCGAGGGTGACGGAGGGGTGAACATTTCAAGTGGGGAATGGTGGCTTAATTTCACCCCTGCGTCGCCCCGGAGGCCACCCCCGAGATTGGTAAAGTGGGAAAAAGCTTAAATTAGTAACTTCAATTTAAAGCCTGGAAGATGGTTCATCTCTTCTCTTGAATGAGGTTATAAGAGAAAGAAGAACGTCGTGGCAACGTGGACGATAGAATTGCATTCAAATAATTATTGGTATAACATGATACACAGATAGATATCAGTTTCTGACTGATTCCTTTCAAGTGATCAGTGATAGGTGGCACCCCAGGAACTGCACGGACAGTATAAATGAAGTAAGAATACGGAAAAAAACTGTGGCAGCATGGACGTTAAAATTGCATTCAAATACAAATAAAGATACAACAAAGTATATCAGTAACTCACTGATGACGCTACACATTATTTGCATGAAGAATTCCTTATAAAACGTTATTTCATACATTTGGTTTTTTGGTGAAGAAATGCAGATTCATGGGCAAAAATATCAAGAAAGATACAGCAACTGTCATCTGTGAAATTCCGAGTCCCATACGGTGCCCACTTTTTGAGAAAACAGTGACAAACGGCCACAGTATATCTAAATCATTTCACAGGATTTTGTATCTTCCAAAGATCAAAATTGTTTTGGATCAATTGGTTATACTATTTTCTGAATAAATACAGCATTTCAGGCAGGAAAATGTTAACGGTATGTTTCTACCATCACCATCTTTATACCCTGTACGTTATAGGTAAATCTGTGAAGATTTTCGGTTCGGTATACTTCCAAAGTATGATAGTACGTTTAAGTGCTCAATGAAAAGTGTCACCCCAATGACTCAAGATAAACTGCATGCTAAAACCAACAAGAGAACTGCAGGCCTACTGAAAAAATAACAACCTTCAACTCAGAGATGTACAATGTACATTATTATACCACAAAAAAAGTATTATTCTTTAAAAACGTATTGCAATGCACAATTCAACAAAATGTTAGAAGATTTACAAACTATAAATGAGGTATCATGTGAAACAAAAAAATCATCCAAATATTCCATTGAGAATATCGCTGCATGTGGCATTTAAGTGCATATAATATGATCATATTTAAGAGAAAATTTACTCCATTCAGACAATGCAAAAACCCCACAGACAGACAAAGAGGGACACAGACTGACAGGATCACAAGATTGAGAAATTTCTCAAGCATGAGAAAAATTGAGGCATCTTACAAAACAAAATTATCGTGTGAAAGGACACCAATGCTTGAGAGTGACCCGACGTCCCTGGTGAATCCTTGAGAAATTTCTCAAGCATGAGAAAAACTTGGCAAGCCTTGAAATTTTTCTTTAGAAATGTTGAATGGACAGAGAGAAGAATTGCATCTTACACATGTCTTACATGCCTTACTTGAAACGAGCCTTGCCATCGGACAGCGGTCTGTGACATCACTAAACTGACATTTGAATATGTGTGGACGTCCCGCAATTTTGTGACGACACTAAACAAACAAACAAATCGCTTTCTCCACCTACTATCATCTTCCAAAACACATACATACTTCAACGACACAGCACAAATAAAAATTTCAAACTAAAAAAAAAGAAATTTACTCCTTTAAGTTTCATCAAACAAATTCTTTTGTGCAAATAATGCATTATAATGTATGTACACATTTTATATTCTTTAGAGTTCTCTCCTGCACAAAGAATGAATAATTCCAATAGAAAAAAATTATTTATATCTTCAACTCTCACATTATAACAATAAAGTCCAAAAATTTCGACATCGTAACAAAATTGTCACCAATTCTTTTTATCATTTTCATATTTACTTTGCCTAGTAAATATTAATATTTTATCGATATCTTCATTGTCATCAAACATTTTTCTATTTTCAAAAAATCATCATCTTTAACCTTTGCAGTGTCTCATTCTATATATTTTAATATTAACCCTACCCATAGGTGATGGTAACAAACGAAATTTAAGAGAGAAAAAAGTACAAAATATTTACGAATACAATTGTTGAAATTTTATACAGATATTGTCCGATTTCAATGACACATTCCATGCAGCACGGTTAAATACATTAATCAGAAAATGTTGTGAGGTCAACATTTCTGTAATATGAAAGAAAAACCAAAAAAATATAATATCTATTTACATAAAAATGCAATTATTTCACTATGTGAAATGTGTCAGAAGTGTAATTTATACACTGTACATTTAATTAGATACAGTGTTAACTACGCACGGACTTGTTTTAGAGTGTGGAACTTGTGGTATAACTGACGATTTTGCGAGGATTTCTTTTTATGAGCTATGGGCCTTTTTTTAAACCTGGGTCGATCTCTCGAAGCCCTGCGATCGATCGTAACTCGAGTTACGAAGGATAACCCGTCGTAGGGGTTCGTAGGGCTTCAATGCATCAAAAGTCCTACCATTGGTAAGTAAGTTATGATGAGTTTGGTGAAATCGACCCCTGGCTTGAGGCTAGGCTTGGGACTTATTTCGTAACTGCCATTTGAGGCCAGCAAAACGAAATGAAGGGATTGGGCCACACGACGAAGCCGAAGAAAGGCTCCAGCTTCGCCACATATCTCAAGCCCTTCATTTCATTTACAACACAAAATAGCCGTACCAGAATAAAATCCCAAGCCTAGCCTCAAACCTCTTTTCATAAAGCCCCTATTATTCTGAGTCAAATATAACAAATTGACGGACGATAACGGACTAAAAGGTGGGTGGGATCAAGGGTCATATGTCCCTAAGTAACGCATAAACGTTTGGCAAAATCCGACGTCTTCACCGTTGTCCACTGGCTAGAGATGTTTCAAAGGCTTGAGAAACATCAAAGCCCCCTGACAAAGGCCAATAGCTTTCTGCCAAACGCAGAAAAAAATTAAATTTTATATTCTACAGACGGAATTACTCCATCATGAAAAATTGCATTTATAATAATATTCAAACACACCCTAGCGTAATTTGCATGCTAAAAAGATATGAAAATGTCATTATTAGTTAATAAAAATCAGTTCTCTGAATAAAGTCAGAAGCAGTTGCAAAGTTTTGCAGTTTCGTTTTTCTTTTTCCCGAGAATAAATCCTCTGCTGAACTTCATCAATGCAACCAATTTGCATTAAGTCTATGAGTTGCTGTGAGTTTCGTACCACAATATGAGAGTGGATTCTTCGATACTCGTTTAACCGGCAATATCAAATTCCGCTCGTTTGCAAAAAGAGGGGTGGGGAAGTATACTTTTCGTTCAAATGTTCGATCTCAAAAAGATTTCACGAAATTCGGCCATGTTGTGCGGACAAGAATTCCACTGACGACCATCACCTGCACAGAACTCTATGGAACCAGCAGAGGGCGTTTTGAGATAAATGGCTGCTGCTGCATTCAAAGTGTATCATTGTAGGTAAAAAAAAAACCTTGTAAAACTCACTTTTCGGATATGCTACCCAAGTGTTATACAGCTGAGATTGAAGTCCATCATAACTTGTATCCAGTATTAGGCAACTCTTTAAGTGTAATAATTTTTCCGTAATGGTCATCAGTGGAATTCTTTCCGGTGTGCGTTACTGAATTGTATCTGTGTTTATACTTTTAAAAAAAATGTAATAATAAAAAAAAAAAAATTGAACAAAGAACCGAAAAAAGAGACCTGATTTACATAAGAATATTTACAGGGTTACCATGCCAACGTCAGTGGAGATGGGCATCGTGGAGGATCGCCGTAGCGGCTTGCAGACTGAAGACGGTGTAACCCAGGGCCTGCTCCACCGCCAGCCAGTTACCCAGTTCCCTCTCCATGACGATGACCTGGGAGATAGGGCCAAAGGCGGCTCCCTTGTACGCCGAGTCCACGCTGGCACTGAAGATCAGATGTCTAAAAGTTGAAGAAAGGAACAAAGAGGAGGACAAATTCAGGGATGAGATTGACCGATGATAAAAATGTCTGAAAACGACTGACAGGGGGCATAACAAAAAGTGCCGGGCAAAATCAGGTAATTTCATTATACTGATTAAAAAAAAAAAATCAGGTTAACAGTTAACCTATGTAATCACGAAAAAAATATGAAATCCAAAACAAATAAATCTGAAATCAGATAAAATCTAGAGAAATTTCATCCCTGAACATTATAATACATGGATGAGGGAGAGAAGCTTTCATGATAATTGGGCCTGGCCGAGGAAATTAACACCATTTTCAAATGAGGTTTCTTGAAATCAATCACAGATTAGTTAAGTATGCAGCTGTTCTAACACCTTTTATACCAATGCTGTATGATACCTTTAAAGGTAGTATCATACTTTGATTTTTATAAAAGAAATACAGATTCATGGGCAAAAATATCAAGACAGATACAGAATTTCAGTCCCATACGGTGCAAACTTTTTGAGAAAACAGTGAAAAACAGCCACAGTATTTCTTAAGTCTTTCCTCTTTTATTTGTGATCTTTTGAAAGATCAAATATATTTTCAGTCGTTGTTTTACTCATTTCTGGATAGCCTTAAAAACTGCATTATATAGGTGCTGGCGGTACTATCACGATCATCTCACCTTGATTCAGGATTGAAGGGAGTCCCTTGGTAAAATAAAAATGCTCTTTCCACAGACGAGATGTGGTCATTCATCTCTCTTAATAATAACTCACTGTCAAAAAAGAAAACAAATGGCAAAACAAAAATTACAAACAGTAGTTAAGTAATATGCTGTATCTTTCATAAGACATATTGTGCAACCAATATTTTACCTGCCACCACGTGACTTATATTTGGTATTTTGACCTCTCATTTTGCGAAGAACAGCAAAGGAGAATATGGACGATATATTAGTCTTCTTTGCTCGTTTCCAATGCTGTTCTGCACCAAATGAGATTTAAAAATACCCACTATACATGTAGGTTACGTGATGGCGTGCAAACATTGGTTTCGCAATCAGTCTAATGCTTGGAGTTAGGAGGGCCTGACGTATCGATCCAAACAGGATCTCTCTCAAAGGCTTTGAACCATTGTTTGCCTTTAAAAAATATCCTGCTAGGATCAAAACGTCAGACCTTAAACTCCTAACAGCCATGTTTAATATTTCAGTTCAATATTTTGGTTGATGAGTGAGCAGTTTGCAGCAATTTATTACATATTAAAAGCAGTTTAATTCATAAAACGAAAATTGTTGAAGAATAATCTAGATATCGAAATGAAACAGAACGATACAAATCACAGAGCGCCAGTACGGTATTCAGGAGGTCGCCGGTTCGAATCCCGCTCCAGTCAATTTTTCTCTGTCCACTTTTCGATGACTTAAATTTCAGTCAGTTTCCCTTGTGCAGTTGGGGTTACATGTATTTGATGATTATAGAAAGATACAAAGTTTGGATTTTTACATATTTGGCAAAAGCATGTCTTGTTCAAATAAACTTCTTCTTTTTTTGGAGGGGGTGGGGTGGGGTTACAGGAAAGGGGTCTTACTCGTTTTCATCAATGGCGTCAAATTCTGCCTGGAAACTCCGTGCAGCCGTAGAGAAGTTACTCACAGCAGACTCCAGTAGATCTGCAAATATATAAAAGACTTAAGCTACTCCAATTAAAATAAGTGCCACAGAGAGATTCGCGGTATGTGTACTGTAATGTATGTGTATGCAGCCTAGGGGTGTAATAAGGATGTTTCTGTTTGGAAGTCGGCAATATCTGTTAGTTCTAAATTCAGATACCTCGTAGTTTTTGTCAATTCCCCTGAGGTTCGAGTTAACAAACTCTTACTGTACTTCGAAACCGCAGCTAAAAGCCTCTATTTTGATACCCGTTATTTTAGAATGGAATAATGAATTGGAGCCGGAGCTTGAGCCTCTGTTTTGTTAACCTCCATAGTGATAAATACTTGTTAGGGAAATGGAGGGACTTTCATGGTCTGGTGCCTCTTCTCTCACCTAGTGATATCCCTTGCTGTGTGAGCAGGGTACCGTATTTATCCCTGAACTGTTGGGCGTAGGCTGCTAGTGAGCTTGCGTAGTGGACCACGCCCATGGACAGCTTTGGGGTGTCGGCCAAAGTGACCAGCGTCCTGGCCGCCACCTCAGTGACGGCCGCGTGGATGAGAAATTCCGGATCGATGAAGGTCTTGATGTTCTGCGATCTGTCGTATGCCGTGCGATAGGTTGGGTAACTGGATACGTTGTAATAATCCTGGGTTGTATGCAAACAAAAACCGACAGTCAGATTATTAACCCACATGCATGCAAACATGCAAACCGGGGGTCGGCAGTTTTGCGACTTGTATACTGTGTGACGTTCTGCGGTGACATAACAAGGTTTTTCGCCACGAAATGTGGGGTGCTTTAAGGTAGTATCATTAGGGTTTGATGATGTCACTTACCTCGTCGTACGTATAATGGAGGTCCACTGACGGTACACCAGCCAGCATGAGGAAGGGTCCAGCATCGCTGGAACTACCCAACGGATCCACCCTGCATAGGGAGGAAGAAAATGGGTCATTTTACTCACTCTAAGCTTGAAGGTAGTCTACAGGATTGGTTTTTATTACTTGGGAAAAGAAAATCCATTCTAATCATGTATAAACTCGATTGTGAGTTTAAGTGGCTCTGAGGAAACCAATGGATTCTAAATTACAGAGCGTGTTAGCAGAAAAAAAAATCAAGGTGAGCATAGAAATTTGTAAGGTAACTGATTAAGCGACAAAAGTGAACTCACCTTGGCTGGTTATCTCCGGCACCGCTGGGCCTCCTAGCTGCCCAGTTGTGATGCATGCTCATGTCCCCGTGGTTCGGGCACTTCACCTAGTGACAGAGAATACCAAGTCGGGATGGAAGTGACCTACAAAGTCATTTCCGGAAAACCACTGAAGGCTTATATATTGTGTGACTGCGAGTGATCGCTTGCGAGTGATCACTTGCGCGAGCGAGAGAATCACGGCTGGGGTGCAGGCGCCCTTCAGTTTTTAGGGATCCCACTTCTATCCATTTATTTGTATCAATGGTTTTGGTAGCTTGTCCCTTGTGAATGTCTTAATCGATGATATATCCTTCCTTCTACGTCTATTTCAAACGTTCGGAGTCATTTTGACATGTGCGGCTGCTATTTCGTTCGATGTAGGCCGATCTGTATGACGCGCGTCCATGCCAGTCATAGAGTGCCTTAGTACCATCATCCCAACGTAGTCATTTATGCGACAAAAATCATATGGAACCAGACTATCAGTTTAATAGTCAACAGAGGGCGCTATCGGTAAGGTCTGTTTCCTGCACCGTTTAGCCTCATTTAAACACGTGTAAAAAAAATGTGGAGCCAGACGATATTCTTTATGAATTTTTTGTCTGACTCTCAAAAAGTGCACTGTAAATAGGCCTATTATTTAAGTGGGAACGAAGTTTTTTTTTTCATTTTATGAATATTGTTATCTTTCATGCCATTTCTGGAAATCGGGAAATTTCCTGAACTCTTACCCTGAAGAATGTCCTCAACTCCTCACTGATCATTTCAAGTCATTGAAAAATTTACTGGAGCGGGATTTGAACCTGCAGCCTCCAGAAATACCGTACCGCTGCTCTACCAACTGAGCTATCCAGCCCTTATGTTGGCGGTGTCCCACATTGTGAAATTAATGAACTCAATTAGCACTTACGTCCATGGTTGCTTCAAAGATGACTTTGGACAACAGAGGGCTCCCTGCGGCCGCAAAGCTGTAGTTCCCAGAGACCGCATCGTCGAGGTTGATGTAGGCAATGCCTCTGGAGCGCAGCCTCTCCATATTCTCCTAACAGGAGCCAAGAAACAAAGCATTGTTTTCAATATAGAAAATCCTTCTTACTGTAGTACAGTAAGGTACAAGAGGATAAGGCTATGAGGTAGCATTGAGAGGTACAAGAGGCAAATGGCTATGGGGCAACATTGGGAGGTACAAGAGGCAAAGGGCATTGGGAGGTACAAGAAGCTAAGGGCTATGAGGTAGCATTGAGAGGTACAAGAGGCAAAGGGCTATGAGGTAGCATTGGGAGGTACAAGAGGCTAAGGGCTATGAGGCAACATTGGGAGGTACAAGAGGCAAATGGCTATGGGGCAACATTGGGAGGTACAAGAGGCAAAGGGCTATGAGGTAGCATTGGGAGGTACAAGAGGCAAAGGGCATTGGGAGGTACAAGAGGCAAAGGGCTATGAGGTAGCATTGAGAGGTACAAGAGGCAAAGGGCTATGAGGTAGCATTGAGAGGTACAAGAGGCAAATGGCTATGGGGCAACATTGGGAGGTACAAGAAGCTAAGGGCTATGAGGTAGCATTGAGAGGTACAAGAGGCAAAGGGCTATGAGGTAGCATTGGGAGGTACAATAGGCAAAGGAAATTGGGAGGTACAGTGGCTAAGGGCTAGGAGGCAGCATTGGGAGGTACAAGAGGCTAAGGGCTATGAGGTAGCATTGAGAGGTACAAGAGGCAAAGGGAATTGGGAGGTACATGTACAAGAGGCTAAGGGCTAGGAGGCAGCATTGGGAGGTACAAGAGGCAGAGGGCTATGGGGCAACATTGGGAGGTACAAGAGGCAAAGGGCATTGGGAGGTACAAGAAGCTAAGGGCTATGAGGTAGCATTGAGAGGTACAAGAGGCAAAGGGCTATGAGGTAGCATTGAGAGGTACAAGAGGCAAAGGGCTATGAGGTAGCATTGGGAGGTACAAGAAGCTAAGGGCTATGAGGTAGCATTGAGAGGTACAAGAGGCAAAGGGCTATGAGGTAGCATTGGGAGGTACAAGAGGCTAAGGGCTATGAGGCAACATTGGGAGGTACAAGAAGCTAAGGGCTATGAGGTAGCATTGAGAGGTACAAGAGGCAAAGGGCTATGAGGTAGCATTGGGAGGTACAAGAAGCTAAGGGCTATGAGGTAGCATTGAGAGGTACAAGAGGCAAAGGGCTATGAGGTAGCATTGGGAGGTACAAGAGGCTAAGGGCTATGAGGCAACATTGGGAGGTACATGAGGCAAAGGGCTATGAGGTAGCATTGGGAGGTACAAGAGGCTAAGGGCTATGAGGTAGCATTGAGAGGTACAAGAGGCAAAGGGCTATGAGGTAGCATTGAGAGGTACAAGAGGCAAAGGAAATTGGGAGGTACAGTGGCTAAGGGCTAGGAGGCAGCATTGGGAGGTACAAGAGGCTAAGGGCTATGAGGTAGCATTGAGAGGTACAAGAGGCAAAGGGCTATGAGGTAGCATTGGGAGGTACAATAGGCAAAGGAAATTGGGAGGTACAGTGGCTAAGGGCTAGGAGGCAGCATTGGGAGGTACAAGAGGCTAAGGGCTATGAGGTAGCATTGAGAGGTACAAGAGGCAAAGGGAATTGAGAGGTACAAGAGGCAAAGGGAATTGGGAGGTACATGTACAAGAGGCTAAGGGCTAGGAGGCAGCATTGGGAGGTACAAGAGGCAGAGGGCTATGATGTAGTAGTAAGAGGTAAAATAGGCAAAGAGCATTGGGAGGTACAAGAGCCAAAAGTTTCACAGGTAGCATTGAGAATGGAGGGTTGAAGAGAGGGGGTGAGGGGTGAAGTACATGTAGATTGGCGGGGCTGAGACTGACCTCGATCCATTCAGTTGATCCGATGGAGCCGTCCTCTCCTGCATCCCAGCTGGCCAGTATGATAGTACGCCTGGGACTCCAGCCTAAGAAAGGAAACACCAACCAAGATTTGCGGTCGTTGTTTTACTTAAATTTCTGGATGAATACACCATTTCAGGCGGAAAGATTTTAAAGGTAGGTTTCTACCAGCACCATCTTCATACCCTGAAAGTTATACGTAAATCTGTGAACATTTCTGTTTTGGTCTCTTACCAAAGAGTGATACTACCTTTAATGTTTCTCTCCCTTACCTTTCTTCATCAGCTCAGAGAGTATCCTAGAGACCTCCATTAGGCAGGCTGTGCCAGTGCCCGGGCTGACGACGCCGTAGGACAGCGAATCACGGTGATTGCCTATGATCACGTACCGGTCTGAGGAGACATTTGATGACAAAATAATCAGATACAAAGACGCTGACTCAAGTCAATTATCCCTATTACTGATATAACTTCACTGACTCCAAATTTCTCAACGGCTTGTCTTTAAAGGGAGCATATATTTATTGAGTTTGAGACAGAAAATGGACTCAACAGTTTGTAAACAGTGCAAATAGTCACCATGGGAAATCTTGGTTCATCAGATGCTGGGGTTTTTCAAGCAAATCAAGATTTAGTGTCTTTTCCAAAGATCGTTCGTCCGAACGACTTTTGGAACAAACATAAAGTAAACTAGAGTTTATGGCTGTTGAAAACAGCACATAAGGCTTTTCCGCATATGATATAAATTGCTTATTAATAAGAATTTTGTCACTAAAAACTACCTTCCCTAACATTGCCTTTTGGTAAAAAGAATTGTGATCCTAGCTCTAACCACATTTAAATGAGGAGCTACTTCCTGTTCGACCAGAAGTAGAGGTCACAGAGGTCAACCAATGTGTCACAAAGAAAGGTCTTGCCTAACAATTACTTTTGGTGAAAGAATCATAATCCTGGCCCTTAAAACTTTAAATGAGGAGCTACTTCCTGTTTGACCTGAAGTAGAGGTCACAGAGGTCAAGCAATGTGTCACAAAGAAAGACCTTGCCTAACAATAACTTTTGGTGAAAGAACCATCATCGTAGCTCTTACCACTTTTAAATGAGTAGCTACTTCCTGTTTGACCGGAAGTAGAGGTCACAGAGGTCAAGCAATGTGTCACAAAGAAAGACCTTGCCTAACATTCACTTTTAGTGAAGGAATCAACTTTACATCTCAGACCGTTGATTTTTTGTTGATTTTTAAAGATTTTGATTATTAAATTTGAATTGCTTGTAATTTGACACCTGATGACGTCATCATGACGTAATTGTTCGCGGCACAACTAGGCCTCATGGACTTTCTTTGGACCAAGTTTGGTTAAGATCAATTGTTTAAAAGTGACCAAAGTGGGGCGTACTGTGTCCATGTGCAAAGTCAATAGGATTTCAAACGACAAGAAGAAGAAGAAGAAGAAAAAAAAAAAAAATCCGAACAAAAACAATACCTTTTCCGATTAAAATCGGAAAAGCCAACTATTCTTCATGTTTTATAAGAAAAATCGAGTTGGGTTTTCGCTATTTTCTTGTGACTCAGATGTCCGGTTCAGCTCAAATATTCACAGGTTTATCATTTCATGTACGTGCTGGATTAGACAAAGAGTGGGTGCTGTTCTGTGACCTTTACCAATCATGTATTATACCTTTAAATCGAATCTCTAATGACACAAGTGAATTATCTCCTGACCTGGTTCCACTGTGCCCTGAATGGTGGCAAGCACGTTGGTGATGCCGTCCATCTGAAGTTGGTTGTTCACCTCAAACTTCAGGACGTACTTGGTCTCGTGGAAGCCAGGACCCAGGTTGTATACCGGTAGGCCCCCCTGCCACAAGGGGTCACTCGCCGGCGGATTTTTCAGCATCCTAGATGTCAAATCCAAAAAGGGAAACAAAATTTAATAAATGAGTTCGGGCATGGACAATTTTCATTTTTTTTTAAATTTACATGGTGTAAGGCCCCTTTTTCCCATGTACTCCTTCAGCCCTGTTTTTCTATTTTTATTCACTGGACAGGATTCACCAAACACTAAGATTAATCTTAAGAAGAGTTGTCAGTATCACCATAGTGATTCGTATTGTGACATCACACTTTGCTTAGCAATTAAGATGAATTCACACTTTAAGATCAATCTTCGTGGATACAAGGCAACGGGGTCGCCTGACTGCAACCGTGGCAAGAGCAAAGAGCAATTCTCACCGTAGGAGTCCCTTGGCGCTGTCGTAGCTGATGGTCTGAACGGGGAATCCTTCCAGCAAGGTGCTTGGAGATTGCCTTGGCATCCAGTCTATCAAAAACAATCATATCAACGTGAAAATGGGTAAAAAAGGCAAGTTTTACGCAAACATACGGTATAGTGATACATATAGAGATACACAAGCATGATACTGTCCCACAGAGCATTGGTCTTTTTTTTTAGCAACACTTGGCACCCTATCCTCCCACACAGCCAAAGCCGTTTCCAGCCTACTACTGACACACCTGACCGAACAGGCAATCCTCACTCACACAATACACCTCAGCGAGCAGCCACTGGATCCACACACACTCCAGTGAGCACCAATCAGAAAAGCCCTTCCACACATCGGATCCTCTCACACCCCAGTGAGCACCAATCACAAAACTCCTCCACGGAACAGGATCCCAAAATCATATATAAGGACCTCACATCCCTCATTTCAATCGTCTCCTGATGAGGACTAGAGCAGGCTAGTCGTAACGTTGAGACCTTACGAGAAGTGCGAACGGAACAGAAGTGCGAAAGTACGAATGATTCTTACATGGTGTTTCCACAAACCGATCCACATATGGGATAGTGTTATCGTGTTGAGCGGCCGTAGCGGCTCAGCCAAGGTTCAGCACAGAGAGCCTTGGTTGCAATGCGGATATGAGACATCATAATGTGATGAGAAATCCCACTATATTGTATTATAAGGAATATTGATGGAACCTACCGTGCGATGGAAAGAACGGAGAGGAGGGGTCTCCCATGCTCAGCCGAGCCGTCTCTCTGGGCACTCCATCGATCGGCAGCCACCAGGTGCTCGGGAAGTTAGAAGGGTGCTCTGCCTCCGACGGGTCGCCGTAGGGTTTGCGATCACGGAAGGCTATCAGTCCCAGGCACTTGCGGTCTGCGCTGATCTGGGCCTGAGTTAAGCAACCACAAACAGTTATAGACGATAGTTTAAGGTTCAAGGTAGCTTCATACTTTTTGCCAAAAAAATGCTGATTCATGGGCAGCAATGTCAAGAAAGATACAGTAACAGTCATCTGTGAAATTCCAAGTCCCATACGGTGACAACATACGGTGAAAATATAGGTTGTGGTTTTTCATTGAAGCTGAAGCTCTGTTTTCCTTTTCAAACCAGAGAATCTACTTCCAAACCGCAGCCAACAGCCTCTATTTTGATACCCCTTGTTTTGAAAAGGATTCATGAAATGGAGCCGAAGGCAAAGCCTGAGCCGGAGCAGAGATTTGGAAAAGGCTCCAGTTTGTACGCATCTCCAGGAGATCAAAGCGTCTCAAAAGGATTAGGAGGGATAAAGTCATATTGTCTCAGCTTAAAGAGTTAATCCCTAAAATGGTAAAGAAAAATTGACGAAAACACTTCCTGTGGTTGGAAAAAAAAAGGCTGCTTACCATCTGAGCTAGAGGGATCTTGCCTAATCTGGCAATGCAGGTGCAGTTCTCGACGTGGATAGACGTCCGAGACTGCAGCTGGTTAAAGTCATCGGTGGTCGCAAAGTTCACGTATACCGGTTTACTCTGCGACGGTAACAGATCAATAAATGCAAATGTCAGCACTATAATTGAACTAAATTGTACTACATTCTATGATTATCATGGGTTATTTTAATATGTCCATTCGTTGAAGGGCAATCAATTGTTTGCATATTTCTATCTCTTCGACGAATGAATCAATGACTGAATAATAACAGATTATTTACGGTGCCCGCCAATAAGGGATTCGATTCAGAGTGCCATCTTCATATCCTGAAAGTTATACGTAAATCTGTGAACATTTCTGTTTGGGTATGTTACCAATCCTGTACCGTTCCCTTTTAATTCTTACCGTTAACGATGCATTTGTCCCGTAGACTGCAAATGCCGGCAGCATCCCGGAGGGAAGTAATTCAGTGGGGCTGAGATTCAAGTAATCTGTTTGCGTTGTTGTGTCGTAGATCACTAGCTTGTTGGGACTGGCTCTGCGCAAAGCAAAAAAACAAACAATCAACAAACAAAATGGCTGTGTTCAAATATGCTTTACAGTTTTTGGGCTCCGCTGTTCCGTACGAACCCAGGCAGACATGTAATTAACAACTTGGAACACCAACTGCCAATGATGGGGCAGGGTAGCTCAGTTGGTCAGTTGGTAAACCCAGGGATATGAGTGGCCACACAAAAAAAGTCTGAAAATACCAAGAGAAAAGCAGAAATTTAAACGTTCCTGTACTTTTGTTACAGAGCAAGTGTATGTAAAAGCCGAAATCCTGACTTTAAAAATCTGGGCAAAATAATCTGAAATTCGATTTAAATCTGAAGTCTCACATTCTTGTAAAGCGCCTGTACAGTGTTACAGAGGACGCAGGTTCGAATCCTGCTCCAGACATTTTAAAATTTTTTTTGCTTAAGCAGCGCCATGAAATTTGCCCCAGGCCTGTGTTGATGACGATGTTGTCAGTCAAAGTTCGGCTCGAACATGTCCCAAAACGTGAACTGCTACATGTATCAGCAGGGCCGGACAAAAAAACTTTAGCATGTTTAGCCTCAAGACGCTTTGTCACATATTGCTCCTCTTCACCCAGGTGTAAATGGGTACCTGTGAGGGTAGAGATTGCTCTGTGGTTTGATTAGCCTCTGTGCGCCCTATGGTTGCCAGTATGGGGCTGTATGCTCCCCAGGGAGTTGAGATGGTTTCAGGAATGTAAATTATGGCCCGATGACCAGGGATAACAATAATGTACAACGCTTTCATCTTCTTATTAAAAGAATATCTGAACTTGGGGCCTTAGGGCAATACTGCAGTAATTACCAAGTCTACCAAAATTTGTTGTTTTTTTCCCCCAAAATATAACAATTCTTTGTATTTTCCCTGCCTCGGAGGTCCACCGTGCAACTTACCGATTCGGTCTGGACAACAGCACTCGATAATTCTTCTTCTCCACTGAAAAACCGTAGCTCGACCACAAATTGTTAATGGTGTCGGCCATCTTTAAATTTCCTGGTGAACCGGCTTGGTGAGGTCCTGTCGTAAATTGACTGAAAAAGGTGATCAATATTTATCAGAATTAACATTATTTCTAAATCAATCGCACGGTCTGCATAGCACAACAACTTTCTATCTGTCTTCATAAAAACTAGCTTGGTGGACTAGCGGTATGGCATCTGCACTAGTAAGCAGGAGGTCGTGGGTTCGAATCCCAGGGCATGATTTCATTTCATTTTCCTGTAATCTCAAAAAGCACTTAATAGGCACGTTCCCACACACGCAATAAGCATGACTATTTGGGTCGCGCTCCAAATCGCAACCCAAATAGTCACGCTTATTTGTGTGTGGCCACAAATAATCGCGATTTGGAGCGCGATTCAAATCACACTAATAAGTGCGTCTTTTTGCAAATAGTCACGATTATTTGTTGTGTGAATGGTGCACCAAAAAATACCAGTTTTTATATCCCATCGATCATGCCAACTTCAACGCTTCACTACGTACGCGCAGTTTGATAAAAATCGTACTGGTGCAATTTGGGTTGCGCTTTTTTGCCTGTGTGGACACAACAAAAAGCGTGCGCGACCCAAAAAGTCACACTTTTTGGTATGTGTGAACCTGCCTAATATATGCTCATCTAAAGTACTAATGTACAGTAACATCAGTGAAGGGCAATAAATGATTTGCATAATTACTTCAAATTGTACTGCAGGTGCTCTCTACTGATCAGTCCCTTTATCTTTTGCAAATAATCCGGCGAAGGCGCCGGGGTGGGACTGGCGACCGTGGGTCCGCTGCTGGGGCTCGGCGAGGTCCCGTTGTGGTGCATCCCGTTGGTGGACGAGTCCACCAGGCAGCCGGCCGCTATGAAGTGTCCCAGGATGATCCCTATTCCGAAGGACAGCAGGCCAATCAGGAGCATGATTATAACCTTCCAGTGGTTGAAGCACAGCGACTTGAGACCCTCTACTTTGGACGGAGAGCCGTTAACGGTCAGGTCCACTGAGTCAATGTCCATCTCCTCGGCAAAGCGCGAGTAGGCGGCCCCGCCGCCAGCCCGGTTGTTGCTGTCTATCCCCATGGTGCCTCAATCTGGAATAAAATGAGGACAAAAATTCTAGTTTATAAATCCCTTCAAATTATAACTCTAGATGCGCATGATTTTTACATACTAGGCTACTACATGTAGGCTATCTTGGGCAGCTACATGTACATGTATAGGGTCTTTGGTTCAAAGCCATTCAGACAAAAGCAATCTTTTGTAAATTGACTTGCAAGGTGAATTTTGAGGGATTCTTGAGCGGGATTCAAAACTCCAACCCATGGAATACTGTACCGGCAGTTCTCTTTACCAACTGAGTTTTTCAGCTGTACATGTACCGGTATGATGGTGGTGTCCCAAATAGTCAATTACATGTATATTTGTTCGTTTGGCAGTCAAAAGCCATGAAACCAGTCCACTCAAAAAATGCATTGTAGTTTATTGTTTTTATGGGGTTTTTTTTCTACTGGTATACTGTATGGATACATAAAGTTGCACTAGTTACGAAGTAGTGCGTACATGTACATGCAGTACACTGCCCCACAGAAGGTACAGCGCACCAATGCCAATACGTGTACACGTACATGTAGGTGATTAGGCCAAAAAAAAAAAATGTGTTGTGTTGCCCTCAAGTGGAAAAATAAAAATGTTGGGTCGGTCGGTCGATTTTTTATTTTTTTATTTTTTGCAGACTTTAAAGCATTTAAGAATAAATAAAGGATGTATGGTCACCAGGGCTTATAAATCAACGGTCTTGGGTCGTTTTGAGGAGACATGCTTTTTTACTGCTAAATCTTACATTTTCCTGAGCCTGAGCCTGAGCCTCCATTTCGTGAACCCTCTAATTAATGTAAGTGTTAGCCGGAGCCACATTGAGGGACTTTTACATGTAAGCACGCTACTAAAAAAAATCATTTTACCTTTGCTTTTTGATTGTAGTGTGTGCTTTATCAAATAAAAATGATTTTTTAGTAGCGTGCCTAATAGTCCCTCAATAGGCCCTATGACTCTGGTTCTGAAAACGTTAATTGAGTTGTACATATTTTGTAATTTATGTTGACCTACATGTATCGGTGTGCTATCGCGGGGCAGTGTACTATACACAGTCGCACATACATGTACAGTGTATGTACGTGCAGTAACCCCAGGAAAACCTTGACCAAACCATGACCAGACAATTAACCATAATCAGTCCCAGTCTTGAACCTAGAAGTGGCCAGTGGCTAAAGTAGGTTTGACCATCTACCCGTAGCAATATGGTTTGACCAACTGGTTCTACTGGCATGACTGGTCAATACTACAGTACTGTGGCCTTGGTCAGTTCCCTTGGTCAGCTGGTGACCCATCAAATGCATGGTCAGTTTTTCTTCCTGGGGTAAACTTGACTAAGGTGAATAAAATAATCACCATGTCGCAATTAAACAGAATAGGAAGAATGGATTCACAGGAACCAAACCTACATGTATGGACGTGATCTATTACATGTATATACAGTGTGTATAAAAAAAAAACGCAACAGGATTTAAATTCAAATTTGTGAAGATTGTGTTAGGTTTGCAGCAAAGTGAATAGTATCATGTTAAAGCCACATTTCTCCTCTTTCCAATGATATGTTTTTTGTATTCATCCACGGTCACGGGTGGCTGAGTAATCATTCTTTTTGGACAATGGGTCAGAATGGACTTGGGACCAAGTTTTACACACAAATGATTCTTTGTTGGAGAGTTGCAATATCAGGTGGAGGGGTAATAAACACTTTGCTCTTGAGCAAAAGTCACAACAACAAGTCAGATCCGGAGATCGCAATGACCACTCCACATCATGATACAAGCAATCACTCGATGTCCAAAAACCTCAGCCAATCTGTTTCTTACTGCAATTAGTCGATGGGCTGATGCGCCATCCTAGGCGTCTGAACACACTCCTTTGTTGCATAGGAAAGATTTCCATTAATTCAGTAATCCCAATCACATAGATCTGTAAAATACCCCAATTTGAAAATTGAATCCTTGTGGAGATATGGCTTTGTTCTTGCTAATGGAACATTCTCTGAAGAGCAGAATTGAAATCGCTCCCATTTGAACCAGAATCATTTTCCTGGGTTGAATTTCTAGCGGACGTCCCATAGGTTATCAGGCTAATATGAAATACTTTCACTTTGCGACAAATACTGTAAATTATACCTTGCAACTTTTTCCCTTTTGAGTTAATTACAAATTTAGAACCGGGGTATCAGTTTCATGAAAACCTTGTGGAGACCTACATGTACATGGACATGTTTTCCCAAGGCACCACATACACAGTTTACATGTACATGTATGCGCCCACTGTCAAATTGTACACTATACATGTACATTGTGTACAGTGTACATGTATGATGTAGCCGTACAATGTACAGTACATACTGTATGTACATTGTCATGATTGTGTAGGCCTGTATTCTAAGCAAGATGGTGAAAACACCATCAACCACATACATGTACAATGCCTGTACAATTTATGAAAAGTTGTTGTCAAAAGTCCACAAAAGAGGCCCAGTACAGTGTGTCACTCCCACTCATGTCACTGTATGGTACTTTCATTCCACATGGGACGTGTACACACTGTTCAGTGTAGGCCCTACAACAGTGCACACGTGGAAGAGTCCCTAGCAACTGTGCCAGACATTTTGTACAGTACAGACATGCAATACTGTACATGATGCTGTCCTATGGTGGGTTCATACACAGCATGCGTTCTAACCGGGTCAGAATTAGGCCAGTGGGCATGATGGTACACCATGGAAATAGTACACGTACAGTACACACGGAAAAGCAATCAATGTATGTAAAGGGACCATATAGGATTTGCAAGTTCTCCAAAAAAAAATTATTGAGTTTGAGACAGAAAATGGACCCAACAGTTCGTAAACAGTGCAAACAGTCACCATGGGAAATCTTGGTTCATCAGATGCTGTGTTTTTCAAGGAAATCAAGATTTAGTGTCTTTTCCAAAGATCGTTCATCTCTCTTCCTAGCTCCATGGTCTGAACGATTTTTACATAAAGTAAACTATTCTTCATGTTTTATAAGAAAAATCGAGTCAGGTTTTCGCTATTTTTTCGTGACTCAGATGTCCGATTGAGCTCAAATGTTCACAGGTTTATTATTTCATGTACATGTTTGATCAGACAAAGTATGAGTGCAGTCCTGTGACCTTTACCAATCGTGTATTGTACATGTACCTTTAAGGGCGATTCCATTGTGATGGACGTTACATTCGCACAGAAAATTGCCACCAATTTGTTTTCTAGATTTGTAACCAAGCTTTGCTGGGAAAGATGATAGTTGCAATTTGATAGCATTAACAAGTCAATAGTATATAAACCATAGTAGTAATGAAGATCTGGATTTTCAGTCAGACTTTATCAGACTTGAAAAGTAAATTGTGACGGATGTTACATTTAAATGACAAGAACTTTTGACTCTTAATATTTAGTGCAAAATACCTGTGAATTGTACATGTTTGTGAAAAATCCAACTAACTGCATTAGTTTTGTGCTTGATGAGCCTTTGTGTATTCTCCCCAGGGAGTTGAGATTGTTTCAGAAATACACGGGTTTACACCTTGGCGGCCATCTTAGATTTTGATCGCAACTTCAAAACGAGGCACTTCCACGCATGCGCACTTTTCGAAGTGTAAACCCGTCCATTGTCGAAGACAATACACGGGTTTACACTTCGGCGGTTTTGATCGCGACTTAAAAACCAAGGCACTATCACGCATGCGCACTTTTTGAAGTGTAAACCTGTGTACATAATGTGGCCCATGCCAAAAGATAGAATGTACACCATTATTAGTATACTTCTGATAATTTGCATATTAGGCAGACAAGTTTGTTAGCGTCTGAAAGTGAACATTTTGGAAGACACCAGTCGATAGAGAGAGACATGAAGAATTTTAAAATCAGAATTTTTTTTTTTTTATAATCCTTGCAGTCTAAAACCTTTGTCTAAGTTTGATTCAGCTGGGTTTCCAAGGGAAAAAAAGAACGAATTTTTTGTGACAAAATGCAAACCGCATGATGATTCATACTGGATTGTAAAATCTAATTTTATTCCTTGGCTTTCAGATAAAAAAAAAGAAGAAATTCACAGGCCTTGAATTTGGTTCTGAAAGGAGCAAGGCCACTTTTCCATTGCAAGGGGCACTTCCAGTGGAAAATCATAATGTCTATGGCAACATTTGAAGGGGGGCACCAAGGGCAAAAACCAGGGCAACGAAGGCCATGGCCTCCGTTTAATTCGAGGCTTGAATTAATTTTTTTGTTCAGATCAATGCATAACCAAAGTATGAACCTACCTTTAACTTGTCAAGCTTTTGGCAAGAAGCCAAGACAACAATTGTGACCCAAAGGCACATGACTGCAGCCCGTACAATAGTGAGGGCTTTGATCGTCTCCTAAACGTCAATTCTCTCGTTTATCGCCAGCTCCCGACTGATATTTATGCATAGAACACATGCTATGGGATTATGACATGTATGATGCATGTGGTAACCTTGGAGCGGTCATCAGAAAGGTCTTGTGTAATGTACAGTATGTCAGTGAACTAGCTGGAGGCTATTTAAGGGTAACATCAATACTTAAGCTTTTGTCAAAGAAATGCAGATTCATGGGCACAAATATCAAGGAAGATACATACATATGTACATGTACAGTAACAGTCATCTGTGAAATTTTCAGTCCCAAATGGTGCCCACTTTTTGAGAAAACAGGCTATTTAAAGGTAATATCAATACTTAAGTTTTTGTCAAAGAAATGCAGATTAATGGGCACAAATATCAAGGAAGATACATGTACATGTACATGTACAGTAACAGTCATCTGTGAAATTTTCAGTCCCAAATGGTGTCCCAAAAGTATGAAAGTGTAGGCCTATCTACACATGTACATTGTACATAATATTCAATACTCAGACCTTGGGATACTCATTATTTATTCATTACATCAACCTACACATTTTGTTTGCCAAGGCTGTAAACATTTCCAGGGCAGCCAGATTACTTTTCATAAAACTTTATTCCCAGGGACCAATCTTTTTTATCAACATTTGGTTAAGAAATCCATCAGAACATTACAAATGCTGCATATTTTTGTTTAGTTTTTATGTGATACTGTAGGCCTACAGTTTGTTCATTTTGTTCTTTTACGGTAGATCACTTTGCAAATTTTAAAAGTAAAAGGTTACCAAATTGGCAGGGTACATACATGCCGGCACCGGCATTCTTCCCGCAAACGTTAGTATTTTGCTGTTCCCTTAATTAATACAGTACTCCGATTGGCCAGTTATGCTAACAAGAACGTACCTCCGGCAAAAAAATGTTTTATAGAGAAAGAGGCAAGCATGACGTTTCGAAAATTTGCCATTCAAAATGACGGCGACAAGTTTCCTATGAAATATGGGGTACCACCATGTCGGTGTGTTTTGTTTCATGCAGACCTGCAAATGTGGTTGTTTTTTTTTTGTATCATGGGCTTTAACTTCATTTGGGACACATTCCACCTTTCTCTGAAAATCAAGCCTGGAAATAAACAGAGGCCACGGAGGCCATGACCTTTGTTGCCCTGGTTCTTGGCATTCGTGCCCCCATCAAATGTTTCCATAGACATTAAGATTTTCCAATGGAAGTGCCCCTTGCAATGGAAAAGTGGCCTTGGCCCTCACCAAACCTTATTTCTGGCCCAGGAAAAATTGCATCAAAATCTCAGCTAGGGTCACCGATGGTGGTTGGGGACAAGTTAAGCACATTGGCAGATTTGACACAGAATAACCCCAAAATAACATTAAGTGAAGTTCAATGGTGGAACTTACATGTACTGTGTATAGGGATTGAAAGGGACTCGCACTGGAGCAGACTCTTGCAAACAATGGGTCCTTTTATGAATAAATTATCTGATTTTTTTTTGCTATTTAATAATAGACAAAACCACAAGGACAGGAAGACAACAAAAGACATAAAGACAAAGGATGCACTTAGCATGCCAGATTACAATACATAATTATTACAAATTACTTCAAGGGTATTACACATGTATCTTGTATTGTATACATGTACAGTATGTATCTTGAGCAGTGAACATTATACATGATATGTACAACACAGGACAAGGCCTTGAATTTTGTTCTAAAAGGGGCAAGGCCACTTTTCCATTGCAAGGGGCACTTCCGTTGGAAAATCATAATGTCTACAGATGGAAATATTTGAAAGGGCACCAAGGCCAAGAACCAGGCCATGGCCTCCGTAGCCTCCATTAAATTCCAGCAGCCGATTTCACGACACTTCAAATGTTGCGTTGTTGCGAAACCTACGCAACATTTTCCTGACTTGGTTGCACAAGTTATGGCCGTTTCACAACCTACGCAACATTTGTACGTTGCATACGTTACGCCACATTTCGTGAAATCGGCAGTAGGCTTGCAGGACATTTCAAAACATCTGGATTATTAATGTTTTAAGAGCTACATGTATGTTCTAAGAGCTATCGGATGGAGTTGCCGCACAATGTGATTCCATTTTTCCAAAGTTCTACTTCCGAACCGCTGCCAAAAGCCTCTATTTTGATACCATTATGTTGAAATGGATTCATGAAAGTGGAGCCGGAGCCTGAGACAAACCGAACAGTTCCCCCTAAACATGTGAAACTACAGGCAACTTGAGACAAGTGACCACATTCAACATAATTTGCAAACTTTCCATACAGTTGTAGCTGTACAAATTAATACCACCATTGCTTGTGTTGTTGCCATTACATTCAGCAATATCTTTCCATGTTTATGAAACGTTGTGTACAAATTGGGTAAAATATGTGCTAATTTTTTATGCCTGGCTTTGATGGCTCGCCATAGTTTCCGCCATGCTGGTTGCCAAAAACTTGGTCTGTGACGTTGCAAAAGAAAGGTCTATACAACAGTCAGTGTACTTTACAGTTGGTGCGTCACAACAACAGAGGGGGGTACAGGAATACACGTGTACAAGCTTGGTAGCAAATATTGTGGCTGTACAGATTAATATCAGTGTAACATACAAAGTAGTCTGTATTCATTGCATGTACCCGTAACTTGGAATGGACTGTTCATCAGTTACTGGTTACAAGGCCCTGGATCATTTGACACCAGGGAAAGTCAAGACTGGTATGCCAACAATCTTGACCTCCACGAGGTTTTTAATTTCTTATTTAGTGGAGAGGTGACCCAGAAAAGGGACAACCCTAAAGGTACATAGTACATTATATGTGTGCATGTGTGTGCAGTATCAAGTAAACTAATGTACTAATGCTAAAGGTACACTATCATACTTTACAAAATAAAGTTGTTTTCTCAAAAAGTGGGCACCATATGGGATTGAAAATTTAACAGATAGGCCTAACTGTTTATTATCTTCGAAATTATTATCTTGTTTGATATTTTTGCCCATGATTCTGCATTTCTTTGACAAAAACCAAAGTAATGATTGCCTTTAACCTAACACACAAGACAAGAGCTGCTTTAATACCACACGTTACCACAGTCTCCACAATAGAACTGGGCCCCTTACATTTTAAACCACGTACATGTACATGTACATGTGTAGGCCTACATGTACATGTACAAGTACATGAAGTACATGTACTCTATATTACCACACAAACACAATCACAAACCACGCTGTGATGTATTGTGGTATTATTCAGGATACCATTAAGTTACAATGTAGGGACTAGGGCCTACTGCAGGAAAACCGTGTGTGGTAAACTGTGGTAAATGGAAGTGGGTTAGGGTTGATCAATATACATGACAAAATTAATTGTCATAAATTTACGTACATACATGAATAGTGTGCAAGCTAGCATTGTCCAAAATGAAAAATTGTTCTCACCACGAAAAAAGAAGTTGATAGTTTACTTACAAACATGTACAGCAGCAACCCTAACAGAGTACACATTAATTAAGTGATTCATACACAACATCACGCATTGTAAGTGTTAAGTTGACTCTCGCGATCAAAACTCAACACAGTGCCCATGACAGTGATTTTGACGTCCTAAATCTGTAGACAGACCGCACGGCCAGCACGGCCGTCCAAATCAGCCCCATCCTGCCCCCCGGCAAGCAAGGGCGCGATGTCGTCACTCCGTCATGAGTCTTGGTCACAGGATATGACCCGTCTATCATTGTGGATTTCCTAATATTGTTTGCGCTTGTATAGGACAGCCAAAGTCGGGGGCTCCGTTTAGGCCATCATGGACCTGAACCTGTAGCGTTCTGCAGTTTCGTCTTAAGATTTTTTAGTAGTGGCAACTTGAGGCCTGTTTGTTTCAGGCACCCGATCGGCAGATCAGTGATCCAGTACACAAAAGCTGCTCCGGATCCCATTTTAGCATATCCTGCATGGGACGTCTATAGATCTGCAAGATCACTGATCATCCCGTGCCTGAAACAAGCAGGCCCTGGAACTCTCAGTTTTAAGTACCAGGGCCTACAATAAGTAGGGCACTTGAGAAATGAGAAATATTTAAAAAGAAAGAACATTGATGCTGGAATCATTATGTAATTTCCTTTCAAATTTCCAGTCAAATTCACGTCACCCTAATAAGTTTCTTCTTGAAAACCAGACAGAATTTCACTGTCGGAAATAGTTTTTGGTTTATCATCGTACAGATGTACAGTACAGATTTGCCTTTGTTTCAGTTTGTCTATCTTGTCTATCAAGTTTTGTTTCTAACAAGTGGAAAAAAGAAGGGTTTATTTTAGTGCCATAGAGCTAAATAAAAAACTGAGTGTGCACTCTGCGCGTGATACACTCAACCATGGCCAGCGGCATTGCCTAAGAAAACCAAATGAGGGCAAACGCGCGCGTCTCGTTTCAAATTGTGCGTACATATTCGTAAAGCAGTTCGTGCGTGCAGCACTGTGCATAAAATACATGTACCGCATCACGCACAGTGCACGCAATTCACAGAGTAACATCCGGGTACGATATTTTGAGATTTTTGACTCTACTGCGGCTGCTCAGTCACTCCAGGAAAGATGGCGGCTGCGCGTCCATGCCGGAGTGCAGACAAAACGCACGTTGAATACGAAGCGCGCACTCTAATTTTTGTATTTAACTCTATCAGTCTACATTACATGTACATGTATGTTTAGTGCACAAGTCTATGTGAATATCACCTTATAATGTTGTTACTTTAAGAACCGATTCTTGGAATTTCTATTACGGTAAATGTATACAGTACTATGTTTTATTATTTACCATTTTGCAGGGTGTTCCTTTTCAACATCAAATGCATACAGTGTGAATGCGAAAAAGGCAGCTACACGGCCATGACGGCCAACCCACTTATTTTTTCTTTAAGTACTAGTTGTGTACACACAACTTCAACAACTGATATGACTGCATGTATTAATGATGAATGGGACATTTTTAACCGGCGATCATGACCCAGTCATGTAGAGTGTGTTCAATGTACTGTATCATTGTATAGGCTTATTATGTACAGATCAACAAACTCGGAATAGTCAGAAATTAAAAATGCAGGCACCGCACCCCGGCCCAGCACACCATTTATCAACCCGCGCAGGTCAACACAAATTATATAAATGAACAAGCACTGGCTACCAGCAAATAAAAGCCAAATTCTGTAAAAAAAAAAAAAAAAAAATGAAAAAATGAAGTTGATCAGAATTGGCATAATGGTACAAGTGACTTGTAGAAAACCCCTGTGTTATGTCTATGGGAAAAAAAAAAGTGGAAAAAAAAAAAGGGGGGGGGAAAGAAAAAAATCAGAAAAACAAAAGCTGTTCCACTGCATGCGAAACAGCTAAAAAAAAGGTTAAATATACACACACACTCCCACACCTTACCCAATACGTATGCTACATGTATACATTTTAGAAGTGTACCCCAAAACGAAGGCCATACACATGACATGTGCTCTCCTCTGTGCCGTGAACAATTAACAAATGGCAAACATTTTAAGTAAACACCATATTCATCATTTGTTTACACTCCTCCTCCTCTATTTGCGAACTTTTGTACATGTATCTAAAAAAAAATTATTATAACATGTGTCAAATAACCACGAGGGAAATGGAGTGGATTAATTTGAAAAGTCACCAAGGTAGGCCTATTTGGCGCTTAAAAACATGCCGCTCTATCATGTCTATGAAATTGTCCCATATGATATTCTGGAGGTTGCAGGTTCAAATCCCGCCACAGGCAATTCTCTCTGTTTACCTACAAATCAAATGACTTTAAATTATTCCAGCCAGTTGAGACTGTAACTTATAAATTTTGATGATGAGAATGTAACTACCATTACTAATTCAGTGAAAAAAAAAGAATTGCCTGAATTTTTTTTTTATGTCCTTGATTTTTTCAAAGCAAACTTCAACTTTATCAGTTGTCAAGACAAATATGAACAGAGAATGTAATCTTTAGCGAGTACAAATAATCCTGTCGCAACCTATGCCTGCGGGGGGGAAATCGGATCCGGTGGGGACCTTGTCAATGGAACAAAACCAAACAAACCCTTAATAAAAAAGCGATAATCCACTCCAAGTGAACATGGCGAACATCATAAAGGTGCGCGATAAGCGCTCAGAATGCCAATTGATTTTGATAAGGTTGTGTACACGAAGCCGGATTCGGTTGCCGGAAAATAAATTTGCTTACAAGATCGATTGATCAATTATTATCTGTTGCCTATCGGCCATAACCAGATAAGGTGTCATAATATAAAGAGTGTATCAAATAATACACTTTTCATATCATAATACCTACTTTGGTTTCTATCAAAGAAATACAGATTTATGGGCAAAACTATCAAGACAGATACAGTAATGGTAATCTGTGAAAATTTCAGTCCCATACGGTGCCCTCTTTTTGAGAAAACAGGGAAAAACTGCCACAGTTTTTCTTAAGTGTTTTCTCTTTTATTTTTGATCTTTTAAAAGATCCAAAAGATTTGTGGTTGTTATTTTACTAATTTCTGGATAAATACACCATTTCAGACGGAATCATTTTAACGGTATGTTTCTACCACCACCATCTTCATACCCTGTAAGTTATAGGCAAATCTGTAAACATTTCTGTTTTGGTTTCTTACGAAAGTATGACACTACCTTTAAGTATTAAAGGTAATATCATATTTTGGTTTTTATCCATGAAATACAGATTCATGGGCAAAAATATCAAGACAGATACAGCAACAGTCATCTGTGAACATTTCAGTCCGCCTCCCATACGGTGCCCGTAAAAAAATTGTGAGAAAACAGTGAAAAACAGCCACAGTATTTCTTAAGTCTTTTCTCTTAAAATTATTTTTGATCTTTTAAAAGTTACGATCGATCGTAGGGCTTCTTGAAATCGACCCCAGATTTGTACCTCATGTACATTGTACATATGAACAATCAACTAACGTGTGGAAAAACCTTGCTGTCACCCATTAGATGTCTATTAATTAATATGTATAATTAGCAGTTTGCTATGAGCATATTCTAGATTGCTTTAATTTTCACTCAGGCCAGGATTTTTATTCTTTAGTTTTTACCGACCTCATTATCAGTCACCGGTCAAATAGAGGTCATCTGGCTGGACCATGTGCGCAGGGAGCTCGGAGTAAACAATGCGGGCACACAATGGTTGAATACTGCCCGACAATAGCCCAAATTCCAGGCATATGTAATCCGTGTCACTGCACTAGTGTTCGGGCTCATAGATTTAGGTCAAAGTACTTGAAAATGCTGACCTAGTCAAATGCAAATCAAGGGGCTACACTATGTACAAACTGTAAATTGTACCACAATGACTTAGCACATTTTGTGGGGAAAGATTAAAAACCTCTTGTTCCAGAGAGTTCCCCCACTCTCTTTTGAAATAATAACAATTATTGTTGATATTTTTGGTAGACTTTTTTTTTCATTATATAATTATGACGATATGTTTTGTTTTAAGTGTTGTTGTTGACTTGTTTTTCTTGTTTTTAAGTTACGTTTTTGAAGTTTTGATGTTTTTGGTTCTGCGAAGGAAATATTAAATTGCTTGAACTGCAATCCAACCAGGAGTTTGTGTGTGGACTTTGTGCATTTTTTGTACTTAAAATTTATAAATTTTTCGACATTAACAAATAGGCCCTACAAAAGGGTCAGAAGCATTTGAGTATTAATTATGATGCATAATTATCATCACATTTTGCATCTCATCTCTGAATAAATTAGGGGGCGAGTTGGCCAGGGGGCGAGTCAGCCAGGGGGCGAGTCAGCTAGGAGGCGAATTGGGGAGGGGGCGGGTCGGACAGGGGGCGAATTGGTAAGGGGCGAGTCGGCAAGGGGGCGAGTTGGTAAGGGGCGAGTCAACTAGGGGGCGAGTTGACTTGTAATTGTCTGAGCGTTGTTGTGCGCGTGCGCTATCAAGTTGAAGACCCAGTTCCAAAGTCTCCCATTGCATAGACCTACTGTTAACACAATAATCAGGGAGGCAGAACTGTAATGTTGTAACTCAGCTACCTGCTTCATTCAGGCCAGGCCAAACTCGACAAAAAAATGACAGCATGTATTCCATGACGTGTACATGATGGTGCGACATTACTGACTCACTCTGCACCAAGCCTGGGCCAAGCCTCAAGCAGCAATGTTTCCCAAGAACTCAACTCATCAACGAATGAGTCCAGTTCAGACTTCATTTTAACAGTTCATTTGCAAAAACAACAGTTCTCTGATTGCAATACAAGGGTATATTTTTCATAAGACAGTTTTTATTTTAACATCAAACAGACTGATCGCCTGCTGGGTGCAGTATTTTAACTGATGTGTACATCGTGCCACTGTGAATTGTCCAATAAGAAAACACCGTATACTTTCCCATTATGACACACACCACACCACACCACATCTCCACCACCAAAACACTACAACACACCCACGGCAAAAAACATCCAAATCTCTCCACTTTCCAACCCCTAGAATTCCACTTTTATCAAATAGATCGAAGATCAAGTAGACATACCTTATGCACTGCAGGTCGATATCGATGGATCGGCGGTGTTTTTGGTGAAAATCTAGTGAAATTTCGGAGCAGTCATCGCCACATTTCACCATCTAAAGTGAAATTACATAGCATTTTACTACACGCACGAGGCTTTTAGGTTTGTGTACACAAACATGCCTGCATATCATGCGCGCGCGCAGCTTACTATTTTTTTTCAATGAATCAGGAGACTCATTAATATTCATGAGTTGACGTAAAGGCCGATCACGCCATCGGCCCGACTGAAAAATTATAATAAAAATCCACTATGGAAGTCAAGCTTAATATTAATATTTTGAAAAACAATGATAATTTCATTAATCGTTTATTATAATTAAATACTCCAAGCGGGATTATAAATTTGGATGACGCATAATAAAAAGGAATAAATATTGTGGAAATAACTTGTCAGACTATAATTCCAGAAATTATATTAATTATTTCTAAAATACTGAAAATTTATTATTCAATTAGGCCTATCTATTATAAATTATATTTTCTCGGTGAAAAGAAAGATGATTTATACATCTTTATGATATCTTTGATACTTCATTAAAATTTAATATCTTAATGAAAGAACGAGTGATCATTATAATTCGATCCAGCTGTGTATTATGAATAAATCAAATAAAATTAGGCCTGTTATCAAAAAAATTATCAATTTTGAAATACTGTATGTTAGCGAATAATTGGCAATTAAATAGAGTTGAATCCCCCAAAATGACAATTTCTCAGTGAGAACACGGATCAAGGAATAAATTAAAACCCTAACTAAAACTGAGCAACAATCAAATCACTGAATTGTGAACCTTTCGAGACTTAATTGCCCTACACATAATGTGCATGCTGTACAGTATGTGAATCTCGGCCAGTTTCAAGTTAGTAGATTTGGCTGCACTGATCGAGCTGAGCTCCATGATAGACCCCAAAAACATGGCCTCGTCCCACGTTGTTTTAAACACAAGTCAAAAAAAGTTGTCTGTGTTCAAAATGCCTCGCCCCATTCAACTAAAAAATGGGGAACATGCATCACCATTTCCCCTTATGCAAACGAATCACAAACATTAATGATGTGACTTATTCGGCGGTGCATGACCCACGCCCAGTCGGAATCGCTCATTACTGATACGCAATGGAAATGTGGCAACTTGGCGAAGGGGCGTGAAATTACCAAAGAAACAAAAAGTAATAGATAGGAAAGGGTAATTATATAGTCATCGTTATGACTTATAAACAAAGGGGGGAAAAGTGATCAAAAAGGGATAAAACTAACACCGCGCGCACCGTGATTCAGGGGACAATTTCACGGCTCTGTACAAAATAATTATTTTGCTAACCATTTCTGTCTCAATAAAAAAAACAGGATTAACATACTACGTATTAATTGTGTATTTCATGTGATTGTTATTTGGCTGTTAAGTGTTCGCTGACCAATATCAAATGGAATATTTAAAGGTGATTTGTATATATAATTGAGCAAGACATTGCTAAGCAATTATTTTTATGCTTATAACAGCTCTATGAAATTGGCCGGCCAGTTCTTCAGGCTGATGATTAAACCGCACATCGCGTGACTTGATCACCTTTGTTTTTTCCTTTGAAAACAGTAATGATTTCAGTACAGTCATTTCTTTCAAGACAAGAAGGTTTTTTTTTACTTCAACACTCCGGACCTCGATCTAAGCTTCTTCAATGCTATAATTAATTTTTTATTTTTTTTTTCAGACGTGTTCATGTGCCACTTTTATTGCGTGGAATCTAAAGAAAAAAGGGGCGCTGTCTGCACATTGACCAATCAAAGAGAGATTCTAGTCACGAGATATGAAATTTAATGTTAAATTATGTGAGCCTGGGTGGGTTTTGCAGGGGCGTTTTCTGTCAACGTCCAATGGCAGGACAGGCGTCAAGTTCTTTGTGAATTTAACGGTTGAGGATTATAGCGCCGCTTGCGGCTGGTTGTGGTAAGGAATAATTAATTTGTTCTTACCGATTGGTGGCGCTATGCCATTCAAAGAAAATGGCGGATTTTGGTCATGATTCTGGAGGCAGAGTGAAGGTTTGAAGATTTGATTATCGACTTTTTAAGAGTTATTTAGTAACTTACTTTCGTAGTAACGAAATAGTCACTTACTTTACCCTTTGGTTATTTGGTGAAAGTGTTTTTTGGCATGAAAGATGTCCACAGATGACCACCACCAGTCACCACCTGTCCTAGTCCTAATTATAAAAAAAGGAGTGAGTAAACTTTACTGACATGACTGAGCTCAGTCATGTCAGTAAAGTTTACTCACTCTGAGTGGTCACAACTCACACGTACACAAAAGACAAAACTGATCAGGCAATGGGCCGTATGCATAAAAAGTAGCAATTGCTTGTGTACTAGCCTTTTACTTGAATCCGTATGCATAAAAATAAGCCATTGCTTGCAAGCTAAAGCTTTTGCTAGCAAGCACAAGCAATGGCCAATGCCAATACTCAGCATGCTCAGCGCGGACATCCGGGTACTTTTATTCTCACAACTTGATAACCGATGAAAACTAATGTGTAACGTTAGATGGCGCAAACTATGGACAAATCACGCACAAACCGCCCGTCGTCGAGAATTGTTTTCCGAATATTTTTCTCAAGAAGCAAAAATTGTATTCTGTATGACTTTCATTGTTGAGTCATAGTTTTTCCTCAGACAATATCCTTCTTTGAAGTACACATGTACACAGTGTAATAAGATTAAAGAATTGTGGCAGCTTTTTGTTTTAAAACCCATACAACTTAATGCATTGTTTTCATCGGCTCCAAGGTCGGAGAGTTGGAATGACGTCACTCCGCGCTGATCTATAGTTTGCGGGCAGCAAAATTTATGAACTTGGCATCTCTGACAAAAGTGATCATTGTAATTGTGTTAATTTGTTTTTCATTTCTGGAAAATCGCAGGGCATTAACCTCGTCAAGCCCATTGTGTATGGCAACATCTCACGATACTTTGGCAAGAAACGGGAGGAGGATGGCCACACCCACCAGTGGACGATATACGTCAAGCCACATCGAAATGAGGTAAAACTCCTTCATATTACATGTGTATTGTGCCTCTGATGACAATATCACCTTGATCTTGTGGTGGATGTTTTCCAACCTTGTGTCCTTGTGTATACCAGTTTGCGAGACTGTCTGGTCAAATGTACTTGTCCGAGGGAATACAATGGGCTGTTCAAGCTTTTGTATTCTTTTCAGCTCTGAATCTTCCATTACCGTGTAATATTCATAACAGTCATTGATTTTGTGTTAATTCTTATTCTGCTCGAAGGATATGTCAACGTACGTCAAGAAGATACAGTTCAAACTCCACGAGAGCTACACTAACCCTATCAGAGGTCAGTAAATGCATGGAGATCTGGATAAATGTCCTCGCAGCTTGGCTCAAAATTGACACTGGAAAGTAGACCTTGTAAATAGGACCCATGATAGTAATGCCAGGCTTTGATCCAGGACACAGTAAGGGCTTGGATTTGATACTTCAAGGCTGGGGATTATAGAAGCCCAAGAGTCCAGGCAAAGCCCAGGCCCGGCCTGGCCATTCAACTATGATCCAGGACACAGCAGGGGCTTGAAGTTGATAGTTCAAGGCTGGGGATTATAGAAGCCCAAGAGTCCAGGCAAAGCCCAGGCCCGGCCTGGCCATTCAACTATGATCCAGGACACAGCAGGGGGCTTGGAGTTGATAGTTCAAGGCTAGGGATTATAGAAGCCCCAAGACCCCAGGCCCGGCCTGGCTTTTCAGTGGCTAAGCCCCCAAACCAACCAGTCTTAAATTTCTCTTCCAAAGAGATCATTTTAAGCCTTTTCCCTCTAGAGCGCTTATCCCCAGGGTGAACTAACATGACTAACCTCAGAGCCGCCCCAGGATGAAACATTTCATTCCTGGTCCCGAGCAGGGTGGAACTCACCTCGGGGAAATGGCAATCTTGGGGGCGATGGAGGGGTGAACATTTCAGTGGGAATCGTGGCTTATTTTCACCCCTGCGTCACCCCGGGCCACCCCCGAGATTGGTAAATCGGGAAAAAGCATTCTGTAAAAAATGTCTCTATCATTAACGTCAGTTTTTGTTTATGTATTCTGTAGTCGTCAGCAAACCACCTTACGAGATCCAAGAGACGGGCTGGGGTGAGTTTGAGATCATCATCAAGATCTTCTTCGTGGACCCCAACGAAAGACCGGTAAGATTGACAAGTGGAAAGGACTCAGGAACCTAAAACTCAAGTTCTAAATTTCAAAAACCAAAGATGAGGTTTTCATTTCTTTGGTCGATTTCAGGAAGCACTGTAGATCGATCTAAAATCCCTAATCAATCGCAATTGCTGAGAAATGTGTGATGTCATAAATGTAACATTTTCTTTAGTCAAAGATTAATCTGCTGCTTACCACACACTACCTCGGGAAAAAACGTGTGGTAAACTGTGGTATGCAGGTGGGTAAGGGTTAAAGGTACAGTACAGGATTGGTATTTATACCCAAACAGAAATGTTCACAGATTTACATAAAACTTTCAAGGTATGAAGATACCGTGGTTGAAACATACCCTTAAACTATTTCCGCATGAAATGGTATTTTTAGCCAGAAATTAGTCAAACAAAGACCGCAAATAGTTTTGATCTCGGGGTAAGATCAAATCCATTCTGTATGTTTTATAAGAAAAATTGAGTCAGGTTTTCGCTATTTTCCTGTGACTCAGATGTCCGATTGAGGTCAAATTTTTTCACAAGTTAATCATTTAATTTACCTGATGGATCAGACAAAG
The DNA here is from genome assembly GCA_963971285.1 of Astropecten irregularis. NCBI lineage: Eukaryota > Metazoa > Echinodermata > Asteroidea > Paxillosida > Astropectinidae > Astropecten > Astropecten irregularis. The sequence goes on along the minus strand of OZ020264.1, from coordinate 9,718,639 downwards.
TGTGAGTGCTGTTCTGTGACCTTTAAATGGATTTCTTTTTTCTTTTGTTCATAATTGCAGGTGACGTTATATCACTTCCTGAAACTCTTCCAAACCGACACCAACCTTTTCCTGGGCAAGAAGACCTTGGTGTCTGAGCACTACGACGAAATGGTAGGAACTCCGACGCGTTTCGATCCTAGCAGCATCTTTATCGGAAAAGAAAATAAATTATTGTACTTTTTGTTTCTTTGCGTTGCTTTTAGAGTACACTCTTCAAAAGGCATTCCAAGTTTTATTGTTCCACAGACACGCACATAAATTCAAAATGGCTGCGCCCAGGACGGCTTCAAAGCGTCTACGCATGGAGAACATGGAGCTAGCGCTCAAGTAACTTAATATAGCTCTATGGGAATGATATATCATTTACAAAGTAATGAAGGTCTGTTTTCTTGTTGGCCTGTTTTCAGATCTTTCAGGATCCCACGGCGATGATGCAGCAGCTTCTCTGCAGCTCAAGAGTCTTGACACTAGGAGCTCACAAGCACGAGACCGACTGTAAGTCAGCCATGTGCATCATCCAACATACCTCCATCCTTCCTTCCCACTACCGTATTATGATAATAGTCCTAGCATAATCAGGGGCCAATTTCATAGAGCTGCTTAGCACAAAAATTTGCTTAGCATGACATTTCTGTCTTAGTAAAAACAGGATTAACAACCAAATTTCTGTGTGTTGTGTATCACTTGCAATTATTCTTTGGCTGTTGTTCGCTGACCATGAATATCGAATGGGATTTTCGATGGGGGTTTGTTTTATAGGACAAGCTATTTTTGTGCTTAGAAATTTGTTGTGCTAAGCAGCTCTATGAAATTGGCCCCTGGAGACAAACCAACTTCAGCCCCATACAAAATTTGCTGATGATGACTAGAGCAGGCTAGTCAAAATGTTGAAACCTATTAGGTTTCAACATTTTGAGAAGTGTGACGTAATAAGAATGACCATACCTCATAAATATTCATAACCTAGAGCCAAATTCCCAATTGGTAAATTCACCATCACGTGACTGCCAGTGGATATATTTGCTGATCACCAGCGAGTAGGCCGGGGAATCTCCGAAGGAACTGTTCCACACGGAACATCTCACTGTGCATCCGAGGCAAAGTTTGCAGTGCACACGCGTTAACTTTGAACTATATGAAGTTACTTACTTTACTTCTTTTTGCAAATTGACAGTCGGTGAGCTAGAAGAGAAGACCAACGTCGCCCTGCAGTCGGCGAGGAAGAAGATCCGCTTCGAGATCACGGAACTGAACGAGCGCCTCAAACAGAGCAAGGACACCATCACGCACTTCAAGGAGGAAATCCGTAAACTGGAAGAGCAGGAGAGGCGTAAGGAACGTGAGAAGGTCAAGGAGAAGGAGAAGGTCACATGACGGGTCACATGACGGGTCATGTGATCACAGGCCACTCGATCGATCAGCGGAACCCGGAACACTAACTATGAACTCAACTCCAGCACAAAGTGAACCCATAGAAGAATTCCAATTCAATGCCTTTAGAATTAATCTGCGCATTTCCATGTTTGAAAACGAGGCTGACTGTGTTTGCTTCTCAAACACGCAGGTGTGTGAACATACACAATGTACTTTTATGGTCTGCTAGAGCGACGCACGCTAACTGGTACCTGAGCTGAGAGTGTGATGTACATGTTCTGTGTCGAGTGGCCAAGGCGGTGTAGCCTAAGGGCCTGTTTGTTTATGACGAATCCTGCGGATCCGGATCCCATTTTTCGGATCCACCTCCTATGCAGGGTACGCTTAAATGGGATCCGGATCCGCAGGATTCGTCATAAACAGGCCCTAAGTTCAGCACAGAGATCATCAGTTTCGATGCGGATATGCACAGACGGCACTGAAATCCCCCTATTGCTTGCTTTGCTTGCTATTCTGAAAATAGGCTGGTACCTGTGTCTGTGACTTCTGGAAACTAGACCAGTGAACATTCTGATCCTTACACAGTGAAATTGAAAATTCCCTCTTCGGAATACTGAAAAAAAAGGCAATAAACTATGGATTCATTATTAGCACATTTGAATAATTAACCAGTGAGACCCCAAAAGTTAGAGCCTCATTTGTTTTTGTTTTGGTTTTTTTTAAATCAGAAGAGACTACCAGTTAATATTTACAATGGTGCTACGTGTTTTAATAACATTGGATAACAAATAATGACACAAAACCTTACAGGTAGTATCATACTTTGGTAGAATTCTGAGACAGACATCTTCACAGATTTACCTATAACTCACAGGGTATGAAGATGGTGCCGGTAGAAACATACCGTTAAAATATTTCTGCCTGTAATGCTTTATTTGTCCTGCAGTCGATTTCACAAAGATTTACGATTCATCTTTTACATGAGTCGTTCCTGTTTCTATAGCAAGTAGCATTGTGACACCACACTTTGCTTAGCAATTATGATATGCATGTTACGATCTGTCTTAGCCTTTCATGAAATCGAGCCAAGAAAAGAGTAAAACCAATGACCAAAATTTTTTGATTTTTTAAAGGGATTGCATACGTTTGGTTATTTGAGCCTATTGTTTGTTTCAAACCAATATAATTGTATATATATACCATAAAACTAACCTGTGAAAGTTTCAATTCAAAAGGTGGTAGCGTTTGTGAGATTTTGGCGACAAACTAGAGCGGTTATTTCACGCCAGATAACAGTAAGTCAATAGCTGAGAAGCGTTACGGCCATAACGCTTCTCAGATTCATAATTTTTGGAGATAAAAAGTGACATATTTTTCCATAACCGCGGTACTTCGAATTGAACGTTTCTCAATATGCATTATACTATCCAAAGCAGCTGTACTTCTCACCAAGTAAGTTTTTATTGCCATACATTTTCAGAGTCATTACCAAACGTATGCAATGCCTTTAAAGATAAATATAACAGTGAAAATTCTATGGGCTTTCTCACTGTTTTCTCAAAAAGTGGGCACCGTATGGGACTGAAATGTTCACAGATGACTGTCACTGTATTTTCCTTGACACTTTTTTCCCGCTGCCAAAAAAATATTGTTTGATCTGGAGGATGTAAATAAACTGTACAGTTGGCTAAAAAAAAAAAATGTGTCCTTGTGTACTTATTGTCAGGTTTTTATCGTGTTTTATTTCAATTTCATGTAAGTTAATTGTTGACTTTCGGAGAGGGAATTATTTAAAGTGAGATAAAAAGAAAGGAATCAACTTGGCTCTACTGTGTGTTGCATATTATCGGTCTGCTCGTGTAGCTCGTGTTCGTTGAGTGCTTAGATGGGCGGTTTCATCATCCGGTTAGCTCGGCACGCCAGACAGTTCAGCTCGTGTTCGTAGCGTGCCTAGCTAACCGGTTTCGTCATCCGGTCAGCTCGGCACTCCAGACAGTTGAGCTCGTGTTTGTAGCGTGCATAGCTGACCGGTTTAGTCAGGACCTATCCCTGTACTTGTTGGTAGTCCTCACATGAATGAACAAACGAGTACATCATATGCGTAGCATCTGCCGGACGTGCCGCAATACCGGACCACGTGCGCCAGTACTCCGGCACGGGCTTTAGTTTGAGCGCCAATTACCATGCGTCACGCGCGCGTTAACAATAAACTGCGTGCGCGCTCGAAAAGCGTTTGTGCAAGGCTAGGGAATTTCATGTCAATCTATCTGTGAAAAATGGCCGTTGTGCGACACCGCACCCGTCCAAAATATGGTAAAATAAACTGAGGAAAGGCTCTGTGTGAAACAATGTTCTCCCGTGAACGAACTGTACTAGGAGACAAGCAGTGTGCTTGGCGCACGATTCTGAGTGTCGTGGCGGTCATACTTCTGCGAGGTAAGTTAGGCCTAAGGTAGTTATAACAAATGGTCATGGGTGGTAGCCTATCACACAATCGCCAATAAACTAGATACACAATCGCCGTTCGATCGATGTAATGTCCGCAGCTCCACTCCTGGCCATGATTTTGCAGTAAAATCCTTTGATATTAATTGGCAAGGGCAGTAAGCCCGTAATAACCAATAATAATTCATGCAAGTAGGCCTAGGCCTAATAAACTGCTCGTCAATTAAAATAATGACCTTAATTATATCAATGCTTGTAGTTTGGCCTGACGTTTCGATCCTAACGTTAGTAGCATCTTTTCTCAAAGCAAAGGCTGAATGACAACTAGGACAAGAACATGCAGGTAAATGCATGTGGTTGAGCACTGGTATCTCATTCAAGAGGTCACTGGTTCTATTTCCTGTCTTTACTTGCATGTTCTGAATCTTGTCCTCGCCTCTTAATCATTTAGCCCTTGAGAAAGATCCTGCTATGATCGAAACGTCAGGCCTTCCTAACTCCAAACAATACAAATTGTATTCATCCATTGCTTGTAATGCTGCCAATGTTGGTACAGTGAGCGTGTCAACCGCCCAGGACCGGTGGGACGAGTGGACCCCGTGGGACCTGTGCGACGTGTCATGTGGCGGCGACGGCACGACGGCGAGGATCCGTGAATGTCTGGCCCCGGACGGCGATATGGGATTCAACTGCGAAGGGGAAATGATGGACTTCAAGTCATGCGGGCACCAGCCCTGCGGTGGCGGTGGGAGAGGTAGGTAGGCCCATGGGGAGTATTTAAGCCAGAGCAGGGCGCCCAGGAAGCCAAGGTGGTCTGAGAAATAAGAACTTGATGACCGAGCGGACCAGGAGGATCTTGGAAGGAGAAACAACAGCAACCTCAGCTTGCTTCGTTGTTTGTTTGCAGCAACTGTCACTCAAAAATCAGACTCTTGAGCCACTCTCGAAAGTGCCGATTGACCCTCGATCCACCCCTCGAAGAAGGAAGGATGCAGAGGTGTACGTGCACACTACTCGGGATGTTCATGCACTACCCCGGTGGCCACGCCCCTCATTTCGAAATCTTAACGTGTTTAATATGCTAAGCAATATTTCATGCTAACCAATCATTTGATAACTCTAATTCATTTCGAGATTTCTCCTCAAGAAGTGATATTCATATTTGTTTTTCATATTTCTCGGTACAGGTCCACCACGACCGCCTCAAAGGCAACCCCCACCACAGCCCCCGCCCCAACAACGCCCACCACCCCCACCACAGCGTCAGCCAGGCCCACCACCGCCGAATCGCCGTCCCCCGCCACCACCGCCTCGTCAGCCACGCCCACCACCACCTAGAGGGCCAGCACCACCCCCACGGCAGCCACCGCCGGCCGTGAGACCACCACCGCCGCCCCGACCTCCGGCACGCTTCCCCGAGCCCCCGCCTCGTCCACAGCAGCGCCCGCCGGCCCAGCAGCAGCCCGCTTATGAGGACCTGATGCTGGACCGGCCCGGGGCCGGCCTCGGCCCCATGGACCTACCGGGCATGAGACCGCCTGGCATGCCGTCGCTAGACGAGGATTTCTCCGGTGGGCTAATGATGGGTGGAATGAACGAACCGGACAGGGAATACGATAACGATTTCCCGCTGGACGACAAGCCCCCTGATGATAGCAGTGGGACAAGCACTGGACATTCCATGTTATTTTGCACAGTTCTAGTCTCAATGATCATATTGATGATTTAAATTATGCTGATTGTATTATACTAATTGGTTAATTACATGCACGACTTATAAAATAATCTAGAGATAAAGGCCTTTTCACATGACGCAAAAAAACTCTCAACCATTGAAAAATTATCTTATGGTCGCGAAATCTTACGATTCGTGTGTACTGTAAATAGACACCAATGCTTGAGAGTGACCGACATCCCTGGGGCCAATTTCATAGAGCTGCTTAGCACAAAAATTCGCTAAGCACGACATTTCTGTCTTAAAAAACAGGGTTTACAACTAATGTGATGTGTATCACTTGCGATAGTTCTTTGGATGTTGTTCACTGACCACGAATATCAAATGAAATTTTTAATGGTGGTTTGTTTTATTGGGCAAGACATTTTTTCTGCTAAGCAAATGTTTGTGCTTAGGAGCTCCATAAAATTGGTCCCCGGTGAATCCTTGAGAGATTTTGACCGAGGTCCACACCCATGAGAGAATTTCTCAATACTTGATAGGTTTTTTAGCGTCGTGTGAAAAAGGCCTTAAATCGGTATGTTCACAGCTCTCTCGTTTCACACATTATTCACCTATAGATGCTCCTTCGGTTCAAATGTAGGGAATAAGTTATCAAAAAGTTTCCTACGGCTAGTACATGAAACGACGTCAAGTACAAGATGAGTCTTGATTTCTACAAATCGACATCAAACAGTTGCAGCGAAATGTACAACATAAAGTACATGTGCATTCACTATGTTAGGCTCAATTCAGTCCAAGTTGCGTTTGAATAAAAAAAAAAAACATTTTCTGGTACACAGTACGCATAATAGTCTCTTTGTTTGTGTATGATTCTTAACTCTTTTGTCAAATTATCTACATGTATAAGAAATAGACAACTCAGAACCCATCTGAAGACCGTTTGTAACACGTACATGTGGGCCTTTACAAAATGAGGCTTGTGGCTAGGCTTGGGACTTATTTCGCTCCCGCGAACATTAATTTTGAGGACCACAAAACGAAATGAAGGGATTGGGCCACATGACAAAGCCGACGAAAGGCTCCAACTTCGCCATGTATCCCAAGCCCTTCATTTCACTTCGGACATTCATTAAGGACATAAAATGGCGGTATCCCAGGCCTAGCCGGCCTCAAGCCTCATTTCGTAAAGGCCCCCATGACCAATCTTGAAGGTTGTTTGTGAACTAAGGCCCTATGTGTGCCGTCGCGCAACAAAGTTATGACTGTCAGACGCGTCCATCGTTACCCTTAGCAACACGACATTGCTCACACAAGAGGCCAATTTCACGGCGCTGCTATTACAAAAATTTGCTATTAAAGCATGCACGACATTTCTGTCTAATAATAAAAAAATATATAAATATATCAATCAATATCATCGTGAATATCAAACAAAATTTTTAACGGTGGTTTGTTTTATTGGGCAAGACATTTTTTGGCTAAGCAAATTTTTGTGCTTAGCAGATCCATGAAATAGTCCCAAGGTCGAAGCGCGAATGTAATTGCGCGCGTGATACGCTGAATACTGTTCTTGCGCGGCGCACATTTTTAGTTTGAATCAGACGCGCGCTGCATGCACTGCTTGCTGCAAACCATGCACAGGAAAATCATGATGTATAGGTCTACGTCTACATGTTTGCATTCTTGATCAACATAGGCCTAAGCCTACGCGAAAATTGTAAAGGCCTTCTTGTAATTGAGCTTTCCAGAAACTTCAACTCCCTCAAGAGCAGTCTAATCTAGGAGACTTCATAGTACTTCAGTGTCCATAATGTCTGCAACAGACGGTTGGTCTCGATAATGATGATTGGATGTGTACTATGTGGCGATGTATGGGCGGTGACACTGCTGATGCTCGCTGTATTGCGTGTACAAGGTAATTACTAGGTCTAACGTTAGGCTATAAAATACGACTCCTTGCTAAAAAATAATACAATAACGATCTAGCCTATGGCAACACGGGGGTTCCTGAAGTTTAGTACACTCAGGTTAGGTTCAGTACACTGACTCAGATTAGCTGGTAGGCCCACTGCCAGCTTCTGCTTACCTAGAGTTAAGGTAAGTAGAAGCTGGGTACCAGCTAACCTGAGTGTACTAAACTTCAGGAACCCCGCAACATGGATATCAAACAAACTTATTAACAAACTTGTTTCCCTTGTTTTAAACTTATTAACAGTCCGAATGTGAGTTTGGTAACCCTAACATTTTGCAGTGAGCAGAGGTGGATAGTTTTAATCCCAATATCGATCTTGATTGTGAGTATGGCTCTCTTTCGGTCTTTACAGCGGCATACGATCCTTCAGGCTTAAACGCCCAGGAAGTCCCAGGTCCAGTTGGTAGGGGTCAAGACTACCCAGGTAATGTCAATAATTATACTAATATAGCGTTGCTTTCAAACATGGCGCCTTTACGAAATGAGGCTCAGAATTGAGTTGAGGCTAAACTTGTGATTAAATTTTGCGCTACCGCCATTTTTCATCTTAAATAAAACGAAGGGCTTGAGATACATGGCGAAGCTGGGGCCTTTTTTCGGCTTCGTCAATGTTGCCACAAGCCATAAAACATAAAATTGGAGACATCAATCCGAGAGTGCCACTGAGTGCATTTTTTATGGACGAACTTTGAAGAGTGCTGAATAAGTATAATAACCCTGCTCTGCTAGTGTAGGCCTACACAATAAAAGAACTACATTTTAAACATGGCTGTATCCATAACTAGCCTACCTTCCTCTTTGGTATAGTGTGCAGGCCATGCAGGTCATACAGCCAGGCCTGGCATAGGAGACAAGTTACTGCATCTATCATGCCCTCATTTTTTGTCTGTCTTCGTCAGGGGTTGCGGAAGGGAACTGGGGTGAGTGGACGCAATGGCAGTTTTGCTCCGTGACTTGCGGCCAGGGAGTCAAGGTACGCGACCGCCAGTGTGCCCAGCAGCCTTGTCTCGGCAAAAAGGTGCAAAGCGAGCCGTGTCAGGCTGTGGAGTTATGTGAAGGTATAGAGAACACAATAAATACTACACAATAGGCCTATCATGTGAAATATCTTTTAAATAAAATAATGCACGACAATCTTAAAAATTGTCAGATGCCAATACCTTTTGGTTACAAGGACCGTTTGTATAGAATTAGTGGGACCTTTTGTGAGGAGGTGCACAGACAAAGCCGAAAAGGAGGGCGCGCTTTCCATGATACACTCACCATGGTGACGCCATCATGGCCGCTCCAACTACAGACATTAGGCCTACCCCTAAATAAATACACACTCTTGGTCCCATTTCTAGTATTTTATAATTATACTGAGTATAGATGTAATAGGCTTACGACGGAAACCACTAAAATGGTTCCCATTAACCTATCCCGCGCTTTTATACCAACAGCAAGTTAAGTAGGCCTAAACGTGCCCCTTGTGTGAGGGGGGCCTAGCCCTAGTTCTGTTAGGCCCTATACTGAGTTGCTAGCCGGAGTTTCGCTCTGAAAATCAAGTTTAAAATCAGGCAGTTATGAAAGGATACGAGAAGGCATTCTGACAGCATTAAACACTGGGATTTCAAATGTACACTACTTCCGTTCATACATGAATTGTACATGCATGTTGTACTCGGCTGTAAGTCCTATGTCCTAAAGGCGTAGCCGGCCTATAGCCAACGCGGGCAGTTCAAATCAAATCGTTTGCTCACTTGAACCGGTAAAACATAAGACAAAACCTTCTTATTTCACGGTGTAAATTCACTCATTCTGAGTGGCAATGTTTTGGCCCAATGAAACTACAGAACCACACATTCTATAGAGTGAAACCTTCCAGTTTCCACTCACCACTGGCGATTGACAGCCAACGGATTTTCCATCGCTTTGAATCGCTAAGCTAGCTTGGCCTATAATACTTAGTTTCACTCTGATAGAATTTGGAGAGAATAAGAAAGATGCCACCATGGCAGACCAAATCTAAGCCACCTTACCGTGAATTTCAGGTGATACCACGATCCAGGAGCAGACGGTTATGGCTGGTCTGACGGCTGTGCTGAGTTGCTATGCAGGGCCGTACATGCAGCTGCACCCTACAGCCGCCGTAGTCTGGTACCGCAACGAAGAGCCCGTAGATTTAACCGGTAAGCGAGTCAGGATCATATACAGGATGTCACGTGTGCCGTTCATGTCAGTGGAAAGTTTTGGGGGGTTAAGAAAGCGCGGGAAATACCAGACGGTTGGGAGCTAAATATACCTACACGTGACGCACCACTGAGGAGCCAATTTCATGGAGCTGCTAAGCACACAAATTTGCTTAGCACAAAAATGTCTTGCCCAATAAAACAAACCACCGCCAACAATTTAATTTGATATTCATGGTCAGCAAACAACAGCCAATTAAAGAACAATCACAAGTGATACACAAAACATGGAAATTTGGCTGTTAACCTTGTTTTTAGTAAGACAGAAATGTTATGCTTAGCAAATGTTTGTGCTAAGCAGCACTGTGAAATTGGCCCCTTTTGGGCGGGAAACTTTATCGTCTGCATGAAATTTCATCCGAAATTTAAAATGGATGGTTGTCGATGTATTTGATTAGAACGAGTGGTACTTTTGACATTTTTTTAGCGGGAAATATTCAACTCGTAAACATGGCGGATCTTCAGCTGCAATTTGTGACACCGACGGACGAGGGTGTCTACGCATGCGCCTTCGAACAAAACGGCCACACAGTCTATAATACTGTTGTCGTATTCAAAGGTATGGAAGTATCGAAAGTCATTATTATTTTGCCATTATGCTGTTATTATTGTTCATACTTCACGTGCGCACGTTTAACACATTTTTAAATAATCATTAAAGGGAAATTACTAAATGTTTAAGTACCGTACGGTGTTCATTGGGAGGTCGCCGGTTCGAATCCCGCTCCCGTGTCGATTTTACTTTGTTCACCTTTCATTGACTTAAAAATTCAGTCAGTTTCCCTTGTGGTTATTTTGATGATTGAATGTTAAGTTATTTGAAAAGTCAACAAAGAAACATTCACAGGAGCGGGATTCGAACCAGCGATCTCCAGAATACTGGCGCTCTATACCAACTGAGCCGTATCCAGCCCTATACGTTGGCGGTGTCCCTAATAGTCAATATAGGCAGTCAGAAGCCATGAAACCACACACATACAAACCGATATATTCCATTTTTAAATAATCATAATCATCTGTTTTCTTGTAATTTATAGTTAATCAAATGTTGGACCATCTATTAGATGAAGGTAAGAGACAAAATTCATTCGTTATTGTAAACTGTAATAATTTTGTTAATTACTGAATTGATGGCCATGGACCAAACAAGGTTTAAAGAGCCTATTGCACTTTTATTGTTAAAAAAAAATATCGAAAGGCTTTCATCTCGATTCTTTTACCAACCCTCAGTTTATCCCAAGTATGACCAACTCTATAGTGAGGCCAATCTTATTATTATGGGCAACAACAAATACCCAAATTCATACGACAACGTTTTGAGTCCACTATGAACTTGGAACCATTTCCGCTTGAAAATCGCTTTTCGATTTTGTATTCCTAGCTTTCATTAGACCGGAAGCAAATTGAACAAATTTAATAAAGTCCTACCCTCATCCTACCAGTGAATCTTTAATTAACCTCACTTGTTACAGTCCATAAAATAAGCATGGTGCCCCCTTTATGACACTAGTTATTACATAATCATTTTCTCTGATGATACGGTTGCTTGGTTTTACAGAACAACTCCATCTACTGCACATATTCTGGCCTGTCTGTCTTCCGGTCATTATACTTCTTGCTGGTCTGTGCTCAGTCAGAGGAGAAATAAAGAGGTAAACAGCAACCAAAACAACTGGATTGTAAATTACAATCATGCCATGATTATTTCCATAACGGGATGAGACCAAAAGAGAGACTTTCCCATAGGGTCGTGCACAGTTTTTACTTACCTATTTCTAAACATCTTCTAAACATGGACAGCAGAAAAATTTGTCTTTAAAAGGTTGCTGCATGGTACCTTTAGGGAGACATCGAAAAGTCTTCTTAAGTCCCGATGTCTCCCAAAATGTCCACATTTAGATGCTAACGTGTCTCCCTAATACCCTCATCTATATTAGGTACAAGAAAAAAGGCATGCCACCCGAGGTGATGGAAGAGATCAAGCAGAGAAAATTGGAAAACAAACGCAAGAAAGAGGAAGCCAAACGAGAGGCCAAGCTGCAGAAGCAGCAGAAGAAGCAAGCATCTGCCCAGGGAGCACCTCCTCCTCCTCCAGAGCCTGGTGGCGCGGCCGCAGCACCTCCACCGCCTAGTGGTCCGGCACCGCCACCACCACCACCGGCACCCGGAGCGCCACCCCCACCGCCAGGTCCAGGCGGTGCACCTGGCCCACCGCCCCCTGGGCCACCCATGGCGCCTCCACCAGGGCCTCCTATGGCACCACCTCCTGGGCCTCCCGGTCCACCCATGATGGCACCTCCATCAGCTGGGCCTCCTATGGCACCACCTCCTGGGCCTCCCATGGCGCCTCCATCAGCTGGGCCTCCTATGGCGCCTCCTCCTGGTCCAAGTGGGCCCCCAGCACCTCCTGGCGGGGGCGGAGGTGGCCCTCCACCTCCCCCACCCCCTCCCCCGTGATGGAAGTAATACTTGTCTGATTGACAGAATGATTTGGTGTGTGAAAGAGGTGCCATTAATTAAGGACTACTTGTCTTATTGTCTAATTCTTCGTGTTGTCATTAAATTACTATACAATGATGCAGTGTTGGAGTACTCGTCGTACTCGTACTCGAGTACCACTCGAGTACAGACAAATACTCGGCCCGTACTCGATTAAAAGTACATGTACTCGAAAATATGATGTAGCAGCATTCGGCCCTGGGGGCCAATTTCATACAGCAAAAATTTGCTAATTAAGCATAAAAAGTCTTCCTTGATCAAACAGGATTGCCAACCAAATTTTCATGTGATGTTTGTCCTACTCCAAGCATTTTATACAGGCCTATTTCAGGTCGTTATTTTGACCGATGAGCAGTTTGCAGCAAAGGGATGGTACAGAACTGTTTTTTTTTTGCGACAAAACCGTTGCTGACAGTGAAAGCACATTATGTAATCCATCATATACCTTTAAACTGACACACCTGTAGAAGTTTGGGGTCAATCAGCCATCTGGGTCACATTTCAACGATCTTATGCATTCATAATGAAAAAGCTTCGAAGCGAGTTTATTCCAATCGGAAAATAGTTTCATTTATTTCTCAACGAATATGATGGCATTTCAGACAAAAACATTTTCATTTTGTTTTCTCCTATCGTCACCATTATACTGTGTAAGTTTTATGTGAATCTGTGATCTTGAAGTGTATTTTGTCTTATCGATTCTGTACCATCCCTTTAATTACTTGTACTTCAAATAATAAATAAATAGAACCACAGTTTTGGACTCACATTTTGTTCCACTTTCACTTTTTTGGAAATTTATTGATTACATTGTCCTGATACTGGTAGGGTTGCACACCTTATTCTCTCAGAATCCTTCAAAATCACAATGGGTTTAATAACCACCATACGACAAAAGAAAAACATTATATTGAGACGATCATCGGGGAGGGTCGATCAAAAAACGTACCCTGAATTTCACGGATCGAACTGGACACAATCAGATAAACATAATGCATGTACATGTATTATACATAAATAAAATTGGCAGCATTTGAGCAATCGGGAATTGATACAGTATAGTTGTTGGGGTTTTCTGAATGGATTTATACATAGGAGGTTTACGAAACGGAGGCTCAGGCTCCGGCTTAGGCTCCGGCTTTGTCATCCATATGCTGAAAATATAGATTGTGGGTTTTCATTGAAGCTGAAGCTCTGTTTTCCTTTTCAAACCAGAGAATCTACTTCCGAAAACCACTATTTTGATGCCCATTATTTTTAGAATGGATGCACGAAATGGAGCCGGAGCTGGAGCCGAGCCTGAGCCTCCGTTTCGTAAACGCCCATATAAAAGGCAGAGCCATGTCATACGAAGCAACTTGGATTAGTCCTTATGTATTTCCAGTGGCTACGTCCAAATTTTCATGTGATGTTTACTGCTTTTGACTTGTATTTGGCCATTGCTTGCTGAGCATAACATTCACAAGGAGTTTTGGCTGGCATGCTGAATTTTATTAACCAAAATGTTGGGTGCTTAAGCAAAATATTGGTGCTTAAGCAGCTCTCAACTGAAGTTCACACTACCCATGAATGGAGGGTTTTAGTGCCGTTTGGGGCATATCCGCTTCAAAACGGAGGCTCTCTGTGCTCCACTCGACACAGTACGCCACACTCTCAGCTGGCAGACCATGAAAGTGCATTGTGTATGTACACGCACTTGCGTGTTTGAGAAGTGGACACAGACAGCCTCGTTTTCGAACACAGAAGTGCGCAGATCGATTCTAAACATGTCGTATTTGGATCCCTCTATTGCGTTGCAAAACAAATTCCCATGCTGTACAATACAAGTTGAATTTCTCAATGTGATAGAAGAAAATTCTCCTCGATTTGGAATTTGCATGCATGAAGAATGAACGAGGGGCTTTAAAGCTCGATATTTCCAATTTCCTATGTCTGCCTTTGTTTCCTATCATTTTCATAAAATTGTTTCATATTTGTAAAGGTAAAAGGCAGGTTATTTCAGGAATGTGCCAAAGAAACCAAATCAAACCAAAGTATTACATAACATACATTTACTCATTTTACTGTATGCCTCATATTTGTGCACAAACACAGTTCACCTGTTCTGACTCTGAGGTAATGGGGAAAACTTCCACTAACAAGAAAATAAACAAACAAACAAACAAACAATATCTGTGTACATGTACAAAATACACATTCTTTGTTACTCTGTCAAACATAATTTGTGCCTCTTCTGATTCTATACAGTGAAAACATTGTCATACAATGTTTTCCGGAATATACAAATAAAATAAAACAAACCCAAAACAATTTATATGTAACTTTTTAGGTACAGTTTTGTGTGCTCCAGCTTAAAATACTGGAACAACAAGGGCCGGTCCGTACTCGCTGCGTTTTTACTGCGTAATCAGCCTCGTGGTGGTCTATTTCGAAGTGCAGGTAAGAATGTGCATTGCGTGCTGAAAGTGCGCGTCTTTGCGCACAGCATTGGAAAATGAAGAAAAGTCTGTGTGCACCATACTAGAGCTATTTTAAAATTACTACAGCGATAGCTCCGTGTACAGAGTGATGCCTGCTGGGCGCATCCATGTTTGTGCATGAACCTATGGAAAACACAAAAATGTGTATGTTTTTTGTACGTTCATTTGCTTATCTCTGCGTTGTGTTCTATACAGGTGCGTTATCGAAGCCCAATACACCTGTCTGACGCACCGGTACCGTTCGCGCATACAGCATACTTGCGCGTTGCATTTAGAGTACATTCTTCAAAAGACATTCCAGTCAAAGTTTTCTTGTTCCACAGACATGTGCACATAAATTCAAAATGACTGCGCCCAGAACAACTTCAAAAGCGTCTACGCACGGAGAACATGGAGCTAGCGCTCTAGTAATTTTAATATAGCTCTATGGTGTGCACCAATTTGATCCAAATTCGGACAAATTAAAACATGTTATTCTCCACTGGTCGATGCGTACATGCAGCAGAGACTTGAAAGAGTATGAACATCGAATACGACATTAGCAAATTTAGTGCATTGCACGTGTGCAAACGCAGCGAGTGTGACCACGCCCCAACTGACATGTGTACATGTACATGTACGTATTGAACGATCTACATCATGAATTTACAGAGGATATGGTTGTTTTCCAGTGTTTTTTTTTAACAAAAAGAGCATGCCATGATACAAGTAATTCAATTTTATACAACAATCACTGAATAAAAGTAGTCCACGCCCAAGAAAATAAACGCCCTACAGAATTAAAGTCAGGGTCTACTGTACATTGACCGAATAAGTTTCTTTAACAACCCGTTGTAATAAACACTACACTGTTCTGAATTCCTGTGGGCAGTTCGTCGAGGAAAGAGGTTTTTAGACCATCAAACTTTCCCCTTGGCCTTTCCGCGACAAAAAAACCCACAAAAAACACCTTTTTGAGACTTTTACTGTATCAAGACTTGTAAGAATGTCTTTCAATCACTCCTTCTTTTTCTTTGTTAATTTGTTGTAGAACATGATAAAAACAATTTCCCACAATCCGTCCCTATCTCACCAAAAAAATATGATGGGAGACTAAGGGCCTTTCTCAAAGCTCGGCTCCGGCTCACGATCCGGCTTCGTCTCTCTAATCATATGCTAAAAAATATAGGTTGTGGTTTTTTTTAGTGAAATTGAGGCGCTTGTTTTTTTTTTTCAAACCAGAGAATCTACTTCCGAATCACAGCCAAAAGTTTGATACTTGTTATTTTAGAATGGATTCACGAAATGGAGCCGGAGCCGGAGCCGGAGCCGGAGCCGGAGCCAGAGCCGGAGCCGGAGCCGAGCTTTGAGAAAGGCCCTAAGAAGGTCAGTAACGAAATAAGAACTCCTACATTATGTCATCATGTCATCAAGGGGCTAGCTATAAACAATCTCATCTAAAATTCCCTACGATAACAAATTCTGACGAGACACGATCTCAACACAATTTCCAGTATAAAATCTCATCCATTTGTGTGTACGTGGGGTACGAACGTCATAGAAAAAAAATCTTGTAACACTTTTGTATCAACTGAAGTCACCGGCAGCCATCTTACCATGCCAGATACAATGTGGTATTTGTCATCAGACGGATTGAACTATTACAATGGTGAGCACATCTTTGTATTACCTTTGTATTTGGCCCTCCAAGATGGCTTCTTGTGTTGCCAATGAGCAATGTGGGCTTATAGGGAGCATTGCGAGTCCAGATTGATTTGGGAAAAAAAACATAAATCAATACAAAATATAGCGCCCTCTGGAATAAAGCCCTCTATCTGGAGTTTTTGAAAACAGAATTAGTGATCAGCAGAGTAGTCTGGAATCGGGGCTGGTATGAAAGAATGACTTAAAGGGCGCAGCATTAACAAATCTTTCGCTTGAAAAAAAAATCCCAAACGTACCACAGGGGCCAAATTTCATAGACCTGCATAAGCACAAAATTTGCATAAGCGTGACAAGTCTTCCTTGATCAAACATGACTACCAACCAAATTTTCATGTCATGTTTAGGCCTACTGCTTTTGACTTGTATTCAGCCATTGTTTGCTAAGCATAACATTCACAAGGAGTTTTGGCTGGCATACTGATTTTAACTAAGGTGTTTGGTGCTTAAGCATATTTTGGTGATTAAGCAGATCTGTGACATTGGCCACCTGATGGCATGATGCGGGTTACCAGCCAAGTTATCATACATTGGCATGCACTGCTCTTAACTGGTTCCCTGACGACCTTGTTGTGTGCATACAGAAATCTCAATGGAAACGGGGTCACACATTGCCATTCTTGTTCTTGCGATGGGGCTTTTTTTTCCCGAGAAATATCATAAATTTATATGATCGTCAGACCGTAATTCTTCTTTTTCGTTGTTTTTTTGTTGTTGGGAGGGGGGAGTAATTTTTTTTTTTTTTTCCAGTTTTTTTTTTACACAAAATTTATGACAATAATAATAATAATAGTAGACTTTACATACGTGGCCCCTTGGTATTTTGGAAGCTGGGTGTTCCAAGGGGTAGGAGGGAGGGAGGAGATGGAGGGGGCTACGTTCTGTGGACAGCCTGGTGAACATTCCGTCGGAGTACGGAGCGGACGTCGCTGGTGAAGCGCATGGCATCAAGGATGGGGAGCAGACCCAGCAATCCGATGTCGGTCGGATCGGACAGCCAGGACTTGATAGGAATCCCATTGTCTGCAAACAAACAAACAAACAACAAAAGGAACCATTGTCAACATTTCCGATCTAAAAGACTTTGACAAGTCTATCAATGGACCTTTCCCATGAAATATGCTAATTAGATATGCGCACGCGCAAATGCACTACTGGTTGGCAAGAAAGTTGCAGCTACATTAGGCATGTGCGTGCCACATACAACGCAGAGGGCATGTAGCTTGCCAACCAGTGATGCATTTGCGCGTGCGCGTATCTAATTCACATATTTCATGGGAAAGGTCCATTACATGTACAGTGAAATGCAGCAATAATAAACACCGCTATACAGAACATTTGGCTATACCGAACATCATCCTTGGCTCCCATTTCCGAGTGCAATACATACAGAATATGATTCTTTAAAGGTGTAATACATGATTGGTAAAGGTCACAGAGCAGCACTCACACTTTGTCTGATCCAAAATGTACATGAAATGATAAACCTGTGAAAATATCACATCAATCAGACATCTGAGTCACAAAAAAAATTATTTGTTTAAGCCAGGCTTTGATGGCTCTCCATAATTTCCGCTATCTTGCTTGGCAAAAGCTCAGGCTGTGACGTTGCAAAAGAAAGGTTTGTCTATAAGGAGGCATCTAGATTGATCTTTTAGTGAAATCTTACCAGGGTATAACTTGTATGCACCAGGGGAGTTATCCACAATAAAAATACTGGAGAGATCTGAGCTGACGGCTGATAAATCTTTTGTGTAGCTGCCTGAATCTAAAGTGCAGTGCTGTTGAAAAATAAAAAAGTAATTCAGTATGAATACCACATCAACAAATCTGTGGCCAGCATTGGCAAGCATTAACTTCAAGACACTGTGCAGTGTGTTATGTGCATTATGATGGTGGAGCACAGTTTCTAACACTGGTCAACTGGGTGATAATGGTAAAATGAATGAACCTGTCCCATAGAGTTAAATAAAAAACTAGAGTGTGCACTCTGCGCTTGATACACTCGACCATGGCCAGCGCCATTGGCCAAGAAAAGCGCGCGCGTCCTGTTTCGAATTGTGCGTACATATTCTTACCCCAGTTCGTGCGCACAGCACTGTGCATAAAATACGTCGCGTCAGGCACAGTGCGCGCAGTTCACCGAGTACTTTGACTCTACTGCGCCTGCGAAGTTACACCAGCAAAGATGGCGGCTGCGCGTCCACGCCAGAGTGCAGACAACGTGCATGTTGAATACGAAGCGCGCATTCTAGTTTTTTTTATCTAACTCTATGACCTGTCCTGAAAAAATTATTGCCACTATGTGTGTAGGTAGTTGATCCGACAAGTATCAAAATAGAGGCTTTTGGCTGCGGTTCGGAAGTAGATTCTCTGGTTTGAAAAAGAAAACAGAGCTTCAGCTTCAATGAAAAACCACAACCTATGTGTTCAGCATATTGATTACAGAGACGAAGCCTGAGCCGGAGCCGAGCTTTGAGAAAGGCCCCATGACATAGCAAGGCCTTGGAGTTCATAGTACAAAGGCTGCGGATTGTAGAAGCCAAAATCCCCAGGCAAATCCTGGCATTACAGTGGCCGGGCCCAACCAGTACTGTAGTATCTCTCCCTATTTAAACAGTTTTGAATGTCAACCGCACCAGTACGTCTCTCACCTGTCTGTAATAACGTCTTTTAAGAATTCCCCGGCCATTGTCAAGTTTTTCAGCTACTGGTGACCCGTAGATTTCCATACTTGCTGTAAATATTACAAGATCGTACCATCGACTGACCTAAACAAATTTTGAAGAAAAATAACAAATCAAAATCATCACTTACATTAAAAGTTGTTATCTCAAAATCATCTATTATTAAACCAAGGTGGTAACAAATGAGAGAAATGAAAGTAATTTCATAAAGAAAATTTATAACTTGAAAATTGAAGTTGGATTCGAACCATTCGCAGATTTCACTAAAGCTTTGCGATCATCGCTAAAGCAAACATCCATTGCTAAACGAAAAATTGCTACGCAAAGTAGCAAACGATTTTCCGTTCAGCGATGGGTTTGGGCTTTAGCGATGATCGCAAAACGTTACTGAAATCAGCCCCTGATACCATTGGAATAAAATATATCGGCTTGCACTTCACCAACTTTCCAAAAATGCCTATAATTCTTGTTCGATTTTTTTTTTGACCAAAAAACCAACAAAAAAACCAAAAAAAACCAGTCAGTTTCCCTTGTGGTTATTTCACAAATATTGTTCGATTTTACTTTGAAAGAAAAGATTCTCAGGTTGCAGCATTGTTAATGCTGCACGAGTGCACGTATCTTGAATGATCCTTGGGATATAGCGATAAGTGAGTGGTTTCATGGCTTCAAACGAAACCAAGATAATGGACTATTTGGACACCGCCAAACATAAGGCTGGGTAGCTCAGTGCCGGTATGGTGTTCTGGAGTTCGCTGGTTCGAATCTCACTCAACTCATGCCAGTCAATTTTTCTTTGTTCACATTTCAATGGATAGGTTTCCAGAGCTCTCTCTTCATTAATGCAGCTCTGCAAAAAAAAACTACTCTACGTTTCGAGTCATTCAGGACAGTAGTCTCTATCGGTCTTTTAAAATAATAAAATCCAGATCCCTGCCCTGTCCCCAGGGGCACATGTACTTACGACATTGAGAAAGAAGTCGACGTGAGGTCTTTTGTAAACATAAAATCTCTCTGGAAGAGCATCTATTGTAACCTGAAGGAGAAAACAGAAACAAGTTTTTTTATTTTGTCATCAATGAGTAGACTACAAAGGTACAATTGGCCATTAATATTGGACATCTTGTTTACTGTTTCAGATACTGCTTTTCAGCATTAACCCTAACCCACCTCCATATCACAGTTAACAGGTTTAACAGTTAAACTAGATGTAATCACTTGCGACGTGTGCAATACAACTTTAATGTGATCGTCGCTTTCGGAATGCTTTTTTACAATGCTATTTTTTAAATCAAGCATTTAGATCAAGAACATAAAATGTTTCTTTTAGATCCAGTATATGAAAGCGTGTTTCTACTTGGCAAAATGGACAAAATGACTGACTAAAAATCAAGTATGTATTCTAAAGTTTACAGTTTTGGGGTTGTTTGGCATGGGCCAAACGTACGTACCTTTTTCAAAACTTATCTGGTTAACTTATAACCAGATAAATATCCCAGCTCTAATTGTGAGCAGAATACTGAATGGCCGGCCAATGCTGTATACATTTATAACGTAGCTCTTTCAGTACCTACCTTAAGAACAAAATCAGGTGGTATACTTGGTCTGTTGGGCCGCATCAGGCTTGCGTGCTGTGAATGTACTAACGTCTCGTCCAAATCCAATACCATGATCTTGCGCTTGACTAATGCTGTATTTAAATCAAGAAAGGTCAAAGGTCAAAGGTCACTCAATGTAATCATGTGATCAAGGGCCAGTGACTTTCCCTAGCTGTGATAGTCTTGCATGACGAAAATTAAAATAATGACATTTACATGTCTTTGAGGAATAAATGTACATGTAACTTAATCAATTTGGAAGTTTTGAGACCAAATTGTCGACGTTGTACATTTTAGGCCAGTGTAGGCAGGGCATATATTGCCGGCACCAGCATTCTTCCTGAAAGCACTATTTTGACATTCTCTTTACATGTAATGTTTAATACCAGTTTTCCGATTGGTTAATTTTTTTTTATGTCATGCTGGCGCGAATGATGTATGTATGTACTTTCGGCAAAATAACGTTTAGAAAAGAAAAACAGGTATGAATTACGTATAAAAATTAATATTATACATACTCCAAAAAGACTAAGGGAAGCCATTTTTGAATAAAGATGTTCTGAATAAAGAACGAAATATAGAATCAAAAATGGCTTCCCTTAGTCTTTTTGGAGTATGTATGATATTGAGTTATCTGAATATTATCAGTGGATCACCATCAGGTATGAATTACGTGTATAAAAATTCGCCAATCAGGCCTTGTGCTAACTTTTTTTCCTGGCTAGCCCACCGGGCCAGTTTACTTCAGATTTTACTAGTCCATTTAAATTTTTAACAGCCCGTACATATGTTGATCCATACCTTTGCATGCAGGCTCTTTTTTTTTTACTAGCCCACTGGGCAACCAAGGAAGTGAGTCTAGCTCACCCAGAAGTCCCAGAGTGGTTTTTGCTAGACAATTGTACGCCGGGCTAGTACTATTTCGAGCCCTGACGCTTTACTTTTTATTCCGACATTTTGCTATTAGATGATACAAAACTATCACGTTTGGCAATAAAACAAACTGTACACCCTTTTTTCCCACATCATCTGACCATTACTGCTTTTAAGTATCTGGAATCAGACATTCTGCAGAAATTCCATACATTTAAAGTTTTAAACCTCCCAAAATGTAAGAACCTGGGCCTGGGGTCAATTTCACAAGCCCTACACGATCGATCGTAACTCGAGTTATGAGGGATAAGTTACTCACCATATCCCATGTATGGCTGCTATGCATCATACATGTACATTAAGTCAGGTGTATACATGATGTACGACTGATAGAAAGTGACGACGATGAGTTTGGTGAAATCGACCACTGAATGAATTGTTTCAGTCCATTATGATAAGCAGACCAATTTTATTTCCACTTTTCCTATTTATTTTTGGCATAATGTGTCATGAAACGAATGTGTGTAGAGTAATTGAACCTACCAGCAACTGTCATAATGAATTCTGCAACAGGAGTTGCCAATAAAACCAAAAGTAGAATCAATACTCTAGAAAAGAGGTTGTTCATCGTGGAAAACTACCCCCAGTAAGTGTTCGATGGCTTACGGTGTTGGCCGAAATGTAGCGATGTTTCGTTTGCCAACTGCTTGCTGTTGTCAAGCTGATGAAGACACTTGCGCGGTCACCACTGCATGTGCCCAACCAACCAATCAGAAGCATGCTCACTCCGGATTGGACGGGGCATACACCAATCAAGGACCAAGACCCAACACAGCCAAGACCAAGCACGGATATAAATTGAGACCGCGCAAGTGTCTTAATCAGCTTGATAAAGGCTACCTCAGTCTGCAGCTGAAACATCACTACCTTTCAGTTTCAGCTAACATTAGAATCATGCTAAATTTATCTCTTTGCCAGTTCTCTGCAAATGCACAAAGTTTCTAATTATTCTTGCAGTAAGTTCCACTACAAGAAGGTCAGTATTAGCTTACATTGTGCAAGAAAAACCCTAAAGAATATTCCTCAAGAATTCCTTAACAGAAATGTCTAACTTTCTTGAGTCTTCCACATTCATGCAATAATTTGACGGACTAATTTTTGTAAAAATCATCTGTGTAAGAACTCCAGATGTCTTTCCACGTTATAAGCCAACAAACAAATACACAAAACAAAAATATGTACTTACATAGTTTATGTTTTGAGAGAGGAGAAAGCGGAGTGTTGGCATATCGGATGGTCTGGTACTGAATAACCTGAACAAATAAATGATGACGAAGAATTAAGAAGTGAGTAAAACATTAAAGCAATCATTATCACATTAATTAATTCAGCACTGGACAGCAATATCGGTAATGGTTTACAAGCAGGTCCAATACCTATAAAGGGAATAAAAACAACTTTCTACTGTTCCAAAATGATACTTTTTACTTTCAGCAAATGTTCCTGAGTCCTTAAATCCCCAGATAGAAGAATTTTGTGCAACATTTCAGAGTAAAAATACAATTTTCTTACCTGTTTATTGCAAACTTCAAAACAGCCCATCGGCCATTTTGTCTGGTCTGGCTAGTCAAGTTTAGTCTGGTACCTACAACCAATGTATTGAAAGTCCGCACAATGAGAGCAGACACTAGACCATATTCTCGCGCTTGTCTGCGCCCGTTACGTGCGCTCATTACCGTTTTTACCCCATAATTTCCCTCAAAAATCAAAGCCCTGCCCTCTTTCCACAAATTTAACCTTGTTAATATTAATTGAAGAGGACACCTCGAACGTATATTTAGGTAAGTTTCTTTATAAAAATTTGTTTTTATTCCCTTTATAGGTATCGGACCTGCTTGTAAACCGTTACCCTAAAGTCTAAACTAGTTTAGCCTAACGTTAGGCTAGGGCCTAACAGTAACAGTAACATCATAGGGCCTAACGTTAGTTCAGGAACCCCCAAATTCAAATTCAAAATAAAAATGGCTGCAGGCCCTGACAAAAATCCAGTGTGACTGTGTTAAGTTATTCCGTTTCTAATTACATCTTCCGTGAGAAATACGTGTATACAAAACAAACTTGTACTAGCCTAGTTGTAGTAGGGGGATAAACGGATAACACGTGACAATAACCCCAAATACTTTACCTTTCTCGTATTTTTTCGTATCAAGTAACACAGTGCCTCCCACACTTTAGACGCGACCAAAAACACCATCCGAACGCCCATTAGGACCACTGTTCGCATCGACATTCGGACGGTTGCGTTTCTGCAGGCTCCCAGTATGTTATCAACGTCCAAAACATTTAAATTTCAGTGAAATTCCGGGCTAAAATCACTTCGATGAATGCATTACACATCCACTGTTCTGGCGCTCGGTAGTGCACTTCCAGGATTTGCAGTCGCCATTTCTATCCCATAGTTCAATTCATTTCCGGACAGTCTGGCTTCCGAACGAGACTGGTATGAACGCCGCACGGTGCCTTTGCACTGGAACCCATGGGCGAGGCGGAAACAAGTCCAGTATTATCAATTAAAGGGCCTCGCCTCACCACACACGGTTTGAACGCGCATTATATATGGTGATGTGATGCGCTTTAATATTGATCAAAAGGGACACGCCCCTAAAATCGAAAGCATAAAATTTATAAAAATTAATGCTGGGTCTGTGCACTTTTCGCTTGGTAAGGTTTCATAGGAAACGTCTTTCATTCTCTGTTAAGGAAATATATATAGATTTAAAAATTATTTGATAATAAATTTATCTTTTTGGACCAATATTGACTTATATCCGACGCATCCCCCTAAAATTCTGCAAAATTTGTAAATAAATATACCGGCGCGCTAGATTATTTTAGGGATTCGAGCCCTGTATTAGACATATATAGACAATATAGCTCTTTAATTCATGGGCAAAAATATCAAGACAGATACAGTAACACTTTAAATTTCAGTCCCATGCGGTGCCCACTTTTTGAGAAAACAGTGGAAAACGGCCACAGTATTTCTGAAGTCTTTTCTCTTTTATTTTTGATCTTGAATAGATAAAAAATAATTTGTGTCATTGGTTCTACTCTTTTCTTGATAAATACAGCATTTCAGCTGGCAGAAAAATGTTAATGGTATGTTTCTACCATCACCAATCCATCTATATACCCTGTAAGGTATAGGTAAATCTGTGAAGATTTCTGTTTCGGTATAATGCTACCAATAAAGTATGATATGTGCCTTTAAAAACTGAAATGAGGTATTCGGCTCAACCGACTAACCGAGTTAGCAAATTGTACTTAAATAAAAATAAATCTTCAGTGAAGAAGATATCATGTGCACGCAAATGAGTAGAACAACGAATTGCGCACTGAAAATGAAGAGTTTATTCTCTTGACAATTTTGTTCCATGAGATGTGCCCCCCCCCCCCCCCCCTTCAGCCGCAGACTAATATTATTTTAAAATGTAGGTGAAAAAACCCGGAAGATTTTAGTCGGTCACAAGCAAATCATTTCCAGTTTATTTTAAAACCATTTTTGTTGTTTGACAATCACCCAACATCAATTAATTGATTGCCTCCCCCCCCCCCCCCCCCCCCCCCACAACGCCCCTCGGATCCGCCCCTGCCAAATAAACATTATCTTTGAAACGGGACAACTTGATGAGATGAATGAAGGTCGATCTTTAGTGAACACTTTCTAGTACCAAAGTTTAATCCTCGAAAGCTGGATCATTCCAAGAATGCTTTACAAAGGACTGTGTTCAGACGGCGGATTATCTCAGTTTAATCCTCTTACCGCGGGCGCTATCCTGGCCCCGCCCCATAAACGAACATTTAATTCCCCCATTATACTGTTTCCTAAGATAATCATTTTAAAAACAGTCTTCTGCAGATTTCAAGTACAACACATTTCTAATCTCAATCTTTTCAATTCCAATTTAAAATCCCTTATGTATCAATAAATAATAAAAGCCCATGCGCTAATGATCGATGATCGAGATTCTAACTGGTGCGCGCGATCAAAACATGCCATTCACAACGCGAAGCAGGCTCATATCAGTGCACCAGCGAATTAGCGTGCAATAATTGATTGATCGACAGGTTAGCGTCTTTGACAGCACAGAATTCAACATGGCCGACCGGAGACAACTGAAGAGTTTACACAGTTTGTTCGTTATAAAAGCACACTGAAAAATAAAGGTAGGATGAATTGTTGATGTAGATTTGGGGCTTATAATGTTTCTGGGTGAAACTATGATTGTCGTAGAATTACTGAATTAGTGATACTGCGCAACGTTTTCTGGTTGACTTGTTGTTTTGCATGCACCGCTCGGCGCGGCGCTTGTCGTTGGCAACCGGTTGACATGGTCGGTCGGTCATATTGACGGTATGTTGCAGTTCAGGAATTTGCTAACCAGCTAGGCCTTATTGAATAACTGAAATCAGGATTTTACAAATCGGGCCTAGAGCTTAAATTGGGAAGATTTCCACTACTATAAAGTGAGTTTTATTGGTAGTTGCGATGATCGTAACCCTAGGTCTGTCATGGGGACGGGGACCTTAGGGTTACGACACTTTGTTAATAAAAAGTGATTGAAACACTTTTTGGCCAAGTTCTGAAATAGAATTGTCCTTAATTTTCCACTTTCCAAAATCCCAACACAAAATATGACTACATGGATGTGATTGGTACTTATCAATGAGTCATATAAAACCACTTTGAATATCGAAAGATCATTTTCTGCAGAAAAAATGACCCAAAACTTACCGAAGGTGTCTAGATTCCCTCCGTTCGCCGTCAATCGGCCATTTTGAATAGCGCGCAGTGTGCCATCTCGACCAAAATACGTCACGAGACATGTCGTTTTGGCTGTTCCACCTTTCAAACTTAAACTCACAGCCCTATGGAGGGTGTTCCCAGAATAACACGTGCGCTGTGATATACCGTGTACACGCATATCGCAACCCACAAACCGCAACAGTATGGAGGAGGTTTTTTTTTAAGTCCGCATTGTTTGCCCATGTCAAGCTGCCGCTGACAATTCAAATCTTTCATCATGAAATGAAGGAAATTGCTAAGATTTTCAAATGATTTCCTTTACGAATGGTCCCACAAACAAGCAGGTCACAAACTCGGCGCCGACCCAATCCATGATCAAACAGAAATAAAAATGTCATCCACCTTATCACAGCCTCGCGCAGTGGTCGGTATATCCGGTCTTCAATTACACCCAAAATGATCATACCCGGTAGGACAGTGAGGATATATTCATAAAAATATCACCGGAATATTCCATCGGAAAAAACACCATTTCTTACTGCAAATCCGTACCGAGCCGGCCGGCCGTGAGCCACCGTCCGTAACGGTGGAACGAAGTCAACGAACCCGGCCGCGATCCAAAAAGGTAGCCCTTCCGACCGAGCGCAACATGCACTTCATTTCAACCCGCACGGCACGTACACGCACGTGTAATGTACTGATTGAGACTTTCGCTGGTGCACGTACACAATGAACGTTTGCTTTGAAACTGTAGCTATACGCGGATACCAGGCTGTCTCTCTCTGCGGTGTGGGCAATGTGTTTACGTCTTCATTTAATGCGATCGTCGTCGGTCGGTTTCGGAAGGATTTCGCGATATTTTTTTTAGTTTAAGTATAATTATGAAAAAAGTGTTTCTACTTGCCTAATTGAACAAAATAACTGAGTGAAATTCAAGTAAGATTTATAAGCTGATGAGCCTGCGATTTGCGGTACTTTGGAAGGACGATCGATCAGAATATTTTTATTTAGATCTCGCAACGATATAACGCATACATATCATCGTGTATACACAAAAAAAATACACTCCATTTCTTCCTCCATGAACCGTATTTTCGCATGTGTTCGATGTCGGTGTTCGATGTCGGAAAAAAAATCACGCCATACGTTTTCTATCACCTGTCATGAGCGGCGAAAAATTAACTTAATTCGGCAGTTTCGGCACATGTATAGGGTGTTTTGAGGGGTCTAGTCAATTCTATAACCTTTTTTTTTTTACCCAACACACCGAGCATGCTGTGTGCTGCGCGGCGGCCGTACGGTTGATATGGAGTACTGTGGACACATTCACACATTGTATCATGCGAGCGCACGTGATGCGAGCCCTCCATAGGGCTGTGAGTTTGAGTTTGAAAGGTGGAACAGCCAAAACGGCATTTCGCGTGACGTATTTTGGTCGAGATGGCACACTGCGCGCTATTCAAAATGGCCGATTGACGGCGAACGGAGGGAATCTAGACACCTTCGGTAAGTTTTGGGTCATTTTTTCTGCAGAAAATGATCTTTCGGTATTCAAAGTGGTTTTATATGACTCATTGATAAGTACCGATCACATCCATGTAGTCAGATTTTGTGTTGGGATTTTGGAAAGTGGAAAATTAAGGACAATTCTATTTCAGAACTTGGCCAAAAAGTGTTTCGATCACTTT